>JAGXJF010001994.1:0-308960 GCA_019208055.1 Stipa capillata | reverse complement strand
GATGAAGCTCAAAGGCTGTTTGCGCGTCAGTTTATACTCTGCTTGAAACAAAAAAGCAGAGTCTCAACTGACGCTGCAACACCTTTGAGCTTCCCTCCTGACAACTACAAGGTGTGCCTCACCCTCCTTGGGCTTGGGTAGGGCATCCAACCACATGCTGGGGCTCCTTGCATTGACGAGACTAATGCCCATGACGGCCACATTTGTATTAGTCATGCTGACTGCTCTCCAAAGGTTGGTCATGGAGGTTGGCCTTGCTATCTTTGGTGAAGGATCTTCGCCTTGCAGGCCAGGACCAGCTTCCGCTCTTTTTCTTGATAGGAGTGTTGGCACTCTTGTAGCTTGCATTGGCCTCCCTTGCAACACTGCTACTAGATGCCTAAAAGATGAAAGTTCTTTTGAGAACCTCATCCTACGCTCCACCACCTAAAGAGAATTGTACACCTCACCAACCGTTTTGAAGTCTGAAACCTCGAACGGACTCATTCTTGCTCTGCTAGGGTAGAATGGTGTACTTCAGCTTCTCGCACCAGCTCTCTTCGAGCAGTCCATACGGCAAGGGCACTCCTCTCTATCCATGTACTCATTCTTCAGAGTAGATGCAGAGATGGTGCCTGAGGAAATGAAGTGCCTAATCATTCTCTTCAGCGGTGATGACGGTAACATGATGGGGATACCACGAGCGATTGCTCCCTCAAGCTTTCTAGCCCTGAGAACAATCTCTCCACATCCACGCTCAAGTGAGATAGTTGTGGGCCATGCTAGCCAACGCCTCAATTTTCGGTTTGTTATAGCCAGTCGTTTCTGCATTCATGCCTAACTTCAATAAGTTACAAAAATGCACGGTAACATGCATGAAAAGGTAATTAAAGATATCAAAATTTTATATGTCCTAAATTTATTCTAGCAGTGTTTCAATATTTAAACCATGCTAATATATGAACTACATGAAATAAAAGAAACTTTCAAACTACAATTAATCATAAACACAGAAACATATAAAACAAGGCATGTAATCATTAAGACCATGTTAATAGTTAAAAATAAATAAACATCTGACTTCAAAATTGAACTTTCCTAAGGCCCTTTCATGCTACATACATGTTTTTTGCTAACTATAGAGTCTACAGCAGGCCGTTTACGCAATTTTGAGTGCTGGAAAAATAAATGTGTACATACAAAAACTCCAGGGGCCTAAGTGCAAAACAATCCGCATGCGTGTGCGTGTGCCTCGTCGGCATGGCGGTGCGTGCTCATGCCAGGGAAGTATGTGTCGGTGGTGCGGCGCAGCCAGCACGGCGAGGCGGCGGGCCAGCAAGCCATGGCAGTAGTGGTGTTGGGCACAGCGTGAGACTGGTGCGGCTGGAAGGCGCGCAAGCTGCCGGTGTGTGGTCGGCCGCGCATGTGCTTGGCTGCTTGGCTGGTAGTGTGTGGCCACGGCCCGCTGCTGCTTGTGGCGCATGGGGTTGTGCACGTGCCGTTTCAGTTGTGCGGGACCGCGTCGTGGAGGCTGACATACGATGCGCGTGACAACAACAACGCAACGTACACTTCGTGGGCACGCACATCGTCTCCCCATGGTGATCTACCACTCCTCTCTCGATCGGCTTGGCTGGCTGACTTCTATCGACGTCAGATTTCTCTTCTTGGGAGAACACATCGGCTTGGCCGGCAACATTCTATCAACATCGTTGTTCCCGAGGAGCTTCACACATGGGTAAACCAAACCAATCGAGATGCCAATAATAAATACAAAGAAGGAATACTAGATTGCGTGGGGATCCATTTTTCACATGTTTGCGATCTTACCTCAGCTGATGTAATGTGAGCCTAGTAGAAGAAGGCTCGGTGGAGGGCGTCGTGCCCCGACTAATTAAAAACGTGTTGTGCAACCGTTGCCGGCGCGTCCGATCCTCGAGTTGCACAGCGTGGCGTAGTCGACGTCCAGACGAGGATGAAGTGCAGGTAACAGTAGGTAAATGAGAGACACAATCTTGGGAGAAAGGAGGAACCTTTATTGATTGATCAAAAGTTACTGTGAACATGACTCCTCTCCTCCTTTTATAGGCTCACTAAACACAAGGATAAGTCTCTATTAAGTGACTTAAGGAACCTACCCCTTCCTCGTGATGGTTGGGCCCCACTCCTGGTGGACCGGTGATTTCCACAAGATACATATACGGTTCTTCAGTTTTCACGTATAGGTTTGTTGCCTCAAAACCGCTTACGTGGAGGGTTGACCAGGTGCTGGCCCACATGTCAGGGTGTGCATTCGTTTTTTGGTATTTCGATTCAGTCTCGTTCAGTTTTAAAAAAATATGTTTTTCAGAATAGGAACCGAAGTAACCTAAATTTTTGTGGAGCCGCAATTTCAGTTAATCAAAATTTTTGGTTCGTGTTGTTGTTACCACCAAACTTTTTAAAGCTGACAATTTGGATGACTACATACTACTGATTCAATTACACATCACTGCTTCAATCTAGATTTAGGAACCATATTAGTCACGCATCAAACATAAACAACGCATCCATCGGGCAACAATCAGAAAACTAGGAGGTGGAGACAAAGAGACAAAGACTAAACCGCACCTTATAAAAATAAATAGAGGGATCACAGTGCACAACACTGATCGCAAGTTGGATGAACAAGTCAGAGCACATCAAAGCGAAGAAAGAAACGTTGGAAAATTGTTGTTGGCTGTTGCTGGTATGGCTGAGTGCTGGAAGACATGGACATGAGTCACATGAGGAGCAGTGCAAACTCACATTTACAAAAGTTAAATGTATACACAACAATCTCTGCAGACTCTCTGAAAAAGAGGATACAAACAAATGTCAATAAACAAAGATTGCTACTGCACACAAATCAACATATCGGAACCTGCACTGTCTTATGTAGAGTTCTGAGCAATGTAGAAATGTAACCTGAAAAATAAGGAGGAATAATTGAGCATGATATTTATTTCATATGGTGACTTGACAGAGTTCTGAGCAATGTAGAAACAAAGTTAACCTGATTACCATCTATATTATAGATATAAAGGTCGAATAGCAACTCCATGAGACTGCAGTAGACATCAATTTGCAGGACAAAAAACAAAGCTGCGGCAACCAAGCTTGTTGAAATGTAAGGCATAACTCCTGATCCATTTCATCATAACATGCCCATAGCCTAGCGACCCCTGCAAACATAAATAGCGAGATTAGGAATATAGCCTTGGCCTTCGAATAGCTTTCATCACTGTCCGTTTCTTTTATTTAACGAGTGGAGGTGACAAGTGCATTTCTTTGAAGTTACGGCTTCTGGTAGTTAACTAGTTACAGATCTGATGCTAAGAAGACTAAGATGAACTTCACATGCCATATTCTTCTCAATTAGTCAGTTAGGGGAAATAGCATCAAATTTAGCATAGATTTCCACCCCAGCTAGATTTATGTCTTTTCTTTACCCTTTAATTTTTCTCTACTCAGATAACTATACATCTCTTTGAAATAACTGATTGGTATAGCGAACGTGTAGTTGAGGTTAAGATGTCAAGATATAAATATCACCAATTTTAGATGTAGAGGCCATAGACATTGGAAGAATTGCTTTAGTTTGGCCCAACACCTACCTTCTATCGATCACTCTCGCAAAGTACTAAATCCTCTGTCAATAGTTACTTCACAATGCGCACAGCATCAATGAATAAAAGACTATGATTCTACGAATCAGGAGGCCCTAACAAGGACAACACAATAAGATATGAACGACTTACACCTGACACTCTGCAGTACCAGTGTGCTGTAGTGTGGCTCACGCTAGCTCTTCCTCCAATGGGCTTATTCTTCATGTTCTCTTGGAGGGTAAAATTGAAGGATAGACCGTGCGAAGCAATCTTGTGTAAAAACAAGAGCTTGCACCATAAAGGTGAGTAAGAGATGGCTGTGTGAAAAAGTCATCTATGGACAAGCCCACCCGTACTAAATGTCGCGACGTGAGGTTCCCTCCGATGTGCCAGTTTGATATAGGAATAGCTAACACATCATGCGAGCAAAGCGTGCCAAATATGGAGAACCTATGTAGCATTGCCTTATCGTGTGCAGGAATTCAATTCATATTGTGTCCCTCTCGATGGGTACTGAATGTCTTGCGATGCAAGGTCCTCGACATCGCCAAAGATTACAACACGTCAGTTGCGAGTCAGTAGTTGCCATAGCAACACCTACTGCATATGCCTACTGCGCCTCATCCATTTAGCAATTAGAGACTTCGTCAGCTCATCACCCTGCTCTTTCCTTCTCAAGCCTCTTCGGGACATCATTGAGCTTGCAGTGCTGGCTACTCAAATACACTTTGAGTATCAGGTTAGATATACTGAGCTCTATCAAACACGTCAGTAATGGAACAGACAATTGTTACATGCACGCGCATCATGTAAAGGTATCATGTACTTGTCCTGTTTGCTTACAAACATTTCCATCGAGGCAAAGATCTCAGTCAGCTTGGCTGTAATACGAAAGCAGTGTATAGTATCATTGCGATCAATACGTTCTGTTGGCACGACACAACTCATCAGCCAAGGTGCGGCTCGATCCCCCTACCATGTCGCTTCGGCTTACTGCGCGAGTGTCACACACGTCTGTCTTTCCATGGTACAACGAATGCCTCAAGCGTCTCGATGTTCTAACATGTCATCGTCCAGGCAGACATACTTCTAGCACTAGACTACTTATCAAAACTTTTATCTTTCCATCTGCTGCCGACCGACATTACCCTTGGCGCAGAGCATTACATACTGTGTCATCGACTCCGACTGCACACATCATCGTCTGTCAATGAGTACTTGTACTATTGGATTTACGGCTATATCAACTCCTAGTAGTCAGGAGCATGCACATCATGTTTGCCTGACAATCACGACTAGTAGTGTTGGCTAAACTACGACGCTAGCGTACATGCGGTAGATCAGTAAAGTCTGGTCCGGCAGGAGTACAATGCTAGTTCTCATCCTTTGGGGGTCCATGGGCACACTAGAGCCACAACTGCTTGCTACTTGCACCAAGTATCGCATAGCGGCATGGATGTTTTTTTGAACGCCACTGTTGAGAGGGTGGGCGAGGGTTGTGTATTCTGTTGTGTGAGAGGGGTGGGCAAATATGTCCTCCTACTCACTTGGCTTGTATAAGCCCACACGGTGACGCACTTCACTTGCCATTCACGGACCAGCAATACCGTAATTAACCACGTACAGCGATCTTCTTATACCAGGCTATACCTTACAAATAGAAGTGTCATCATTCCCGTTGCTCCTCCCCTCCTGCACAGCCCTGTCTCCGGTACATGACGGCAAAGATTTGTCATTCCGTGCTCCTCTGCCGAAGGTGAAAATCCGCTTCGGCACAATCTCAGCGGTCCAGCAAATCTGGCCAACAGGCCACCAATCGACTCCACAAGCTCAGCATAGGGCCACCAGAAGTACCAAAAAGTCGAGACAAGGGCAAAGATGTAGAAGAACCCGAGATAAGAAACTACACAGAAAGACTGCTGCTAGTGACACGGCAGAGTTAGAACGACTCGATGGGCAGCTCAGATTGTGCCGATTTTACATAAGAGGTCCAACGAGGAGAGAGCGCTTCCTCAAAATATCGGCGCCAGGTTCCAGCGGCAACATTTTCTCCATCCAGGTGGAACCTTCACAGTCGGTTCAAGGATTTATTCGACCTCTACCGTCACGATTGCCCTCGATGTCAGCCTATAAGATACTGGACATTGTAAGTGTTCTGAATCATGGTTTATGCTAAATGACTATCTAACTCATGATACGCTCTTTCATAACATACTCTTATGTGTAGACATATGCTTCAAGAGCTAGGACAGAAAACCCTAATATCGGATTCCTCGATCTTGCAAGTGGTCATATGCACAATGGTCCAATACAGGCCGGAGGAGGTTCGAGGATTACATCTCGGAGGCCATGCTTGTTCTCTGTACTAAGCGCAGTATTCTGATGCTATACAACTATGCAAACCACTGGATGCTCGTTCTTATCGAACCACCAACATCAACATGTCACATACTTTCGACTCCAGGACTACCCACCAGAGAAGTACACAAATTTGACCGAGGGTGTTCAACGGTGCGTTCAGAAGTACGTTTCCAAGGGGGCCTGTAAAAAACAGCACAAACCGAACCGACCCACCGATTTCATTTACCGTAATAATTCCTCCCTCTCCCATGAATAATGACCTCGCACGTTCTAATATGTATTCGGTAAAACTAATTTACCTGCACTAATCTTGATTTCTGCAGTGCCACAAGCAGCCCCTGGGCAGCAACATCTGTGGATACTATGTCGCGACATATATATATGCAGATCGTTAGCTCTAGCCGTAGATCCGGAGTTAGTGTCATTACACCATATTCAGTTACATTTTTCATCGTCTGACGTTGTGCCTAACTATTTTAGTTTCCTTCTGCAGACATTTAAGTTTTCTACAAATGACTCGACAGTGAGGGCATCCGGTATGTTCAAAAATGGTTATAGGTTTTCTACTATCCCAGATGTTGAAGAGGCCAGAGAATTGCATAGTCCTCAAAATTTGCAGATGACTTAAGAGTTTTTCTCCCTAAGACTTGTCTTGTAATTTGTCGATGAATACTGCTTGTGAGCTTTGTGTTCGAGAATGACGTTTATGTGATTACGGATGAATTATTGCTTCTGAATGACTTTGTGGTTGAGAATGACGTTTAATGTTTGCTTGTAAATGAAAAAGTTTGAAGATCAATGACTATACGCCCTAACCGCACTGCTGCCGGCGGCAGCGGAAACCGCCGTTTCCGCTACCGAGGCAGCAGGCTTGCAGCACACCGCCGCCTTGCCGCACTGCTGCCGCGTAGCAGAAATGGCGGTTTTCCGCTGCCGCGGCAACAGTGCAGCACCGTCGTCTGCCGTGTCTGCTGTCGCGGCAGCAGTGCGGCAGGCGAGTCGCAAGAGTACAGACGGTTCTATGCCTGGAGCCGTCTATACAAACGCTTTGAACAGTACCTCAAAAGCGTTTGTACAGACGGCTCTGTATCTGGAACCGTCTGTAAAAACACTTTCGAGGTACTGAACAGTACCTCAAAAGCGTTTGTACAGACGGCTCTGTATCTGGAACCGTCTGTAAAAACCTTTCGAGGTACTGTTCAAAGCATTTGTGCAGACGGCTCTAGGTTGGAGCCATCTGTAATAAATGTTTTTGCGGTCCTTTCAACGAACATCACAGACGGTTCCTGTGTAGACCGTCTGTAATATTATTATTTGTAGAGACGGTTCAATACCCGTCTACAAACCTAATTTGTACAAACGTTCGGAAAACCGTCCCGCTCGGAAGTTCCGAACCGTTTGTACAAATCGTTTCTGCAGTAGTGTTAATGAATCATTCCAGCTAGCTGATTCTCGCCTGTTACATGCCAGAGGTGTGAAGACTGAAGACACAGCCTTAAGAGCATCCATGGATAATTTGTACAAACGGTTTTGGAAACCGTCCCGCTCGAAAGTTCCGAACCGTCTGTACAAATCGTTTCTGCAGTAGTGTCAATGAATCATTCCAGCTAGCTTGAATTTCTCGCCTGTTTACATGCCAGAGGTGTGAAGACTGAAGACACAGCCTTAGAGCATCCATGGAACACAAGGATGCTATGGTGCAGTATTTGCGCATGGCTCCTACAGAACTTTCTGTACTTTATTATCCTTTTGAGATTTTTTTTCTGCGCCATATTAATTACACCAGTAATCCTATTTGCTCGGTTTTTTTGCCCTTTTTGAAACTTGGTGTGCTCGCACTCTTTGCTCTGTTCCTGCGCATGTTCCTTTCCAACCAACCGGGATCATGCTAATCGGTAGGCCTTGATTAATTAGTGTAGCGCCACAGGTTTGGCCATGTATACGCAAGCGTCGGCCAGCTCCGACTCGCTGTCCGTCGTCGTGCGACGTCGCCGTCGCCGTCGCAGGCCAGCCTCGCAGCTAGCAAAAACCATTTTGCAATCTCTAAGCTCTCGCGACACGTCTCGCCATGGCGAACGCCACGCGCTGGAGTATTACGCAGTTTGCACCTGTCGCCTACATACGGGACACGCACCTGTATTTTTCGAAGCTGGCCGGCGGCTAGCTGTACCTGGCTTGCCTCTTGCCAGCTTACGGGCAAAGTGCGCAATATCTAGCTGTTCTGTGACTCTCCTTCCACTTTGTTTCAGCCATACGCGCGCTTTGTTGCGTACTCGTGCGCGCACAAGTACACAAAAGTCTTGGAAAACCGCTGTAAATGTAGCTAGCAATATATCCCGACTTCTCGAGGAGTCATTGTGGTGTCGTCGATATATGGCCATCATACACGACCACATAGGCGAGTGAGATAATAGTCTCCCGAGTAGCTAGTGAATAATTAAGGTGTGCTCAACCAGGTTGCCACACCAACCTGGACTAATCAATCCAGCCAGCCAACCCCGCCCGTTAAAATAGTTGATGTGCTCTCGTCTTCTCTGACTCTCGCTACATATACTCTTGGCTTTAGTTGGCCAGCAAGTCCGGCCAGCACAAACAAACCCCTGAGCTCCTGCGACCCTGTAAGTTTTGTTAGAGAGGCGGCGAGGTCGATCAGATGGCGGAGGAGGCGAAGAAGGAGGTGGCGCCGCCCGCGCCGGAACCGACCAGGACATCGCCGAGGAGAAGGCGCCGGAGGAGTCCAAGGCCCTCGTCGTCGCCGAGAGTAAGACACCACCTCACCCATCCCTTCGTATAAGTAACTGAGAATACAAGTAACTTAGTAGGTATGCATGTCCGATACTCAGTTACCTTTCTGTTTTTCGCAAGCGAGTCTGTGATTGATTGGTCATATGTAGTTGGTTCCGGTTTTGGAGCAACCATCGGTTCTAAGTGTTGCTTTGAAACCTATATGTGTTGCAATATTTTCAGGCGTAAAATTCATCGAAAATTTTCACCAAGGATAAAGCCCTTCTTTCTTAGCAAACTTAGCATATCGCGTTCCACTCATGGTACAGTACTACAGTTAGCTCGTGGAACACAAACAACCGCGCAATTGGCACTTGGCAGTGAGACCGGAGAACTCCTCGCAAAGATTTTTTTTTGAAAGGAACACAAAAGCATTCCATTAGATTCATATCTGAAACATAGTTAAGGAAACAAGCACAAAGATCCCTAAACAAGAGAAAACAACAAAGCCCCTAAGGGCATCTTCCTCATCGCATCACCAGGCGCCCTAGAAGCTTCGCCGAGCTGTTGCATCTGCTGGAAACGAACCGCTCCGTGCTAAATCGCACAAGCTACAAAGGACCAAAGTCCGTTGCTATGCCACAATGGTAGACCAAGAGTTGCGTAACTGTGAGATGATGATTTCGTAGATTTAATCAATACCCGGTAGTTAGGTGTCACAATCCGATTAGCCACCTGTCCTTCATATTCTCCAACAGCAACTCTTTGGCTATACCTAGGTCCAGCGGCAACATCTACATCTACCGTGAGTCTGTCTTGAGATTTGAGCCGCGATTAACAGCACAAAGAGATAATCTGCCTACGTCCAGGTCTTAAGAAGCTTACGATTTGAGTAATGCACCTATAAATTATTTACTACACTAGTGCAGCTAGCTATTAAAATAATCCGTGGCTAGCCGTCTTCCTGTTCACCCAGTGCTAATTGCATCCCATCTCAACTAAAGCATGCTCCCATCCCTATGCAAACTAATCTGGATCGGACGGTACATCTAGGTGATGTTGCTGGACCTAGGTCCAAAGAATATCCTCTCTTCTCCAAAGGAGATGTGTATGACACAAGACCAGCCACATTAAGAAGACAACCATCAACAAAACAATAAAATACTTTCCTTTAATCTCCTCTCTTACATGATAGAATGATGCAGTGCGACTTCATTCAGCGACATTAAAGATATTACGAACATAGAGCAGACAAGAACAGGGTGACGGATGCTTATAGCAGGGCAAATAAATTGTCAGATGTGCTGACCTTTTCATCTTTCTTTGTCGTCAGAGGCCGAGAAGCCTGCAGCTACAGGAGGCTCACACGAAAGAGGTACCAACTCATCCAGCTCTTAAGTTTGAAATACACACAGCCTCTTGAATTGAAGTACATCTCTTCCTCTGATCTTCAGACGCTTTCCTCGCGAAGGTCGCAACCGAGAAGAGGATGTCGCTGATCAAGGCCTGGGAGGAGAGCGAGAAGGCGAAAGCCGAGAACAAGTGAGATAACTCTTCCTGTTCTTCAAATCATGTTACAGTCTCATTCATGTAAAGGGTCCTCAAATCATATACTATGAGCAATTGTGCGGAGAGTTTACATGTAAACTTGCATAGGGCGGCCAAGTTGATAGCGGAAATAACCTCGTGGGAGAACACCAAGGTTGCGCAAATGGAAGCCGAGCTCAAGAAGATGCAAGTAAGTTACTACACAGTCAAAAACAACCAGAAGTTCCGCAGTTAATTACCCATTACCATAGATCAGGAGGCGGTAACAGTGGTTATTGCTGCTACTGACTGATACAAAACAATGTTGTGGGGGGGACATGTGTGCAGGAGCAGCTGGAGAGGAAGAAGGCGCAGTACGCGGAGAAGCTGAAGAACAGCGCGGCGACGGTGCACAGGACGGCGGAGGAGAAGCGGGCGGCCGCGGAGGCGCAGCGCGGCGAGGAGATCGTCGCGGCGGAGGAGGCCGCCGCCAAGTACGTCGCCAAGGGGGAGGCGCCCAAGAAGCTCTTCGGGTCTTTGAGCAGAGGATAGCCGCAGTTTGGTTCTGGATGGAGAGAAGGTCCTGTTCAGCTGTGCAGAGTTATGTGTGTTCGTTAGTTCATTTGCATCGCATGTGTATTTATTCTGAAGGTGGTTTTTAGTTTGTATGATATCTGATACATCTGCACAGACACCAGTAGCGTGTAATCCTGGTTATTTTTAGTTGGTGTATAAAAAAGTAATTTGATTTATGATTAAGTATTAATACAATTGAGTGGATAAGTTAAGGGCAAACAAGAAAGAGGATTTGAATTACAAGTGCGAGAAGACGTTGCATACTGCCTTAATCCGTATTGTAACGTGGTCGTGGAGACTTCACTCGGTAGAATTCAAATTATGTGTCCACCTTGATGTACATGGGAGATCTAAGAGCATTTCTAAATGATTCTTTAACTCATTCCTTATATTTTTATATAGAGAGTTTCTTCAAAAGACTTATTCTTCATATCTCCTTTCTCTCCAACCAACTCTCTATTTTCTACTCTCTATATTCCAATCTCCTATATTTTATTGATATCCCACAAATAAAAATATAATTTAACTGTAATATTTATAACGGCTATATTGATATTCTGCAAATAACAGTATAATCTTGTGGTTCATTTTATTTGTTGGATCAATGGCTTCCGATAGAGGGGGGTGAATGTCGGTTTTTAAAAAATTCTTCTTCAAATTCAAATACAAATAGCAACTGAAGTGCTACTGTGAGTGATAGGAAAGACGCAGCAAAAACAACTCGACAAAATACCGCAAAACTGGAACAGCAGTGTCTCACACCAGTGACATAGTAGCTGTGTGACACAGCTGGCTCGGCGGAAAAACCTCCAAAAGTCCTTGGTGATGTGGAGCTCGTCGATAGCTTCGAAACGAGTCCAAGATCACTGAATTCCGAGTTCGGACGCAAAAGTTATGATCAAGACAGTGAACGTCCGAAACAGCAGCAGTAGCTCACACCAGTGACACAGCTGGGTGACACAGCTGTGTAACACAGCTGAGTGTCACAGTTGGGTGACACAGCTGAGTGTCACAGTTGGGTGACACAGCTAGGTGACAGGCAGATTAGTCCAGAACTGAGATTTCGATCTAATTTTTGGTCCAATTCAAAATCTACCCAACCAAATCCAACCGAATTTTACAGAGAGGTGTGAGAAGGTCTTGTGAGTCTAGATCAAGTGTTGATCTCCATAAAAATTTCTCAAATCAAGACCTTTACCCTCTTTTCTTCAATCAGCCCTAGAAATGAGAAAAAGAGAAATTTTGAAGGGAAAGGAAGCTCGTGAGGAATCTTGATCTCAAATCACTATGGTATCATCTCACATGTCCTAGCAACCTATTCCAAGCCTCAAATCATAACATCAAACCCCCTACAAAGATTAGTTATGAAAATCCCATTTCTTACTTGCTTTTCAAGAAAACTCGAAATAGAGAAGAAAACGGTTGAATCCTTGGGTATGCTTGGATGGGATCAGTATGGAGATGATCTTCCCATCCCTTACTTGCCATACCACAGATCAATCCATAGGAGAAAAGAAGAAAACAAAAATTCAAAAGAGCTAATGAAGGAGATAACTCAAGAACACAAAGGAATGGGAAAAATCTTTTTGTATTGTATTTTCGTGGATTTTCTTGCTGTTTCAAAGGCCTCTCATGATTAGGCCAAAACTCTCTTGAGCAGCCCCTAACTAGGGTTTTCACAAAGTTTACAAAAGGGTGGGATAAGCACCTCTTACCCCTCCTTTTATAGTGGTGGAGGCATATCTCCCACAACTTGGGCCTTAAGCCTACTTAGATGGCATGAGCACTTAGCACGCACTCATCCACCATCCATCTTTCCTTCTACCTTAAGCAACTAACCCTGAACCGCTTCCCGGCCGCCGCCGCAGTTTCTTGGTTATACTTCGGTAGATTCCACGTTTTTACCAAAACGCTCTCGCACTGACTTGGTCCTCACGTCTCATCTCCACCCGCTTTCTTGTCCTCCGCGTACATGCTTTTAAGCCGCGCGATGTCGTCGCTACCTCCTTGACCGCATCTCAGCCCTCCAAGCCTCATGCCGGTCCATATGACCGAACCATCACCGCACCCAACTCGCACCTGCACACAATAGACCAAGCAAAGCATTGCGAGCACAAGTTTTTCACTTGACCCAAGTTAGTCGAGAAGAATATTTCATTCGCTCAATTTTTCCTTGAGACAAATTGAGAAACTCAATCAACCACACAGTCAATTATCCAAACCAATAGTCATTGAATTCATGCAACTGAATATTCAAATCCAACAAAACAAAGTGTGGCAAAATATTCATCACATATATTGTTTATGTCATCACATGACTCACATTATTCTTATATCAAACAACAATAAGCTAGTATTAATTTAGTGCTCTACCAACAATACAATGCCCTCTACATCAAACAACAACTTATCATCCATTTTTATATACAATACAATACCCTCTACATCAAACAACAACACTTATACTGTGGAAGTATATCAAACGTCACCATTTCACCAATAAAATTTCTATCAACACTTCTACCAACAATACAATGCCCTCTACATCAAACAACACACTTCACAATACAATGCTCTTTATACTTCACCATAAATCCTATCTCTGAAATCAGAGAACTGCAAGGTAGCATATGACATAGGACAAGAACTTGGCGAACTCTAGCACCAACAAGGCATAAATCAAATCTTACCATCATGCAAATTACTCATCATCTTCTCTAATCTGCATGAAATTTAAGGTAGGCTATAGACACCTCATCATCTTAAGCTGATAGATTTGTATTGCATGTCATACTAATTTGCACCAGACATTAAATAGGAAAGATAATTTGGCCTCAGGATATAAATAATTTGGCCTCAGAATAAACATTTGTATTGACTATCAACAAGATGGACAAACAAAGAGAAGATAATAAAGATATTTAGCCTCAGAATATGTCTTTTTTCCTTAATCATTTGCACCATTAGATTAAATGAGGTCTACAAATAGGTGGAGAAATTGGCCTTAAATTATCTTGTAGGCATGTGTTATCATTTGCTCCAAGGAGAAAATCGAGGGTTAAATGTTTTGAGTATATGTTCTTATTAGTGTTTGGTGCATCACACTATATATGTCATTATCTTTAGTGGCCACTACAACAACTCAAATTATCCATCATTTGCACTAGAAGGAAGCATATATGCCATTATCTTCCATGGCCACTACAACAACTCAAACTATCCACCATTTGCACTAGAAGGAGGCAAGAGAACTGAACTGCACAATCGAAAGATAAAAGATAGTACATCACGTAATTTATATAATCATCGGCCATCACCAAAGGTATAAATCAACATGATATCATCATCGCCCAACGACAACAAGGCATAAATCAACATCATATCATCATTGTCCAGCACCAACAAGACATAAATCGACATCATATCGTCATGCAAATTACTCATCATTCGTATCATAAACAAAATGAACATCAGTTCTAACCAGCACCAACGAGGCATAAATCAACATGATATCATCATCGCACCAATTCCGAAGCATGACTTGCATTTAATTTCAAATTCGATCACACACAGACCAAGGAATATGAGGGAGAGAGATATCACTAGGTAGGTTCCATGCAAACCCTTAGATCTGAGCATCATCGAGCATCAGATCAGCCGCCGATGAGGTTGGGGGATGGAGGAGGACGAGGGTGGGTTGCAGGAGATGAATCGCAAGAGGAATGCTCTCTATTGCTGAATCCGGCGGCGGCGAGGGAGGAGGTGGTGCCGGGATCTGGCTGACCACGAGCTTTGGCTTCCCCTGCAGGCTGCTCCGTCTGGCTGGGTCTTGCTGCTCCGCTGCTTCCACGAGATCTTGGGCTAGATCTGACGAGACAAGGGGCTGCTCCTTTGGCTGGATCTGGCGCGGGGAGGGAGGAGGCTGTGCTGGGATTCGACCAACCGTGAGCTCCGGCTTCACCTATAGACAGGACCTTGGGGATTCAAATCCGAGAGAACAACGACATGTGGAGCGGCAAGGGGGGAGGGCGCAAGACAGCGACGTACCTCTCGATTGTGGCGGCTGCGGGTTTGGCGGGGATGAGCGCGGTGAGGGAGGAGGTGGTGCTGGGATCCAGCTAACCGCGAGCTCCGGCTTCCTCCCCTACAGGCTGCTCCTCCAGATCTTGGGCTGGATCCGGCGAGACGAGGGGCTGCGATTGTGCTAGAGATGATGGTCATCCTCTTTGTTGCTGCAAAAGACGAGGCGATGAGAAAGAGGCTGCAGCCGCTGGAGACGGTGGCAAGAGAGATAGCTCCATGCGTAGGCAATTGGGGGATGTAGAGCGAAGCTGCCTTGCCAAGAATGGAGAACGAACCTGCTTAGATGGAGAATAGAATAGGATGAAGAGGGGAATGAAGAGTGAGAGGAGGGGTTCTTTTTGTTGACTATTGCTAAATATGGAGATAGAAAGAAGAAAGCATCTCTCTTGGAGATGCTCTAAGTGAGAAAAAGTACTTACTAAGTTGTCTCTGGCTCCGCAATTTTGAGAGTGTGCGTAGCGTAGCATGTAATATTCATACTCCAAGCTTACCATATAATAACTTAAATGCGACATATGTGCGCATAATTAAGCACGTATCCACAAGAGTTTTACATGATAGCTAGTAGATGTTATGATTGTTATTCTCAACCTACAAAGAGAATCACTTGTATTGATAAAATCATTTATTTTAACGAAACCACATGACAGACTTATGAAATTGCCTCAATGCCACTTGACTTTACGGCTTTACTTTGACTCTATTTCCCTATAATCCTTGATTGATTGAGACAAGAGGAAATGATGGTGACGATGTAAAGACATCTTTAGTTGCGTCGTGTCAATCTAATATCGTTAAGGTTGATAAAAGAGCACTTAATGTATTCTGCACGTAATAAACACATAATTATAAGGACCGAGATGGAAGATTTCGTATTCAAACTCTAAGCAAAATTTACAAGTATGTCCAGTCAAATTTCCCTTCCATTTTTTCGAAAAGAAGTCAAGTCTCCCCTCGGATTCGGGAAAAAAAATATCCGCCTCCACCCGAAGCCTTACAATTCGAAACCGAGCGCTTCCGGATCCGATCCACCTCGCCCAAAACCCAGAAGCGAGACCCACGCCTTCCGAAAGGGGCAAGTCATCAGAACCCTAGATCCCTCGCGCCCCGTCGCCCCCAGCTCCAAAACCCTAGATCCGGCCATGCACCACCCAAGAGCCCGGTACCCGCCCGGCTACGACTATGGCGGCGGCGGCGGAGGCGGAGGAGGCGGCCGCGCGCGGCGGCGGCGGGGCGGCGGAGGAGGAGGAGGAGGGAACCACAACTACTACGGCCGGAACCCGCAGCCGCAGGCCCACCAGTACCAGCAGCAGCAGCAGCACGCGCAGAGGAACTCGTTCTCGCATCAGCAGCAGCAGCAGCACGCGCAGAGGAACTCGTTATCGCAGCAGCAGCATCAACAAGTGGCTGCGGCGGGACCAGGCCGCGGCCCAGGCTTCCGGAGAGGCTGCGGCGAGGACGGCGGCGAGGCTCGACTCCGTTGACACGAGGTAATGACCACTTGACTGGCAGCTTCTGCTAGCCTTTTCTCCGAACGCTGCTTATTGTGCCGGCTGCTAGGATTCGGATTATATTGTTAGGAAGCAGACTACATTGCAGACACATGAGTCGGTCGTGCGGTCGTGATTTTTTTTGAATGTATCGATTTTATGGTTAGATCATGTCACTGTGAGATTAATGAGGCGCAATTTTAGTACAGACCACTTCGACGGTGCTCTGCTTAAGTTATATGGTTTGGAGAGGCTTAATTGTTGCTGTGTATACACTGTCAAGTGTCAGCTGAAGAAGTGACTATCCACTGGGTGTATGCAATACGTATACTGCACTATGCTTGTGGCTTGTGTGTTCTATTCCAATTGATTACCTACTGGTCGCATGCACTTTGTGTATAAAAGTATGTCGTGTTTTCATGATGGTGTGCTATTGCTATTGTTCTCTACCTCTCTACACCATTGAAATGGTCCATTTGTGAGTTTGTCATGCGATATGGATCTGATCTGGGAATGCTTTGCATTGAAGTTAATGAAGTGTGACCTTTAACAAGATCTTCCTTTGGTTGTTCCAGCTCTCAAGATTGGAAGGCACAGTTGAATATACCAGCTCCAGATACACGCTATAAGACAGAGGTGATGCTTTCCTAATGATACTTTTATATGTTTGAGCAAGGTTTTACGAGGAGTGTCGAGTGGCACCGATTGCTAACATTAGGGAGTACTGATATTGTTTTTTGCAATATATTTGATGTTTTACACAGGATGTTACTGCAACAAAAGGCAATGAGTTTGAAGATTATTTTTGAAACGCGAGCTACTTATGGGAATATATGAAAAGGGATTTGAAAGGCCATCTCCTATTCAAGAAGAAAGCATTCCAATTGCTCTAACAGGAAGTGATATTCTTGCAAGAGCGAAAAATGGCACTGGGAAGACTGCTGCATTTTGCATTCCAGCACTTGAAAAAATTGATCCAGAGAAAAATGCCATACAAGGTGAACTCACACTCCTATTGTTTGATTTAGAAGAAACCATATAAGTCATATTTCTGTCATTGCTGCTCCCAACATTTTAGCATCACAATTGATCAAAGGTAGTCCTGGTTACTGTTATGTGATTTCCAATGCGTATCGATCCACCCTGCCAAAGTTAAATCCATACAAACTTCCAAAATTTTAGGGTATTGCTTGTATGTTGAACCACTGACAAATTTTTTTGCTAATGGTATTAGATATGTAATTTTTGTGGATGAGCAAACTATTCGTGTTCTAGCATTCTCTGGTTGATTGATGGACCCAAATTATAAATAATGCAACAACCATTTACTTTCGTAACTGATCACTTTTTCCCCTTCTCAAAGCCTTTGTAAGGTTCATGTTTGTGTGGTGCCAATTTGTCATTCAGTTTTTATTTAGTTAACTGTTATGTTTCCTGTTCATATCTTCTTTTTATGAACTTCACTTTACATACTGTTTTTTTAAACTCAACTCTATTGTCTTCATGGATTTGTTTTTCAGTTGTTATATTGGTACCAACAAGGGAACTAGCTCTGCAGACTTCACAAGTTTGCAAAGAGCTTGGGAAGTACCTGAATATTGAAGTTATGGTCAGTACTGGAGGAACCAGCTTGAAGGACGACATTATGCGTTTGTACCAACCTGTTCATTTACTTGCTGGGACACCTGGCCGGATACTGGATCTTACCAGGAAGGGCATTTGCATGCTGAATGAATGTTCAATGCTCATTATGGATGAGGTATCAGGAGAAAAACACAACATTCAGATTCTGCTTTTGTTTATCTATGTATCACCTTAGTCAAGTATGTTAGTTTTTTCAGGCTATGTTACCTGCAATTTGATATTGTTTCTTCTCATCAATTAATTGATGTTAAATCATGGCACTTTAGCGTCCTTTAATAATGTGTAGCGCTGTCTTGGAAAAAGACAGAATTCTTGCCTTTATTTTGTTTTGGTTCACATGATGTTAGTTCCCCTTCTAATTATGTGTGTGACGTGCATTTATCAATATGATGGTTAAAAACGTTCTTATAGTTTTTGGAGCATTTGTGTCCTTTGCTTTTTTTTAATTTGCTGATTGGTTTGGACGCATGCTTGCCTGTAAATCATTGTGCACATGGTTTTCAGATGATTCAATTATGTAGTGTTACATTTGAAGCTACTTTTGTTGCTTTCTAAGATGATTTGGTACAGATCATGTGAAAGCCAGCTGTGAATATGTTTTCATTGCTAAACAAGCAAGAACAAGTCAAATACTCAATTCTTCTGAAAAATATGACTTCCTTTTTGTGACATGCAGGCAGACAAGCTATTAGCTCCTGAGTTTCAGCCTTCCGTGGAGCAACTCATTCGTTTCCTTCCAGCTAGTCGGCAACTATTGCTGTTTTCAGCAACCTTTCCTGTAACTGTCAAGGAATTCAAGCAGAAATATCTGCCTAGACCTTATGTTATTAATCTTATGGATGAACTAACACTGAAAGGAATCACACAATACTATGCTTTTGTGGAAGAAAGACAGAAAGTTCATTGTCTGAATACACTTTTCTCAAAGGTACATTGTACCAAAACTCATTATTTGTTGTTTCTTGTATATTTTAAGCATACTGACATGTTCTCCTTTTCTTATGTTCTTGGCCAGCTTCAAATCAATCAGTCTATTATATTCTGCAACTCTGTTAATAGAGTTGAGCTACTGGCAAAGAAAATCACCGAGCTTGGTTACTCTTGCTTCTACATTCATGCTAAAATGTTGCAAGACCATCGAAACCGAGTGTTTCATGATTTCCGCAATGGTGCTTGCAGAAACCTTGTGTGCACAGGTTCTCTACTTTCTGCCTTGATGAATATTTTGTACTACTTTTTACCAAATACTCTACAACATCTGTTAGCTTGGAAAATCTTGCTTGGCTCTCTTTTGTGATTTCTTCTTAGCAGTTTCTCTTGAAATCATTTACTATCCTTGTATTTTTATTTCATAAGCATCTGAGTTCTGCTTGACTATTATTTCCCAGTGTTGCATTGACTTTTGAATATTATTTAGTCAACAGTAGCCTCCAAAGCATGTGTCTTGTAAATTGAAGGAGTTTTGAACATGATAAAGTGAACTTGGCACAATATGTGAGCTGCATTTGTAATTTTTTTTTGTTGTCATTAACTCGTTTGGTCTTGATGCTCAAGAGTTTAGTCTACTCTTCTTTGCACTACTAGTAAGTCTACTAAATAAAAGACTGCTGCATCCTCAATTCATTAATTAGACTGCTCATAAATACTTTCGGAGTTCTGTCTGGAATGTTGACTTGAGCTTGAAGATGGTTTGAATGGGCTAGATGGGATTATATGATAGTACTATATTTTTCCTCTCTAAAACTGTTCAAACGAAGTTGTGTATGAAGTACTTGAAAATAATTCATTGGGCTAATGAGTGATGACTAATAAAGTTCTACTATCTTGATTGAAATCATCATAGATCTAGCTTGTGCTGTAATGCTTCAAGCCTATGATTATTGATGTACATGGTAAAGGCATCATTATTTTACCCATTATTGTCAAGACATGGTATCAGGGTCTTCTCTTAGAAATTATTATGGTATGTCTTTGCAGATCTTTTTACCAGAGGAATTGACATCCAAGCTGTTAATGTTGTCATTAATTTTGACTTCCCCAAAACCGCTGAAACATATTTGCATAGGGTAAGTTGTTTACTTGCATTACTAGTGATGTTGAGTATGCCAGTTAGATATTTTTGTTTTCTCAGTTTTGTGGTATAAAGTAATGCTAATCATCCATACTACCTTATAAAAGCGAGAGTTTTTCCTTCTTATCTTCGACTCAATCTACACCGTTTGATCATGATCATCCAACGGCTAATATTACTTTGATGGTCTGCCATCTAAAAATTACCCACCATGCCATTTACTTAAAGTTGAAAGTAATTACCTACCATTGCCCTTGCTTAAAGTTGATAGCAATTACCCACCATTGCCACTGCTATACCCTCTAGTACCCTCTCTCCCGAATGCACCACGTGTGGCCGCCGCCGCCCATGCCACCCTTTGGCCGTACCCGTGCATCACTGCCGTTCTCTCTTTCGACGCAATGCAGTATAGATGGTCTGGCTATACCATCCGACGAAGCAATAATCCCGCCCTACGCTGATCCAGGCCGCGCTGCCCTCCCTTGATCCCACGCTCCTCTCGCCACTCTCCCAGCGCATTGCTCGTGCATCACTGTCTCTTTCACTCTATAATGGACACGGTTGCCGACAAGAAGCCGACGAGCTCCGACAGCGGCAAAGGCGTGCAGGATGCGTGGCGCCAGAACACAGGGGCGGGACCATCTCCCGCTGCCGCCCCTTTTGCACCACCGCTGCCCCATTTTCTCCCGCTGTCAGCACCTGCCACCACCAAGCACCACCTTGCCGTGACCGTTCGACGTCGTAGTGCCATCGAGGATCGCGCCGCATTCCCCCTACCACCCGACGATCTCTACCGCGTCCTCCTCCACATTGGCCTCCCCCGCGCGAGCCTCCACCTTACACACGCAGCCGCGTCGCGGAGGGCGTGACGCTGCCGCCGCCAGCAATCTCCTCCTTGCATGGCCCCACCACCACCGTTAGCCGAAACAGCTCATGCGCTAGCGGAAGCTGTGCCACGTCAATGAGATTGACGCGCTGCTCGCCGATCTCAACATTGACAGCGTGTCCTCCTCGCCACTGCAGTCCAAGACAATCCGCGATCCAAAAATAGATTGAGCGAGAAGCATTTGTATTGTGTCATTGGTTATATTCGATGTTATTTTTTTGATAATACATATTTATCATTCTTTACTATTTCATAGAAACAATGGTATCTACTTTCTTTTTGTACCATTTGTAAGTTCTTGTAGCCACTTAAACATCATTTTCGGTAGAATGCATATATAAATAGAAAACTATATTTGTAAATGTTAGAATATATTTTTAACGTTTAAATTATGTTAGTCAAGACGTGCGTTGCACGTACACGATTACTAGCTTCAATAATGTGTTACATGATATCTTCCTGTGATCCTCTGGTTTCAAAAAAATTAATAAATTTTCCGATATGCTTTGCTTATGTAAAACTATCCATGGTTCATCGTACTAGAACACTTCAGATTTGCTTATTGCCTCATTCTTTTTGATGTTTGGGATTCCTCATTCATAACTGTGTTTCCCCCTCTCTTGGAAATGCAAGAGTCGTTTTACTGATACTGTTCAGAATTGTATAGTTTACTTCCTTAAGTGGGATATGTGTGTAACCTGTTCATAACATAATGACTTAAATATGTCCGACCTGTAGTTATATGTCACTAATGCTTTATTTGCTATGTTTTGTATATTTTATAGCTTTGCCTTCTATAATCTCAACCAATATCATGGCCTTCTATAGTCTCAACCATATCATTATTTATTTCTTCAAACTAATATCCTGGCCATCTAGTCTGAACCAATTGACTTCCCGGTAGCTTGTATATCTTATAGCTTTGCTTCAATTCTAAAGGTTCCATGTTGTGTTGCCATTTTTCTAGGTTGGTCGTTCTGGAAGATTTGGACACCTTGGTTTGGCGGTGAACTTAATAACTTATGAGGACCGTTTCAACATGTAAGTATGCTTAGCTAAAGTGGCTTGTTACCTTGCTAGGGTATCTCTAAATGGAAGCAAGATTTTCTCTACTACTGTGCCAAAAAAATTGATTGGTTTGTGTTCCTATGTTTGCAGGTATAGGATTGAACAAGAACTTGGGACAGAAATAAAAACAATACCTCCGCAGATTGACCTGGCGGAATATTGCCAATGATCGATTTAACAGTATTAGAAGCACTTGTTTTGTGAGAACATCATTAGGCAAGTATACCAGATGTACATAGCACCCCATCAAGTAAGGATCACCATGCTAAAGTGCCACTCTTTTAAATAACATCGTACTGTTCAGGATAAGAACAGATGTTTCCATTTCATGCACGCAGGGTTTTATTTTGGTGCCTTGATGATGCATCGAAGCTCATATTTCCATCAGTAGAGCAAGTGTTTTCTTTTGGCACCGGTGCTAATCATTTTAACTGTGGACATGCACATTTGGCTGCTTGGAGGTCCAGAACTGGGGTCAACCCAAACATTGTTTCTTACTGCATGCATCTGCTCAAGTTCACCGTAATATTTGTCTGCTTGTTTCAGTTTTGGTTGTGTTATGTTAGGATTCTGCTGCTCGAGCCTGTTATCAATTGTTATTGCGGCTCCGTTCTTCCTTTATCTCTTTTGTTATGACTAGTAGACATGTTTCCTTAAGTTTATTCCTTTTGTGTTGATTTCAGTTGCTCTTGGTGTAGACAATTAACCTCAAGTATTTATCCTTTTATTCGGAATAGTATTGCTATTTACCTTGCCATTGTCATAGTTATATGTGCTTCTGTTTAACCAATTATTACAGGCTCACAGTTGAAGCACTGATGTTTGAACTAAGAAGTTAAAACTTGAAACACGGTGCCATTGCGTGGTGCAGGGAATGGCGATGATTTCCATCGCTAGCACTGCACATGATACGACGATGAATGATGGGTATCAGGGTCCGGGTACCGAGCAAATTAGTCTATTGCGCGCTGTTTCGATTACTTCTCTTTTGAAATATGTCTCAGTTAATTTAGGACTGCCATCGTCCGGTTCATAGGCGCGATAATTCTTAATAGACGAAGCCCAACATGGATGGGCTGATTCCCCTTCTCTGGCCCAACAATGCATTAGAACCCCAAGCTTGAATGCTTGATCCACTTCAGGATATGCGGCCTTATTTTTGACGGCACACTCTAAAGCTGAAATTACTCATCAGTTTCAGAAAAGAGCTTTGGAGATGAGCTTCGAGCCCGACGAGTTTATATGTCACTGGGACATTTGAGTTTTCCCTTAAAGAAGGATATTTGAGCTTGTTAGCGACTCATGTGGCCGTGCATGCATGACACCGTTCAACCCATCCATGCGCGTGGCACGATAGTTAGTGCCGGGGTGGCTCCATCGGTCCACTTGCCCTGATATGCACGTTGTGCTCCTTGTATTCTACATTACTATATCAATAATTTTTGGATATGGGTTGTAGGATTAACTTGATCCGACGGATGAGAATGGTAAATCTAGACGCTACTGATCATTAGATTTTCTCTTCATCACATTAGATCTGATCACATGTACTATCTAGATTATTCTATAGTTGAATCTAATCCGCAGCTATGCGCAGACTTAAACTCACATACAACCCTCCTCTCTCTCTCTCCCTCTCTCTTCACCAAGATCCCCATGGAAATTCTAGTTGTCACTTACACTTTATGATCGTGTCCACGTACTTCTCCATTACTCTTACATGTTTGTGTGTTTCTCCTGTTTCTTTTCTCTTAGTAAAAAGTGCTAGTTATCATCATTTATGATAACTAGCAGCTATACTTGTTATACAGTACTATACTAGTAGCTATACAATACCAGCTATATTTGTTGGATTATACTAAAACCGTAAAACGAGCTATCTTGAAAAGCCACCTCTTAGCTAAATGTGCATACTCACTCTATGATGTCTTGCCTGAGTTTTTATATAGTATTATACTGCATAGTCTTAGAGCACTACGATATTTATGTATGTAAAGTATCTGAAAATGTATATAAAATTATTTTATATATTTTTCAGTTGGTTTATCAGTCTTACTAATATCAACTTGCTACTATTGGCTAATACTATGATAAGCACCGTGTGGTGCATTACTCTCATATCCCTCCAGTCTATAGATTTCGACCCCACATTGCCAACCTTAGGTGAAATTATTTTGAAACTTAGGAGACGTATTTGTCATATTTGTTGATACCGTGAAACAGCAAACCCACGCACTATTTGGAGGAAGAAACCCGATTTCCTGCCGTCCGTCCATCCGGTTCGGGACCCCCCGACGCAGCTCACGGAAAAGGCAAAAGCAGCCGGCCGCGGCTCCCATTCAAACCGATCCAGAAAGAAGGCCGGACCACTGGACCCAGAAGCCAGAACAAACCAGCGCCGAGCCGCCCCTCTCTCGCCAACCCAAGTCCCTGAATCCACGAACCACCCGGTCCCACACGTCATCGTCTTTACGCACCGCCCACGAGGCCACAGGAATGCGTGCGCTTTTCGCTGCTTCCTGACCTCTCCAAGCCCACACAAATCAAACCCCCCACACACACGCACACAGAGGCAGGTGGCGCCGTCTCGGACCGGTGTCTCCTCCCGTTCCTTGCCATCACCGGTCGCCGTCGCCGGCGGCAGCTGCCCGGATCTTCGATCGTCAGTCTGTCCCGTGCGGAATCCTGTGAGTGAGCTCATTCCTCATTATTCTCGGTTGATTTGCGTCGGACGTGGGAGCTAGGGAGGATGGGGGGCAGCAGCAGCAGCACGAGCACCTTCGTCATCAGGTGGATCAACTTCCTCACCATGGTCAGCCACTTTGCTACCTTAATTCCCCCTTCTCCTCACTTTAGTGGTTTTGTACCGAGGTGTTGCTACCGAGGTGGTTTGGTGGTTCTTGCTTCCCAATGACCCAGCAACCTTTGCTTGCTATTTCGAACTAGTGCTGCTGGTGGTAAGGCTCGGCTTCCGAGCGGCTCGTTGCTGAATGCCACTTTGCTTTCGATTGTTGCTCCGGAATTTTAGGGCTGATCGTTTCGTTAATTTCTCCTGCTCTTTGAGACGCTCTTAGCGTTTCTCGGCATTTGGTTTCAGCTTGTTTTCACGCGACACATTTTGAGTCTCAAGATTTCTTTGGGAGGAGGAAGTGCTTTGTTGGTTGATTGGTGAATTAGAATTGCACCTTTGTTTTCTCTCGTTTCCCTCACATTTGCTCTGAAATTTTCATGTTCATGATTTCTCCTCTTCCATTTTGTGGCCGGCTCTGTTTAGTGCATTTTCCTCTGTTGAGTTGTGTTGCATCCTTATCCAGTTATCCTACATTTATGGCTTCGTGGCCATTCTTAATTTCCTTTTCTTTTGGAACGCTTAAAATGTTAAGCCATGCAGGCTCCACACAGTTTAATGCCGGGCCATTGGGGAAGAATGTTTGCCTTGTTTTTCCTGGTCAATGCACATTATGACGCTCTTCAATTGCTCTTTGTTGAACAGATACTGGCAATACTGGTGGTGGGTTTTGGGTTTTGGATGAGCACCCACAATGACGAATGCAGACGGTCCTTGACGATCCCTGTCATGGCTCTTGGAGGAGTAATTTTTCTCATGTATGCATCGATCGAATTGTCTTCCCGTTGCGTTAATTCAGCGAATTATCACGCTCCACATTAACCTGGTTCAGTGTCGATGTCGCAGGTCGCTCGTGGGATTCCTTGGTGCTTGGAAGAACATTTCTTGCTTGCTTTGGACTGTATCCTTTTTGTGGCATTTGATGCATAAACTTGCAGCAACATGAGTGCTACTGATCTTGGCTGCTGTGTTGGTACTTTTGGAGTTAGTTGTTACCTTGACATGTGGGTATCTAGTATCTAATAATGCTATTTGTGGTCTTGGTGGCAATCATGGTGTTCACAGTGCTTGCGTAAGTTCCTTTGATTCATTTGAGATAACAGTAGTAGATCTTTTTCAGTTGGTGGCAATCATGCTGTATTATTTATTTGAAAATTGGCTGGAGTGTACATTTATTGGTTGATGGAATTAATATCTAGTACCGTTTATCGAGGTTAATTATCGATTGACTTCATAGCTTACTTTAGGGCGTGTTTGGGACAGCTCCAGCTGGGGGTACATCGGAGATCGTTAGAAGTCATATTTTATTAACATTGTATACTAAAAGTGGTTATATAAACTACTTTATTTTAGTTTTTAATCTTCAAATCTGATGTGGAGCTAGGAGCTGGAGCTGTCCCAAACACGTCCTTAGTGGTTGGAGGTTTGGTTAACTTACCTTGCGATGTACTGTTGCAGGTTTATCATAACAAATACCGGAACTGGCCATGCTGTTCCTGGGGCCAGGTATGTGACCATACGTAATGCTTGTTGAATGATTGAAGAATGCTGTAGCACTTATTGTGCCGAAAGTTGCACTACATGGCCATGTAGGTATTTATAATTTTGTTGATATCTATGGAGTCGAAAACAGTTTCTGCCTGTTTGGCACTACATGAATAGCGGACGAAATGTCTTATCTGCAATAGCACTCATTGCATGCATACAGTTCTGAGTTATCATTTCTCATGTTCTGTACAGATATAAAGAGTATCGTCTGCAGGATTATAGCTCTTGGTTTATCAAACAGGCATGTCCTAATTCTTTGTTTGGAGAAGTTTGTTTCCTTTCATTTCCTAGTATGCCACTAATTTATATTCCTCTGCACTGATATAACTCTTTATTTTTTTTAATTTGAAAATTAAGCTCAATGACACTGAAAAATGGAATCATCTGAGAAGTTGCCTTGTGAAGTCGGATGATTGCAATAGCTTGTTGAAAAGATACAAGGTACCTCATTTTCTTCACATACCCTTTCACCTGACCTGATGTGCTGTCATGAAGTTTCTCCGTTTGCGAGCATTCCTTTTCTAGTGATCTTAGTTATACTCTTCGACTTCATGCAGACCCTGAAACAATACAGGCTTGCCGATCTGACTCCCATTGAATCTGGTTGTTGCCGCCCACCGGCGGAGTATGCCCCTTTACCTTCCACCGTGTATTTTAAACCTGCAATTGTTCATCATCAAGTTTGACAGGTTATCGCATTTCTCTACACATTTTCAGGTGCGGATACCCAGCTTTGAATGCTTCCAATTTTGATTTGAGCTATCATCCGGTGAGCACAAATGTTGACTGCAAACTGTACAAAAATGATCGCTCTGTTAGGTGCTATGACTGCAATTCTTGCAAGTAAGCTGCTCAGTTCCTATTCCACCTTTGAAACATCAAACCTTTATACGATCTCAGTGCTTATGTGAAGTTTTTGTTTCTAGAGCTGGGGTTGCACAATACATGAAGACAGAGTGGCGAGTGGTTGCCATCTTCAACGTGATATTGTTTGTTATTTTGGTAATCCCACTTTTTCTACAAATCGAATGTATAAATTGTTCACACTATAAATTGTTCCATCTATTTTGACCTTCTAATGTTTTTATGGCCTTTGTTTCTGGCTAGTCATTTGTATACTTCGTTGGGTGCTGTGCACGTCGACATGCTGGAGGTGCTGATTCTAAAGTTCCTGGAAGATGACAGTCATGTATATGAAGTGCTCAGGCGCTCAGCAATCCGATGTCGCAGCAAGAGTTAGCTTTGCCATCCCTTGTAGCAACATTTTTAATCAAGTTCCATTGATGAAATGGAATGCCAAGGCTTTTGTTCTGTGTGTTGAAGTTCTTTGTTGCAGATGGATTGTGAACATTTATGAATGGCGACTCGCTTCTGAAAGTACAAACTGAGCGACCTCACAACAATTTGTGAATTTGTCTAGTTTGACAATGCAGAGACAGAAGCCAATACCTGACTTTTGTGAGCAAAGTACTACTATCTCTTTCTCTGCATATTCTGCTGATTGAAACATCCTTTAAGGTAGCCCTTCTCTTGTATCATGCTGAAGCACCTGGCGTGTAGCATTCCAAGTTATTACTCTGCTGAAGGCACAAGAATGCACTCCATATCCGATAATCAAGCTATAAGCTACTATTAAAGCCTTGAATGCCAGAGAAGACAACAGCAACATGCCGGAGCAAGTTAGACATAGGAGAGACAATTTGATGCATGTCCAAAAGGAGCAAAACAAATACGCTGATACCGTTGCCTAAAAAGAGCTACTAGCAGATAACGCTCCGCTTCCTGGGTCTATCTGTACGGTTCATGAATGAAAATTTAGCTCCTCTTAGACAAAATCTCGCCAATAACATTAGCAGATTGGTACCAAAAGCTGGCTCTGATTTCATAATCCAGCGCAGAGAAGCAGTTCCTCTCCAATAATACAACAAGAGATGGCCAATCAAAACGTTTGAGCTTCGATTTGGTTGGGGCGTGCCAGGCCTAGGCAGTAGTGCAACACTTAGGTGACACACGAGGGCCCCAATAGCAAGCTACTGTGGTGAATGTTAGAAATATGCCCTAGTGGCAATTATAGGGATGATCATATTTCATTATATCTATAATTTATTAAATGTTTTTTAAATAATATTATTTGTATTGATTGGCAAATATGTGACTTGTTTGTGGAACTCATACTAACTTTGAATGATTATTCTAAATTGATTCCTAGTCGAAACTCATGTGAGGACACATATGAATAATAGACTAGCATATGTATTGGTTGATGATCATGTTTCACAGGTCATGGACATAGAGATATCGAACCAATTGTATGAGCACATGTTAGGGAACATGGGGTTGGACAGACCCAACTTAAGACATAATGTGTGTGCTATGTCCTTTGACCTAAGATTATTGTATATGCTTGATATGTGTAAATAACTTACTTAGGGGTTGCCGAATGCTACTCAATAACTAGGTAGTCATAAATGTTGCCTTCTTGTTTGTCATGAAGCATAATGCGAGTCATGATCAATCGAGATGGGATTTGCCCCTCTCTGTGATGCGAGAGATATCTCAGGGCCCCTTGAGTGATCGGATCCAAAAATGCATGGCCATGTTACTTAAGGTTAAAGAGTTAACTTAGTAAAGGATTCTGAGACACATGATCGAGAAAGAGCTGTCAAGCTCGAGTTTGACCTTGACAAATATTGTGAGGCAAAGAGAGTTGCATACATAACATTGTGATGGTTCGTCCGATGCGATCTTTACGTATGTTTGGGAGTTGACACGTCCTGCTAGGGGCCGCTACCAATTAGTGACCGAGTAGGAGTACTTGGTTCATGTCTAAACGTGCGTGAACCTATAGGGTCGCACACTTAAGGGGCAAGAGCTTAACTCGGATTAGAATTCTAATGGGCCTCTAACATAGAAACCCATTATGGGAACGTCTATATAAGGAGGAGGACGGATGTGTTAGGGTCAGGCCAACTCAGAGTTCCCGAAACCCTAGCTGTCACCCCTCCCACGCCTAAAGTTGCCCGCTCGGATCTAGCAATCCGGAGGAGCGACGTTCCTCCCCGAACGTGTGGATACCTTGGAGGCGTTGCAACTGTGACGCTTGGACGATCCGTCCGAGGGAACCACGAGGAGGAGACGATCTGTTCGAGGGAACCGTGAGAAGGAGAAGGTAGTACGACTACAACTGTTTCCGCTGCATCGACTCTACTTCCTCTACGGTTCTGCGCGACAAGAGGTAATCTCGTGATCTACTGCTACATCAATTCCTGGTTTACGCGGTAGAAAATTTTATTTTGCGCTAGTGTAGCCTACCCGTATCCCTACAGTGAACCCACCCCATAAGAAATAAATTTAACATCATTATGAGCGCATAGCCCACATATCAGATATTAAACTGATAAGAACAGATACTACACTTGATCTTAGCCAAAAGGCCGAGAAATGTATGAGTTGGAACATTGCCCTGGGTCTCCTTATACAGTGCGCCTCTGCCCCTCTTGCAGTCTCGCTGCGAGATGAGGGATTAAAACGAGAGCACAACACGGCGCACTCTGCTCGGTTGTTCGGCTGAAATCTTTAATTGAAATGAAGCCCAACATAGATGGGCTGACTCCCCCTAGCCTGGACCAAAGTGCAACAGAAAGTCCACGCCTGATGCTTACCTGTACCTTTCACGGTCCATTTAAACCAAGTTTTTCTTTTTCAAGCTGTTTAACCCAAGTTTGTCTTTCTTTTTTGAGCTGTTTAAACCAAATTTTTTTTTCAGTGTTCGGGCACGTTTCCTTGATGAAATGGAATGCCATTGGTTTTCTTTTGTGGGGGTGATATACTTTGTCTCAATTGGATTGTGACCATTTATGAAAAAGAATAGCGTCGCTCCTCTAAACAATATATGCAAGTTTATTGAGTTCAACAATGGCGATCCAGAGGCAAACACCAATATCTGGCATCTATTGAAGTCCTATAGCATAAGACATGGGACTTATATAGCTCAACGGGTCTCAAAATTGAGCACTGTTTGATGAACCAGTCAAGGCAAATAAATGGCGCAATAACATAGCCATACGCTTGGGCAGCAGCATCTGCAGAATTGCTCCCAAGTAGAGCAGCTAAATCAAAATAGCAAAGTAGTCGCTAGTGAGAACAAATATATGTGCCTGATACATCTATTCAGGTGAAGCTTTGTGCGGCCTGAGATCACTGCTTCGTCAAACTCTATTTGTCGTTCACAAGGGGGCTGTAAACAGGGTACCACATCTTCCGAGCCACATAGTCCACTGTATCCGACTGCAAACACAAAAATATATCTTATATCAGAAACTACTCAGGCGAGCAAACTTCAGGAATGTGAGATATTGTGTGCCATACCTCTGACATGCTCCTGAGCTCCCTAGGATCCACATCGCAGCACCCCTCAGCCAGGTCTTCATCAACAGCAGCACGGGCGACTGCAGCACCAACACGTGCGGTGATGTGCCTGATGCTGTGATATATGGTGGGTGGTAGTTAGCAACAACAGAATGCTTGAATCAAGGTATCGTGGTTATACAGTGCAATGTCACAAGTTGGGTGAGGAGCTAACCTTGAGACTGAAGGGAAGAGGATTCCTTTTCGAATTGCATCATCTGTGATGTATGACGCAAGGCTGCACCAGCAATTATCAGTTAAATGCTTAGTTCAATTTTATCAGGGAAAAAAGGAGAACAAACAAGAGTCCTGCAAGATAAATTAACTACAAAAAATCTGCAATATAAGTTGAAAAAATCAATAGTCATGGCTCCATTTTGTGAAAACCCCTGTGGCTGAAGCCTACAAGCTAAAGGTTTAGCACTCTGTTTCTAAGTGACATTAGTACCTAAAATAGTGTGGTTGACATCTTATGCAAATGGTACTTAATGAGGCAACAAACAAGGAGACGTCATCAGGTAGGCCAATGTATATCAAACAAGAATTACCATTCAGCTGCAGCATGGAGCATGCCATCTGAAATATGCCGAGCACCTGAAAGAAGGGCTCCTAAACCAATCCTGAATTTCACACAAATTTCCATCAGAGGAACAGAAAAACTGAAGACTTGACAAGGAAAGACAGAAAGATTGACATACCCAGGAAACAGATACATGTTGTTTGCTTGATTAGCATACCCTTTTTTACCATTGCCTGGGACATCCAGATTGCAGCATTAGCAGTCTTCTACGATAATTTATAGCAAGTAAACAATACAAAGGAGATTAAACAGGACTCACTTAAAGTAACATTACTGAAAGGACTTCCACTAGCAAATACTGCATTTTCTCCAACATACTTGAATACATCATCAGGCGTACATTCAGCTGTAACAAGAAAAGGCTAACGTTAGTGTTTTATTTTTAAGTATTGTAAAAGTAAATATTAGGGGAAAACCTTTAGTAGTTGGGTTGGACATTGCAAAAATGGCAGGGCAAGGGGAATCAGATTCTTTCATAGCCTTGAGAACCTGGAAAGATACAAAGTTTCAAGTTAAAACTCAATAGTTCAAAGTGATTTATTATGACAGATGAATATCATAACTTATAAATAAGCACGTCCCAATATGATTCTAGCCAACTTAATGTTATGAAATTCAGAAAGGAGAGGAATGCTGGAATTTAACAGGAGAATACATATTTGAGGCTGTCGTTGTCCATGAGGCCATTCTGAATCATGATGAAGTAGGCTAAACAGCAGAGCCAGATATATGGTCCTTAAATGTAACAATGGAAAAAACATTTAAAGGTTAATGGGAACTTCTTGGCACAAATGTTCTACCTCAAGGGGTTCATCATGGATAGCTGGGTGCAGTCAATTGCTAGCGTAATGAGAATGTTGGTATGAATGTATCTAGGTTATGGGTACTGTCAAGTATTTTTGTCAATGTGGGAAAGGGTGATCACAGTCCTTCACCAAATTTAAAATGGACTATTTACTGTTACTGACAAGACCCTGGTCTGAGGTTTGATAGGACTGGATTGGTAACATATGGGAAAGAAATAGAAGAACAGCCATCAACTTATTGCAGAGCCATGAGATATCAAGATTATGCATGCTTACCTCCTCGTTAAATATGCCCCCAACTCCAGATAGTCCTAAAAGCACATGAGGCTTCACTTTCCTGACCTGATGATGAGATTTATTAGTGCAAGTATACAAACAGTTGAAACTCGTCTCTTCTAATAACATTGTCTAAGCTTAAGAAGGAGCAAAGAATATCAAATTTTTAAATACCACTTCAACAAGACTAGCCCCCTCATGGAGATCTTGGACCTCTTCAGGACCAAAACCTCTGGCAAAACGAGCAACTGCCGGATCCAGACCCTTTCTAGATTTGGTAATAAGGCCCTGCATGGTACAGCATAACAGTGGCACATAAGTAACCAACCTATTTCTCACTTAGAAATCATGACTTTTACAAAGCTTGCCCTGAAATGGCAACTGCAACATGTGACAGAAGATATCTAGTGGAAAAGCAGGAAAATAGTGCATTTGCTTGCATAAAATAAACTTACATCCTTGTCCAGGACCCAGAATTGATTGTGTCCTTCCCCCAGTTCCCCGCTTTTATGAATCCCTGGCATCCTTAACATTGCATGCTTAGCCATGTTAAGCACACCTATCCCAGCACTGGATTCTGAAGAGGTATTAGAATGGACAAAATAGAGTTTCTACAAGTGACAGGTTATATGAAATAGACTGAGGAAATTATACAGGCATGTTAAACGTATCACATACCTTCCAGCTCCCACCACAACTATCTTCTGCTTAGTAAAATCCTTGAGGGGTCGACCCTGTGCTCTAACAGCTCCAAGTAGACCAGCTAGAGCAACTCCTGCTGTCCCCTATTGAACAGGAAGAGCCCAACAAATGATAATATGAAATTGAAAGAAAATAAACAGTGCTAATAAATTGCGGAATAACAAGGTTGGGAAATCAAAGTACCTGTACGTCATCATTGAACATGCAAAACCGGTTCCGATACCTCTGAAGAGTTTTAAATGCCCATTTCATTTGGAAGTCTTCGAACTGTGATTATGGCCACTTTAGCAATGGAGCATCATTAAATTAGCAAGTAAAGCATGGCCATGAAGCATGCATACCTGCACAATTGCTTTGGGCCACCGTGCATGAACAGCTTCCATGAATTCATCTACAACGGCTACGTATTCCTCTCCTTCCAACCTAGGTTGCCTCAATCCTAAATCTAAGAAAATACTCACTCAATAAGCTATGATATAATGCAAGAATTTACTCCAGACAACAAGTTTCTACCTTTTTCTAAAGAAGCAGGATTAGGATTTCAAGTTAATAAAAGAATGCTCAACTGTGCTAGCGAGGAAAGTTGATAAAAAGCATCTTATACGAAATGTTTCAGAAGTTTCGTTTAGTGTATCTTACGCACATAGCTTATCCTCAAGGAGCCTTTCATTATTTGTTCCTACATCAAGCATTATTGGGAGAACCTACAAGAATTGATTCATTTGAAGAGTGGAAAAAATATGTTAAAAAGGGGTAAATGTCATAAAGAGCCAGTAAGTAATTAATCTGATTTATTATAAATGTTGAGCAATGATTTATTTTTGCAGTTATTTGCTTTTATGTTCCAAACAGGAAGTACTCTCTCCGTTTCAAAATAGAAATCCTTTTAGTCTTTCTAACTTTTCTCAAAATACTTGTCCTTCTACACTTCCAATGCAGTTTTAGTCATTTTGTTCATATTTTTCCTTTTATCAATGTCATCTAGTTATTGCTTTGGGAGAGGAAAAAGACATGGACAAAGTAATAAATGATGGACAATATTGCCATTTTGCTCATACCCTTAATTCTTGTGCCCAACTCTAAAAGGATATCTATTTTGAAATGGAGGGAGTAGCACATTACAAATATCTATTTTGAAATGGAGGGAGTAGCACATTACAAACCTTTTGTGGGTTGATACCGGCAGCTGCAACATAAACATCAAGTTTACCAATAGGTATACCTATGCCCTGAACTCCAAGATCACCTAAACCTAGAATGCGACTCCCATCGGTCACAACTATCATGTCAACCTGAAATAAGCAATGACCAAACACATGAAGAAGTTCAATACAAGCAGAAGTGGACAAAATTCTACTGCATTTCTGTTTCTGAGACAGAACTATGTAGTATTGAGCAGACTGCATGAGGCATACAATATGTTATGGAACCTGAAAATAGGTTTAAACGTAAATTACTCTGCAATTGCCTCTTAGCATTGGCTGAGCAGGACATGAATATACACATAGCTCTGGAAAAACCACCAGTGTTGTTGTGGAGTAATTCAATTCCGCATGCATGTAACTACAGAACTGGCTTTTTTAGGAAGATAGCAAATATTGCATTGATTTGATTTCATGCTCATTCATCAAACTGCTATCAGGAATAGTCTCAACCTTACTTGCTGTACGCCTGCTGCAACATTGGTGACCAAAAGGTAAATCAATTCTTTCGAAACAGTCAACTATACCTTCTCTGCTGGCCAGTTATAAATCATCGACATCATCTCCCCCTTATCCTTTGCACTGAAGTACATCCCACGGGGGCGCCTGAACAGACCGCTGTAATTTTCACAGACCAAGCCGACAGTTGGGGTGTATATTATCGGTGCGAAATCCTTGATATTGTCAATTAGCACCTGGCGAAAAACAGACCATACCACCACATAAACACATCAGACACTAGATTCACTAGAGACTCAGGCCAATCAATCACCATTGTAGCAGTGGGAGCTCACCCTGTAGTACAACGTCTCATTCCGGTCGTGCAGCCTGTTGAGGATCCTCCACTTGGCCAGAGCGACGACAGAGTCGGGCTCTCCCAGCGTGTTGTGCTCCAGCGACCGGTACGACTTTACTGCAACACAAAAGCGCATAGAAGGCTAACCACATTAGCAATGGCAGATTGCGTGATCTCATGGGCGATTCGGCCCGTGCGGCAAACGGTGACCAAGGACGCGAGAATACTAGAGGGGAGCAAGACGACTCACTGAAGCGCTCGTACTGCTGCTCGAACGACATGACCCGCGGCGGGAGCAGGCCGCGGAGGCCGAGGCGGTCTCGCTCCGTGAGGGGGAACGCCGTGTCCTGCGCAAAACGGAATCGAACTGAAATCGCTCGCATCGGAACCGGCGCGCGCGCGCGCAAGCACACGCGAATCGCGGGATCGGGGAGAGGGGCGGCGAGACGGGGTGATTACCTTGTTGTACCATGGGTCGTGGAGGATGTCGGTGCCGCGCTTGTGCACGATGCAGGGGCCGCGCACGGCGGAGCCAGCGCCGGCCGCGGGGGCGGACGACGACAGGAGCCGCCGGATCTGCGCTGACCTCCGGGCCGCCGCATGACGCCACATCGCACGAGATCAGCTTCCAATGGCTTGGCCGCTTCGAGCTCGAGGCGGTGGCGCGACGCGGTGTTGGTGGTGGTGGTGGTGCGTGAGACCGAGCTCGCCCTCGGAGAGAGAGAGAGAGAAAAAGAGAGAGATTTGAAGGGGGAATGCGTCGCCGTGCGGTGCGGGCACTCGCGGTGAGGACAGGAGCGTGCGGCTACGGCGGGAGTGTGATGGGTGCAGAGGGAGATGCGACGCCAGGCGGCTGGGGTTTGCGAACGTGCGGGGAGGGGTGGCGCGGTGAGGGGTTGCGCGCGGAGCAGCGGACCTCGGCCGGGACGCGGCTCTACTAGTGAAGGCGTTGTCGGGGGCTTTGGGGCCCGCCCAACCGGCGACGAGGACTCCAGGATTACAGCATGCAGAGCCTTTATACGGAATCGATTCAGCATGTGGAATGGATGAATTTGCTGAGCGCACGCAGCGGGGATCTCTTTTGTACTAGTAGTTGTTTAATTCTGAGTCCGTTGGCACAATGTCAACTACGTGTGATAGAATTTTTGAACTTTAGGATGAGAATAAAATCCATGTAATGCAACTTTGAAATGGATTTAGACCAGCGAATTTGCTACTGTATTGTGTGATGTTATACCTTGTATGTTCATAAACAAACGCAAGAGGGCATAGAGCTAGAGTATTTGCATGGGTAGCGAAAAGGAGTCGTGTTCGTTGAGCTTGAGCTCATTGTATAAGTTTCGCTTGAGCTCATTGTAGCTTAGGCTTAAGATGAGCTGAGCGAGACCAATCCACTCGCAAATATAGGAAAAAGTTGGGGGTTGGGGGCAGCAGAGTACTAATTAGATTGCTAGACAAATAAAAAGTATAAGTTGGCTGATTACTACTTGTTACTTGTCAGGCCAATAGCAGTGCAATGAATACCCAATAGCTGCCATTTCTTTTATACGAGGCACTGCAAGCCATCATCAATCAGGTAAGATACAATTTTAGGTGCTAGGTCCCGTCTCAACTCGATCGGACCGTTGTCACCGCTCGCTAGTGATGCTAGGGTAGGGCACTATCGCACTAGTGTAGTCTGTCGTCTAGCGATCACCGCTGTTAGACCTGGTCAAAGAGACTCAAATTGATCTGCAGGTACACATATATAGAAACTACTACTACTAGTTAAATCGACTACATATTATCAGCCTGGTTAGTATACAATATACTTACATAGAAGGTAAGAGATTAATTAATTAATTAAATATGGTGAGATTAGAAATCTAATTTATATATTTTTCTCTAGTTTTATTATGGTTCAAGAACGGGGAGGAAGATAAGAACAATAAATTTCTTTTAAAGCCAATCGCTGCAAAGGGCAACTCTAATGAAATTATCAACTTGTTTAATGAGCTTAGCAGTCGTACAACGAAATTTGAACTTATAGAAATATAGTTTGCTTTTGTATCGCAAAAACATACATTGCTATACTTTGATATCAATTACGTACATGAGACTTGATATATTATTTAGATCTCTTGTGCGGTCGTTATCCTCTTGGTCTCCCTCATGTTTAGATCCTATTGCGCCCCTAGAGCTAGCGGTAGACACTGAGCTCACAGTTGATTCCTCGATGGTGATTGTTAACGACCCAAATGTTGAACCAAATGGCAAGAAAACAATATCTTTAGCTTTTCAAATTGTCCATTTGGTACAAACACTCTATTGTAGCATGTATAAGGACTTCGATAACAATGATAGCTCAAAATATGATAACTCCGTGACCATCGCACAGCTCGATAATAATTCTTATACTGCAAGTATAAAGTCTTGAATCCCATATTATTTGCCAAAAAAATACCATGCAATTTGCTTGGTAGCCCTAAGGATTTTGCTTGCGCCACACCGCGCGCCGGGCGCCGTGGAGAATCGGAGCAGAACGGGAGGGTGCGTGCGGCAGCAATGGCACTTTGACACGAATCAGATGCCTTGCCAAAAATCTTTCTAAACCCGTAGATTTGTTTGGGTCTGGTATTTATCAGAAAATCACCTTGTCTATTAGGAGCCGTTCGTGCGCCGAATCAACCAGGATTCGATCCAAATCTGGGTTAGGGATGTGCTATCAGCCATTCTTTTTTCTGCCGTCTAACTGTCGGTTGCGTGCTCCCGAGCATCTAATTTGTCGAACTGGGTTTCAGATTAACTCCAGTTATTTTTGGAGAAAGAATAAGTCAGCCCTTTTTTCTGTTCTTTTTTGAGAAATAGGGCAGCTTGTTAGTTAGGAGTGATAGGCCAGAAGTATTCTAGGCCCAGCCCGTTCTGACTTGATATTGGGCTAACATTTAGGATAGAGCTGCAGAGCTGGGCCGTGAACTTGGTTCCGTAATTGTATGAGATCCTCTTTTCCCGAGAACACGTTGAGCTATCCGGGCTCCGGTGCTCACACAAAACAGCAGCCCAAAACCCAAAAATGGAATTTTCTTTCCCCGGATAAAGCAACATAGTATGGATGGGATAGTACTTCGTTCAAGTACATTGGAGTTAGTACGACGCATACACAAGTATGTGGTACCATGCACACGCACGCTGGCCGCAGTGCAGCCATGGATCTGACGAGACTTCACTTAAGTCTCCCCCGCAAGCACATCACAAATCAACAGAACTCCCACCACACACCCAACCGCGGATTAAATCCTACTACCACTCACCACTACACAAGGTGAGCTCCAACTGCTTGGGGGATTTTAATGGTGTACATTTTAGTCATGAGAAAGAAGGGGGTGCGCCTAAAGCGCAAAACTTAATGTAGAGTTTTAGAGAAGCACTGGAACATTATTGCTTATTGGATCTTGGTTATATTGGTGATCCGTTTATTTGGAGGAACAATAGTCACAAGGCAGAAAAGTGTATTCAAGAGAGATTGGATATAGCAATAGCCAATCAGGATTGGTGCATACATTCCCAGGAGCACGTGTGGTCCATGCAGATCACCGGCATTTTGATCATAGACCAATTATAGTCTACCAGGATCATGAAGTGGAAATATTGAAGAGATTTCACTAGGGCAATTAGTTCGGTTTGAAGCTCACTGGGTAGAAGAAGAAGAGTGTGAAATGGTGGTACAAAATGCTTGGGAAACGGCCATCCTGTCGGGGCTTACCTCTGTGCAAGAAGCGTTGAGAAATGTGGCGAGCGACCTAAGAAGTTGGAATAAGAATGTCCTAGGAGGTCTAGAGGGCAGGATTAAGAAGATTAAGAAAGATCTCGAGAAATGCTGAAGACAACCCATCTCCCAGGAAAGAGTTGACAAAGAGCAAATATTGCGACATAAATTGGAGAAACTTGAGAACCAAAAAGATACCGACTAGAAGCAAAGGTGCCAAATGGTGACAAGAATACAAAGTACTACCATGCTTTTGTCTCAAAACGAAGAAGATTACATTCTCTAAGAAAACTTAAAGACGAGAATAGAATCTGGGTGGAAAGGGATAAATATATAAAGATATGGTCTCTGGCTACTATAGAAATCTCTTTTCTTCACAAGGAGGTGTGATGAATGATGAATTTATGAATCATGTTCAGGAAAAAGCTACATGGAAAATTAATGAGGCTCTTTCAATGGAATTCATAGAAGTTGAAATCAAAGAAGTTTTGGATCAGATGGGGACTTAAAGGCCCCTTGACCTGATGGAATGCCAGCCATCTTCTACAAGACATTTTGGCATGTTCTCGGGGAAAAGGTAACCAATAAAGTACTAAATATTTTGAATGGTGGTGAAATGCTGATAAGATGGAGATACAAACATTGTTCTTATCCCAAAAGTTAAAAATCCTAATCAGGTAAATGATCTTCACCTTATTAGTTTATGTCATGTGATATACAAGATTGTCTCAAAGGTACTTGCTAATCAATTGAAGAGGATCCTCCCGGAGATTATTTCAGATAATCAAAGTGCTTTTGTGCCAAAAATGCACAGATAATGTGTTGCTAGCTTATGAAGCAACTCACATTCTACATAATAAAAGAAAGGGTCGGACCAACTTTGCCGTAGTGAAACTAGACATGTCAAAGGCATATGATGAGATGGAATGACCTTTTCTACTAGATATGCTTCGAAGATTGGGATTCAATGTAAATTGGATCAATCTCATTATGAAGTGTGTAACAACAGTTGCTTATCAAATTAATGCGAATAATGAAAACATGGAGACAATTATTCCTAGGTGAGGGCTTCAGCAAGGTGATTCTCTTTCACCATATTTATTTATCATATGTGCTAAGCTCTTTCTGCTGCTTTCCAAATAGCTGAGGCGGCTGGTAAAATCAAAGGTATTCAAATTTGTCAAGGGGCTCTGAGCTTAACACATCTGTTTTTTTGCAGAAGATTATCTTCTATTGCTGAATGCATGTGAATCGGTAGCAGAAGAGGCATGTAAGATTTTAGCTGACTATGAAAGGTGTTTAGGACAATCCATCAATAGAGATAAATCCGCCATTACGTTTAGTGCCACTGCGAAAGTTGGGCAGAAGAAAGGCTTTATGCAGAAAATTGGTATTAATTGTGAAGCCTCAAATGATAAGTACTTGGGCTTGCCGGTTTTCATTGGAAGATCCAAACCCAAAACTTCTACCTATTTGAAGGAGAAGTTGTGCCGTATACAAGGATGGAAAGCGAAAATGCTCTCAAAATTAGGGAAGGAAATATTGATAAAGGCTGTAGCACAGGCTATTCCAACATATTCTATGCCTTGCTTTTATCTTACAAGGTCTTTTTGCGATGAATTGACATCCATGATTTTGAGATTTTGGGGGCACAATAAGAAAATGAAGGTAAGATACATTGGCTGGGGAAAGATAAATTAATGAGGTCCAAGAGCAAATAAGGGATGGACTTTTGAGACATCCACACCCTCAATATTGCTATGATAGCTCGACAAAGATGGAGGTTAATTCAGCACCCTTAGACTCTATGTGCTTGAATACTAAAAGCAAGATATTACCTAGACATGCCACATTCTCTAGGCAAAATCAATAAATGGGATGTCATATGCATGGAGCAGTGTCTCGAACGGGATTCAACTTCTCATAAAAGGAATAATATGGTGAGTTAGAGATGGGGAGAATATCAATATATGGATGGATCCATGGCTGCCTAGAAATCAAGCAGGGTATGTTAAAACAAGGTGTTGACCAATCCTGGTTTCTAAAGTAAGTGAACTTATAAGTCCAACGAAGGGCCAATGGGACAATGAATTAGTGAACCAAATCTTCTACTGAGAGGATGCAAGTGTTATAGTTTGCGTTCCTATTGAAGGCAATGAGGAGGATTTCATTGCATGGCATCCAAATAAAAAATGCCAATTTTTAGTTAAATCAGTATAGAAATTGAGGCAATCAGAAATGGAGCAAGATCATGGTTCACTTGGAAGTTCAGCAGGTAGCAAGACTAATTTCAACTGGAACTGAATTTGGGCCCTTCAAGTCCCAAATAAGATGAAGCATTTCATTTGGAGATTTGGCCATAATAACTTGCCTTTGAGACGAAATGTGAAAAGAAGAGGAGTTGTTGGATGCAATCTATCTATTGTGTCATCGACTAGATGAAGATGGAGGCCACCTCTTCCTCAAATTCAAATTGGTTTGGTAGGTGCGGAGAGCACTTCAGCTAGGAGAGGTTCGTTTTCAACTTATCAACTGTCCTTTAACATTTGATGTTTTAGAGAAAATTTGGAACTTTGAGGAAAATAAACAGATTGAAGTTTTGGTGCTGCTATGGGACTGGTGGATGGTTCGCAATAAAATTTCATGTGGCGAAGGTTCATTCTCTTTAAATGAAGTTATCTTCACCATTAAGAGCTATGTGCAAGACTATGTGAATTGCTTAAAAAAAGAAGCTCCAAATTATTCTACTAATGCTCCTCGGAATTGGAATCCTCCTCAAGAAGATATGCTGAAGATAAACATTGATGGTTCATTATCTACTGAATCTGGTCATGGTGGATGGGAGGCTGTAGTTAGAGGCATCCAAGGTTTTCCTATAATGATGGTGGCAGGAAAGCTTCAAAATCTACAAGATACTCTCCATGTTGAAGCGATGGCGTGTATTCATGCTCTGAGGGCAGCATGACCTTGGCATGGAGAGAATCATCCTAGGGACAGATGCTCAAAACTTGAAGACAGTTTTAGTGAAGGAAGAGATGGATAGTGGCGTGAATGCAGTAGTTATTAGAGAGGCAAGAACTATGTTGTGGCTTAACTTTGATGTATTCCAGATCATGTACTATTCAAGATCTTGCAAAATCGTGTTATGAACTTGCAAAGTTCGGTGCTTCTCTGGACCAGAGAGCCTATGCTTATGGCTAGAAGGGTTTCTTGAGATTGTATCAAAACTGCTGATTAGCGATTGCGCTGATTAGCTATTTAATGAAAACTGTGTTCTTCCGTAAAAAAAAGAGGTCTTTTACGACACTCATGGATGAATATGGACCATCCAACTAGAAAGATCTGATGATGATGATCAATCTATACTGTTGAATTTTATGAGCATTATATATGATCCAACTTGAGCAGTATGAGGGTAGTATATGGGATTGAGGGGCAAAATTGGGAACAATGGACACAAATCCTGTAAGTCACAAGGGCAAATTTGTAATCCCATACCTGACCTAGAGCCGATATGGATCCATTCCCACACGACCAGCTAATAGCCATTCCCCCACACTAGGGTTCTGGGGGTGAGCGATGAGGCACGGCGGTGGCGGCTACGAGTGAGAGCCCCGGCGCCCCAATCTGCCTCTGACCGCACCGTGGGCCACCGCCTTGCTATGCGGTGTGTCATAGCTCGGGTATGGTCCAATGGTCCTCTTTCTCTACTATTTCCCACTCCTCATTCTCCTCCCCTCTTGCCCCATTCCACTCCCTCACCCGTGACGTCTCCTCGGCCGAGCCTACCACACGATTGTAGGGTTTGGGCGGTCAAATCTTGAGCCGCTGCTGCCCTAGGGCGGGCTAGCTGCTGGTCCTCCTCCAGCATTTGGCACCCCCAACTTCACTACCCTCCACAGTCCTTCTCTTCCTCGCATGCGGTGTGGTTGCACAACCATGGGGTGACGGGAGCATGAGTCGATGATAGTTTCTATATTTTTGGATCCTGCAGAGAACTGTTCATCCTGATTTCCCCTTGTTTGGTTCAATTTGTGCTGCAGGTTACTGGTTAGACGATTCGCCTCTCTTTTCACATCCAGCGACCTCGATACTTCTACTCCACTAGCAGGTATGTGCTCTCTCCTTGCCTTTCTAGTGCTACCTATCTCCATTCCCTTGCTATCTGATGCCTTGAGGCCAAAGATGGCAAGGAGGTAAAGGTATCAAGGTTCAGTCTTCCTGCAGCGGGGAAGTAGTAGCAGGCATAGGCCAATGTCTAGAAGGCGACCTTAAGATGATGTGCTGCTGTAAAAAAAGAGGAAGGACTCATGTCAAGTGCGGCGAGGGCGATTGTGCATTGGCTGTTCCACCTCACGTCGAGGATGGACTCTCAAGGTAAACACTTTGATTTGACATTTGTTCCACTAATTTCAATTCCAACATAAAGGCATGCCTTGTAGCTCTAAATTTGAAGATAGACAAACTCCCCCTAAAATGCCTCCCGGTTGATTAGTAAAAAGTCAGTTAGTCGGAGTTGTGAAATGTAACCCAATTGCAACTTCCACTTGATGTTCATTGGGTTCATCGATTTTCAAATTACAGGTTGTTATAGTAATAAATGGCTTGTTGGTATACTTTTTCCTCGTCCCCTATTCTAAATAGAAATTAGAATGCTAATGAAAATGCAGAGGAAATCAATGTCAGTTTAGAGTTTGCTTTTGATTAGTGGGGTGGTGTTGCAAGCAATCTTTTCCATCCTGCAATCCTTGCCTACCATTTAGCAGAACTAAAGATGTTTTTACCTCAAATACAATTATAGTGAGTAGGTTTCATTATTCCATATATGTTCTATTCTTTATGAAATGCTTTTATTTATTTTCAATTTTTGGTAACCAGAAGGAAATTAGAAAAGTGTGATATAGATGATTCGGAAGCACCTGTTCCATCAAGGCATTTAAATTATTTGGATACCACTATTGCCCAGATTTGCTACCATCATTCCTATGCTTCGAGATGAGTTGCAGTTGGACTTTGGTCACAATTTTCTGCTCGTGCCTATTTTATACAGACATTACAATTTCTGTAGGCTTTGTTGCGAATTTGGTTGCCGTTATTGGATGTTATCTATTGCCTTTTTTGTACAGTTTCTACGAATTTGATTGCCATTACAATTTTGCATTTTGTGTGTGATGAGTCCATTTTGTATTAAAAATCAAGGTTGACCAAAAATCTAGGATGAAGGGATAAATTTGACTTTTTAAACCATGCGCTGAATGGAAGATTCAAGACCGTAATTGTATCTGTCTCATCGAATCAATCGAGATAGATTATAAGTTTGTTCAAAATGGATTCCGAATGAATTTTGGAGAGTCCGATCAATATAGGCTGTTGGATTTCACTTATCTCTTAATCTAACTCAATTTTGAAAATAAAATAAAATAAAACCCACCTCAACCCATGCTCTCTCTCCTCTTATCTCACCCTCCCTCCAAGCAGCCACCACCCCTTTTCACGCCACCATCACCATGTGCCGCCACTGATAGAGCTATGTCTATACCCTATACCTACACCTCTCAACAAAGCCCCAAATCGAGCTTCTCGACAAAATCTAGGTCACTTGCCTTTTCTGATCTTTCACTGTTAGTTTTAATTCTGTATATCCAAATAAAGTAAATGAATAATCTACAGATATCTACAATAAAATTCAACAACTTTGCTGTTGAGCCTAGATTTTAATTATACCATTAAGACCACTTAATCAAGCTCCACAAATCTCAGCCCTAGAAAAACAACATAACAATAACAAAATTTTGGCTATACTTTTTGAACCAAAACTCCAATTTGGAAAAACTCGGTGCCATTGGAAAGTTTACGATAAAGCCTAGAACTTCCTCAATTGTGTCAACTCAAAATTCAGAACTAATTAGATGTTAACTTTGCAACATGAACCTCAAATTTGATACGAGTTCGTCAAATATGATCAAAATCTTGAAATCCCCCCCCCCTCTTACTTCTTCTTCTTCCGCCTCCTCCTTCTCCTCGTTCCCTTCCCTTTTCTTCTCCTTCCCCCAATCGAGCTCCTTTTCCTCCCCTTAGCCTGCGGCGAGGGTATCTCGGCTAGGAGGGGAGTGGCTTGGCCGGGGTGGCGGCGGCCAAGGGCAGTGGTGGCTTCTTCTTCTTCTTCTTCTTCTTCTTCTTCTTCTTCTTCTTCTTCTTCTTCTTCTTCTTCCTTCATCTTTCTCCTTCCCCTTCTTCCCTTCGCTTCTCTTCTCCTTCCCCCAACCGAGCTCCTCTTCCTCCCCTTGGCAGGCGGCTAGGGTAGCTCGGCTAGGAGGGGAGGCGGCTCAGTTGGGGCGGCGTGGCAAGGGGTGGTGGTGCACGATGGTGGCGACGTGGAAAGGGGTGGCAGCGGCTTGGAGGGAGGGTGAGATAGAGAACACGGGTTGGGATGATTTTTTTTCTTCTGAAATTGAGTTGGATTAGAAGTTAGTTAGAGAATATATTAGATAAGAGAGACTTGTACAAGCTAGTTGAAAAAGAAGTAGGCATACCATCACTACCAATTGATATTTATAAGATAGTAATAGAAACACAAATACCTTTTCCTTTTCCTTTGCTCGCTCTAAAACACTAGTAGATCTTCGCAAGGAATAAAGAAAGCTTCTGAGTATCAGGAAAGATAAATTCTGCATGTCAACCTGTTTATAAAAATTTCAGTTGATAATAAAAGTTTCTGTGATTGTTTAATCAGAATAGTATCCAACGAGAATAACTTCGAGATTTCTTTCAGGCATTTCCAAATTTGTATCACTCCATCATTAGCCAACAAATACAAACAAGACACGACCAAATACTGATTTCATGATCTTCAACAAAAGAAATATACGCACCTAGTCATCGCTGAACCTTGGTACATAAAAATACTGAGAACTAAATGGTAGGGGAGATCATATAATCTAATCTTATTTTTTGAATGCCATCTTGGTGAGATCAATTCATCAATGAGCTACAAGTCATTATTTTGGCAAATCTTTCTTCCAAACTCTTTCCAACAAAGTTTATTCAGACAACCCACCATCCAGATAAATCATAATTAAGCAATATAAGATGATAGCCGATAGGCCATCTCATCCAAAAGGTTAAATTTGGCTAATGGAGTTGTAATGCTAAGAGCCTAATCATGGTTTGCCCCATACGATAGCTAGGTCATTGTGGTCTCCCAACACTCTTTCATCACTACACCCGCCGTCATTGTTGCTAATCAATGGTGTGAGGGTGACCAAAATTGATACTTCCTCACCTCTAGCTGCAAGCCGAGCGAGGTGGCACGTACACCCATGCACGGGAGATGGCAACTAGCAGGAGGGAGGCAGACGAGCAGCTCCGGGGACGGGGACGACCGGCGGGGCTGGGGTGGACCTCGCAGATGAAGTCGGACGAGCAGCCGGCGAAGCGGCCGATCGGCATTGGTAGGGCCAGACAGGCGTGGCGATAGGCAGCCGACCGCATGGGCAGGACCGGAGGAGCAAGTGGGGAGCTGACAGGGGCGTGACAGGCGGCAGCGGGGCTGACAGGGGCGTCGGCGGGGATGCAACATGTGGAGGAAGAAGATCGTAGACGGTTGCGGTTGATGGAGTTAGTGATGCAATTCTGAACTAGGATAATACTCACTAGACTAAACTACTCTTATAGGAAACAAATGTCTAAATTATCCCGATCTGATTCAATACTGCTCCCTTCAACCAGTAGTAAGATGCACGGTAAAAAAAACTAAAAGAAAACCACGCGACGCAAGTACGAATAAGACGGGACGAAACAACGTCTTCGTTTGATCGACAGCACGCGCGCAGCTGATTCAGAGCGCAGATTTGATCATGGCGAACGTGTCGGGTTGCTGCCTCGCGGCGGCGACGTCAACGACGGCCGGGCGCAGCAGCTTGCCCATCTCCTCCACGAACTTGTCCATGGCGGGGCCGGGCAGGCACATGGGCAGCACGATGCCGTCCTCGCCCTTGGCGTTCTTGAACGGGATAAGGAAGCTGGCCACCCCAGGGATGGCGCCGACGCCGCCCTTCGCCGGCCCGCCGTACACTGGCCTGCCCCACCCGAAGTCGAGGTCGCTGAACCCGGCCTTGGTCACGTCCGACGCCAGGTACGCGCGCACCACCGTGAAGTGCGGCCGCCCGCGCTGCACCATCAGGTCCGCCACCGACCGCATGTACTCCACGTCCACCTCCCCCTTGGCCTTCTTCACCAGCTCCACGGCGTAGCTCAGGGGGTTCGCGCACAGATCGCCGGCCGTAGCGACGGCGACCGGGAACGCGAACGCGTTGCCGTAGTAGCCGCTCGGGATGGTGCCGGCGCCGGCGCCGCTCTTGCCGCCGCGGGCGTTGACGATGCAGATCATCCGCATCTCCTCGTCGGCGTCGGGGGACAGCGCCACTGTGCGGCACTTCCACAGGCAACCCGTGAGGACCTCGAACGTGGTGGCTCGCTTCCGGAGGCCCGGCGACATGTGGGACCGGATGGCGGCGACCTCCTTGGCCCCGAAGAAGAAGGACCGGTGAGCCATGTCGTCGAGCGGCACGATGGTCCCCTTGGTGTCCGGCACCTCGTCGTATTCCCGGTGCGCGAAGAGAGGGCGCGGTGGGTCACGCGCCTCCAGCAGCTCGCGCCCCCACACTGGCCGCACCGTCGGCGCCGGCGCGCCCCGCGCCAGCTCCGCCACGGCACTCAGGAACTGCACCAGCCCCTGCGCGTCCGCCATTGTGTGCATCAGCCGCACCGCCAGGATGAAGCCTCCGCACGCCAGCCGCGTCACCTGCAAGCACGTGCCACCATTAATCCCGCATGCATCGAACACGCTTCCACGTACATATATACAAACGTACTTACGTGTGCCATATATATGGCGTTCCCTGTTAGTGTTCAAGGAGGGACTCAGTATTTCTCAGTCGATTGATCGAGAAATTAGGGAGGAATTATTGTTTCTCGATCGAGGATCATAAGCGTTAACCCTTTATCTATATTTTAAAAATTATACGTGACTTTAGATTTAAAAATATACAACTACTTACTTACATATTTATGATTTAAAATTACATATATTCTTTTTATAACTTTAAGTTGATAATAATTTAAATATGACAAGCTCTTAGTTAGCTTAGAAACAGCTAGAAATAGGAAATCCGTTGGAGAAATAAGAAACTTTCGTAGCTTCGAGGGCGTACCTGAAAGAGGAGGAGGGGGGGTGCCGAGGATTTCGGACGAGCCGGGGACGTCGAAGACGAGTTCCTCGAGGCCGGGGAAGGGCGGCTGCAGGGCGTCGCCGAAGTGCTCGAGGCGGACGTCGGCGTCGGCCTCGATGAACAGCACGCCCTCGCCGGTGCAGTCGACGGCGAGCTTGCGTCCCTCGAGCTCCCGCAGCCGGCCCGCGAACGGGTAGTAGTGCACGAGCGCCCTGGCCACGGCGCCCCTGACGACCGCCGCGGGGTCCCTCCCTCCCATGGACGCGTCACGCCGGTAGAACTGGATGACGGGGATGTGGAACCGCAGCCCATCCTGGTCGTCGATGTCCGAGAGCCGCTTCAGCTCCCGCGGCGTCGGCCCCACCGGCGCGACCAGCTCCGCCGGCTTCCTGCGCACCGTGAACCTCAACGCCGCCGCCGCCGCCGAGGCCGCCATGCCCACTACAACGATGAGGAGGACGAGGAGGTGATGTACTGGCGATGCGTGTGCGAGTGAGCTCGTGTGTTTGCCTGCTGCTGCTAGGTTTGGTGTGCCGGAAGACAGGGGCACGAGGGCGCGTATATATACACGAACACTCACAGCTAGGCTACACACTGACAGGGAGGTATGCTAATTGGGATGAAACTAGGGAGCAGTTACTGACACTGTTTTTTTTTCTTTTCCGTGGAAATTGGTAACTATTATTCGTTGTCAATAATGCAATGTCTATGAGCATGGGGGACCCGGGAAGACGGCCAAGCTAGGACCGATGCAGTAGGTCCGTACCCTGTGGCGAGTCGCGCGATCGATGTGTTCGCAGAGGCTCGATCGAGCACTCTTGACTCCGGTTGGTCTCTGATCTGGTCGGATGGAGCAAATCGTGAGTCGACCGAGCTGTAAAATCGCGTAGCTTTTGAAAATCAGGAATTAAAAAACACAAGAATACAAATAACTTACAAACTAGAAGTCATGACATGTTGTAATCCTATCAAAATTGCAAACACAGGAATTAGTAACAGAAATTGTTTGATTACACCATAGGAAAGACGCATGAATCCTCTAAAGTGATATTGAGTGTATATAGGAAATTTTTCTAAGTTTTCGAATCCTGCAAATCAAACAACACATGTAGTATAATTCTTTTAATCCATAGCAATGTGAAATGAGGATAAGATAGATATGCGAATATTAAAACACAAACTCACGGTGGATCTATATGTGATATTATCGTGAAAGTAATAATATATTTTCAAAATATAAACCGTACGTGTAGTATAAATGTTTTAATCCATAGCAACTTGTTGAACACTATGCTCAAGTGACATCTCCCACCACCACGGGCGACTGCACACGGTAGAGCACTGTAGATGCTCTAAGCAGCCTTTGCAGCACTTCACATAGGGAAGCAGAGCTAGGAAAATGTTGATCGGCATGATTGGTCAGGGTGATCTTAGTACGTTAGTGGTGGTGACTGACCGGATCGCTTTCCTGTGTAGATCAAGGCCCGCCCATGTGAATATGTGGTGACCACTCTAACCAGCTATATTCGTGCAAGATATTTTTTCCGTTCATTTACAGGGCAGCTAGAGCCGTATCCTGAATTACGGCAGAATTTTAGCCTGCCATCCGTACAAAATAATGTTTCAACACAGGCTACTTAGCTGCTCATTCCCTGGAAATTACACTTGAAACATCTGCAGGCATCCAGAATTCCAAATACAAGACGTGTAATTTCTCTTTCTGATGTCGAATGTATCGGCAGTTTCCCGCCGTTTCAGAGCCGGTTTACCCTGCTTCTTCTTCGTCGCGTGCACATTAGCAGAAGCATGGCCTTGGATTAAGTGGGAGACGAAAGAGATATCGATACAAAAAGGAGGATAGATGCTTGTCCGCACTAATCCCGAGTGGTTGGCAGTTTAGCGTCGACTGATCGTTACGCGGCACGCAGAGACGATAATAACATTACCAACGCATTACATAGTCTACTGTGTTACTTAATGCTTCCCATCTATTTCTGAAGGAAAATAATTAGTGATAATGGTATATGTTTGATTTTTTTGGAGCTGCTACAGATCAGCACGCGGATATTTGTTCAAGCCATCGGATGTTGGTTCAATAGATAGTTGGATTGGTCAGATCAGACGTCCGTGGAAACATTATTGTCATGATATGAAAACATATAATTAAAATATATGCAGCAAACTTATTGAACCAATACAACAACAACATCATAGTACAATGGAAACAATATCCATGTGATAGAAACATCTAATTTTATGAACAGTTTATTTTATTTCCTATACAATAATAATTTATTTCCCACACAATAATAATTTGTTTCCCCAGACGCGCGTCATGAACACGGCAACCAGATCGTGTGGCACTGGGAAGAAGAGCCGCCACGGTGGCGCAATTGTCGACGAGCGTCCACAGTGCTTCCTCTTCGCCGACATCGGCTTCCTCTTTTTCGCAACGCGCTCGCGGCCGATGTCGGAGTGGCATAGCCGGTGTCAGCGGTGCTATCTTGACTGCCGTCTAGCCGTGCCGTCGGCGTGACGACGCAACCGGCGTCGACGCCACCATCCTGCCGTGGCGCCACGGAACTGCTCGCCGCTATCGGCGTAACGTAGCAACTGGTGCCAGCGGCATTGTCTTTGCCATTTTCGTCTGGTGTCCGTGCCTTTGCTCGCAAGCCGCCCACGAAGATGTGGACGACGGCGCAGAGGACGGCAGGGGCGCGGCACCGGTGCTCGATTCCTGGGGCGGTGGTGTCAACGTGGTTGAGGCCTACACTTACGATGACGACACATCGCAAGGAGGGGATGGCGTCGAGGAGCTCGGCGTCGATGTGGCGGTAGGCTGCCCCGTAGTTGCACGACGGCGGGGCCCTGTCGGCCGTCGGCCCCCTGCCCTGCGCCCCTCCTGCGGTGGACGACGTCCGGCGGCGACAATGGTAATTAGGCTCAGATCAGTGGTGACGGCGGCAATTTGGAGATAGATGTAACTGCATGCATTAGGGTTATATCACTAGATTTAATTTTATACGATGGATGACGCCAGTCAAGGCTGACGTGATTGGACAGATTGGTAGACTGATGCATAGAGTTTTCCTCTTAACATTGAACGTACATCCGAGCTGCCATCTTGATCTGCCTAAACAATTATCCGGACTAAACCGAACCAAATTAAGCGAAGGGGTAAGATGTGTAATAGCTGTCGAAGAGGCGTCAAGCCTGGATTATTAAAGTGCGATTTGGTAGGACTACCCAGAAAACGCGAGTATTCTGTGCATGGGTTGATCGATTTGGCGGAAACGAACAAAAGGGCGCAGGTGAGAGCATCTCTTGTGAAAACACTACTGACTGACCAAATGTGTACGTGTCTCTGTCAGTCGCTTAGTCAACTCGTCATTCCTCACCCGAAACACGCCCTTTCCTGTTCAACGCCGCAGGTTCAACCAAATTTAAGTGTCATTCTCAAGGCCTCAACTCAACGTCTTACGACGAATCGAGAAGGCAATCAAGGCCACCGAGTTGAGCTAAAAAAATGTGGAAGTTTCTTACCAAAAACCAGTGCAAATTTCTTTTCGGAAAGAGCTGAAGCATTACTTTCAAAGGAGACTTTTTCCTTGTAAAAGTTTTCCAAGTCTTTCTGGTCTATTAGTTGGCTGGCATGCATGTTTTCGCAGCCCAAGTCTCCCCTAAGTCTACAGAAAAGGAGGTCAAGACGTCAAATCCTACAAGAGTATTATTTCAACCTGCAATGTTGTCTTGGCAGTCTTTTAAACTGTTTCAGTCCTCAAGTCTTTTGATTATGTTCTGTCAGGGGTGGTTCAAAGTTGTTTAGTTACGTAGCCTCAAGTTTTTTGCTGACGTGCTGAACTACTACGTTGTTTCGTTGTTAATAGAAATCCGGTTTTACCCACCTGGAAACAAACAAACTGTAGTGTTATGAATCTACTTTTTGAAACAGCAGGCAAACTTTGCCTCGTTAAATAAAAAAGGGTTGCTGGTTAATTATAGAAAAACAAGCGGAAAACCAAAATTAGGAAGCACCCACGACCTAGTCCCGTTACGCTCAGACCACCATAGGCTAACATAGCCACGACAACATAGACTCAACATATATCACTGAGAGGATCGACAATTGAAGCCACACACAAAAACATCATTGTCATCACTCATCGCTCCGTGACCCAACGATTCTGACTTCACCATGGTAACTACGGATACATCGATCACCACAATGGCTGCACCAAGCCCGCGCTAGCCAAGACACCTCAATCGGCCATCAAATTAGTGAACAAGCAACTCCAATTTCGGCTACTTGCCTCGTTGAAGAGCAAAGTACTGCACGAACCTTGCGTCGGCCAAGTCCACTGCAACAGCCGGGTGTGCCGTCCACCAAAGCCACCTAACATGTGTCGTTGTCGCTGCCTTTGTCGCCTCCACGACACAACAGCTCTGACTTCAACATATCAAGTGGACCAGTCCATAGGAATCAATCCCGTGTCGCACACTGCCGCCAATGCCGCTTATCTCTAGTTGTCATCGCTGCACAAATCGCACAGCCAGCTCAAAGCCACCACACCGCCAACCAAACATCAAGGGAGAGACCCCACCATAATCTTCAACCCAACACTGCTTGACATTGCCAGCCTCATCAGCAATGCCCTCTATCGGAGCCTCGAGATCTGCCTAGATCAGTGCCTCTAAGGTGCCAAATCGAGGCCGAACCGCCATTTGCACCTCCACGTACGCCATCTGAGCCGCAGCCCAGACCTACTGCAGGAACTTGTACGCGGCACTAGCTCCATCCATCACCACACTGCCATCTGACCCCATCGTGCCTAAGAACTGTACGTAGCGGCAGTCACCTCATCGCCCCTAGATTTGGCCGCCAGATCTGCATCGCGTACATCGCTAGCCACCAAAGGGATAACACAATGGCCGAAGGGAGTTCCCGCATAGCAATAGCGACCGCCTCTGCTGGACCTTCTCAGTTGTAGCCATTAGGCCACCTCAGACATGCCTCACCTTGCAGAGCCGCAATCTCGAGCCACACGTAGCACCAACCACCTGACATGAAGTTATGCCTCCGCATACCAGAACACACCACGCCTGCCGGACTCGTCGACTGCATGCCTCACAGGGCCGAATAACTGCTACCAAAAACAGCTCCCCAAACCCCCCACATTCGGAAGCGATGGGGCCTGCTACATTCGCTAGCGGCAGTGGTATCAAGAACTGAAATCACACTAAAAATATTTAAAAGCAACGCTCGAGATACACGACTACCTTTTTCGAATAGCCGTAGACCTCTATGATGCAATAGACAATTAAATGGAGCAATTACTTCAGTTAGGAAAGTAATACTATTTTCTAATTGAATAAAAACCAAAAATAAATAAATACTAAAAGTGCTAGTAGAGGTATTCTAATAGCTAAGAATGAGGCATAAGGTATATAGGTTCACTAGTAGCAATTCACAAACAAGTAATATAGATTATGTAACATAAAAGTATCAACTACGAATTTATAAGAATTAAATAAGAGGCTAGCATTATTAGGAATAAGTAGAAATAAATCTACTCCTTATCCAACCACCAATTTGAGACGCATATTAAGGCATGAGCGCGAACTACTAATAAATTCACTAGCAAATACAAGAGAGGACTACACGGTTGGTTGCTCTACCCCATCCTCTGTGCTTACCAGCTAATGCAATGCTAAGTGCCATGCATGTCCAATTCATGACACACAATCAAGTAAAACTATTAAAGACATAACATCATAAAATTAATCCCAAACAAATAATTAATTATGTTAAAGTTGAATAGTAATCATAATAACAATTTGATGGCGCCAAAGATGGATAATGATCACACATAAATAGAGAATGCTATATAGTTACTACTATACACCTCGTAGCCTCGACGGCTACTCGCACATCATGTAATTAATCAAAAGCAAATGAGAGATTAATTTCATATTGAAGGTACCGATGAAACAAACTAATCCTGAAGGTTTCGATAAAGTAGATGAAATATAAGGATGATCTAACCTATGAAGGCTTGATGTGAGTGATGATCTATCGGGTGGAGATGATGGTGGAGATGAAAATTGTGGTTGCAGGCGGCCTCCGTCTTCTCTGTCCCAAACGCTCTCGTTTCGATACGATGTTTGCTGTATATGTAGGCAAAACTCCGCAGAGGCTCCTTCGGCAGCAATATAGAATTTACACGTGAAAGGGCGGTGGTGGCCAAGCCCTGGTGGGCCTAGGCGGTAGAAGAAGATAGCAGGTGGGGCCACCCTCTTACGCCACTCCACCTAGGGTTAGCTCATCTAGCTGCCTCTTTTCGCATGAAGTCTTCTTCTTTTGGAACATTCCCGAATATGCTCGATTTGTTAATTTTTTTAACCGTATTTTTTCTACATATACAAAATAAATAGATAAATAGTTAGTCTTATATTTTATTACATAATCAAAAATATTAAAAATATATAATTAAACTCGAAATAATATGATAAGTTTTGGACGTATGATGCGGTGCTATGGTTTTGCTCTCGGCCTGCCCAGTCGGTGCGAAATGGGATGCAGTCCAGAGTTTGCTTGCTTGTTGTGTCATGAATCTAGGACGCTATAATAAACACCAACATGCTTTGCTGCTCACAAGCATCTAGCCAGTGAGGTGGCTGATATACAACGACCTGAGCTGGTCACCACATACGCTTTCCTATTTGAATACTTGGCAACGGTGTGGTGACCGATGACTGGTGACTAATCAGTGGGTTATTTCTTTCCGTTCTCACAATTGACAGGCTCTTTCCCGAGGTCTAAGAAAGGAACTGCACTACTGCTAGTCTACAAATGGTAATTGGTGTGTTCTTTCCAAGCATATCACACCAGGAACACCAGACTTCACTGGAAACTGCACTAGTACAACTAGTCTACAAGTGGTGGTAATTTGTAGGCGATTTCCAAGCAAGAAAACTGAAGTGATAGCCCGTAATCGGTAGACTCTTTCCAAGCATGTCTATAGCGTCACCCATTGTCTGCTCTTTGCATATATTTGTGACTGAAATGACCAACCGGCGATCAGCAGATTGAGCTGCAGCGTGCACTGAAACTACAGTGCGGGTATCAGATCTGTACCTGTTACCCAGTTATCCTTACGCAGCACAGTGTCTGGTGTTTCTCAGGTGTAGCACCTGAGAAACAGGACGACAATTTTTCCACAAACGGAAAGAAAATCAATGGAGCGAAAAAACAATCAGGTATGGTTGCACCAAAGATATCATATCCCATGTATTTCTTTTCCTAAAAGAAATAAGGAAAAATATTACAAATCACGTTTCATGGATCTGTAGGAGCTGAGGTGGCTGGGAGCAAAACATTGAAGGTCATAGCCCCATTTGCAAATGGCTTATAGCCTTGCTTATAGGTTTAATTAAGCCATAAGCTATTTCAAGGACAAAATTTATAGGTGGCTATTGGAGGAAGCCTACCCTAATTTATGTGTAAACCAGGAAGCTTCTCTTTTGAGCTTTCTCAAGCTTATGCTGCCCCCCACTTCCTTGTTCTAACTAAATACCCTAGACTTCACCGAATTACTACAATTTGCCACCTGATATATAAACACAACTTTCTTTATTTCTTCATGTCCTCCTCCAACACCCAAAACATTTTTCTTCTCCCTACCCCCATCGTAAGCGCCTGAGTGACATGGCAGAGCCAGTTGCTAGGGTTTGCATTGTCGGCCCTGCGCTGCCACCCACTCCCTCTAGCCACCGAGCCCTCCCGCCACCAAATCTCCACTCGCTGGCCACTCCCTTCCGTGGGATTCGTCTCGAGCATTGCCCTGGTCCTCCACGTCGCCCCCAAGTCGTGCTCTGGCCCGAGCATTGCCTAGCTCCACCATAGCCTCCCTCACTGATGCCCAACTCCCCTACAGCCACCTACGCTAAGATCCTAGACGTCTACAATGTAAAAAAATCCCATTTTCATCTTCTCTTTTCAATTTTGAGCAATAGAATTGTGTTTATGCGGCTGTGAGAACTGCATAGTAGTATTGTTTGCTTGCTGTTAATATATGTCATGTGCACCGAATGGGCGCCATGCTAGTTTTGAGACAATGGTGTTTGAGTTGTTCTCCTTGGATGGGTAATGATATGCACGAGCTCTATCAATGTGAAGATGCTATCTCTGTGATGCTACAGGTTTATGCTTTCGGTGGACCAGGAAGATCAAGATTTGCATATCTACCTGGATGACGTGCAAGTCTAGGAGGATTTTAGACTTTGCATTCTTCAACACATACAATAAGGTTAATATCCATATGTTTCGGATCTGCAACCCGGAGGGTCCATATTTCTTCTGGGCAGCCCGGACCTTCACCCGGAGGGTCCGGATCAGGATTTGGATTGTCATCATCTTTTCCACTTTGATTCAGTATCTAGGCGTAGGGTTGCTTTTAACTCATTCTAGTCAAAGTCTAGCAGTTAGGGCTAGCATTCTTGAGCATCTTTTCAACTTGCATTGTTATTTTGATTATTACTAAACCTTGCCACCATACTTGAACCTACCAAGCTCCACAGACTCTACTCCGTGCGGCTATACGACCACTTGGCAATCGCTCTATTCAATCTCTGGAGGTTTTTGACATTGTTGGTTGCCAATCGCCCACTACAGCTTGGTAAGAACTTGTAAGACTTTTAAATTAGCTTGAGAGAGTGACAGACTTGACAACACATCCTAGTCGTCCATAGGGACATTATACTTGTGATTTTATTTCCTATAGTCCATGTCAGGATCTCAAAGAAACAATGGGGATGAGCTTTCCCCTCGCTCCTAGAAGTTACATCATAAACTCGGTGCTGTGGTGTCCAATCATGCTCAGGACATCACCATACGGATTGCCAGCACCATGGACCACATCCACGGGGTGGAGCAAAGCGTACGAGAATTATCCACCAAGTTCAACGCACTCGTCACTCACTTGGATGGTGTATTTCCACCGTCACCACCACTTTGTATTCCCGCTCCCGTGCTCCCTGCTACACAACAATGAGCATGCCGAGTGTCGCACGATCAAGCGCCTCACTACTTCCGGTGCCTTGGTGCATCTTCGCACCGACCACGCCGCTTCGGCCATGGCAGGCACATGAGACGTTGAGGAGGACGACTACCACGGCTATGTTGGTAGATTTAAGGACGAGGACACTGTCAACACCAACAATGATCGACTCCATCGACGCTTGCGATATAACTGACATGGTACGGCACCACGTCGGGAGGTACGTACCCATGATGAAGCCCCTAAATTGAAATTGAAAATTCCACCATTTGAGGGTTGATACAATCCCAATGCTTATCTTACTTGCGAATTAGAGGTAGAACAGAATTTGCATGCCATGATTATCTTGAGGATCACCGCGTTAGGGCTGCTGTTTGTGAATTTATTGGCTTTGCTTCTATTTGGTGGAGTGAATATTGTAGGTTGGATGCTAATAACCTACCTACTACTTGATACTTTGAAATATGCTATGTGTACTCATTTTGTGCCTCTATACTATCAACGTGAATTTTCTTAACAAATTACAATGTTTAACTCAAGGCGCTAAATCTGTTAAAGAATATTATCAAGAACTGCAAACTGGGTTAATTTGTTGTGCTTTAGTTCAGGATAATGAGGCTATGAGTGTTAGGTTCTTTGGTGGATTAAATTGTGATATTCAAACTATTTTGTATTATAAGTAGTACAATTCTATTACCCGATTATTCCATCTTGCTTGCAAGGCTAAACGTGAAGTGCAGGATCGACAACCAAGGACAAGAATTAATTTTTTTTCTGCAGGTCATACTTTGTCATGGACACCCTGCACCCCCGCTGCCCCGGCTTCATCCATCACCAAGTCAAGCTCAATGGCACCTATGCCAACCCCGCAAGCATCTACTCCAATCACTCGACCTTGGCTGCTCCGACCAACAGTACATCTTCTTCCAATGCTTCCACAGCAAGAAGAAAGGACATCAATGTCATCGTTGCAAAGGGTTGGGTCACATACAACGAGACTGTCCAACAAGCGTGTGTTGATCATCTATGAAGATTGTGAGTACGACTTCGCTGGTGATTATGATGAGCAACAATTCATAATGGTAGAACTTATCAGTATTCTCTCATTGCATAAAGGCAAGAATTTTTTTTACTTCCCATGTCTCCTGAATGAATTTTGAAAGATGATCTTGCTAGAGCTAGTAGCAGGGGAATAATAAAAGTGAAAGTCAGATTGTGGCCAAGGAGTTAGGGCAACACAAGAGTAAAAGCAAATCTGAACCGTGCCATGTTAATGAAATCAAATTGAAGGGTACATGTGTGCTTGCAAGTAAATTTGATATTTCTGAAATTGATGCTAGTAATTCGGTTTGCTATGTATTTATATGCAAAGAGGCATTGTTTACACCTGAGGACTTGCCTCCCTCTCTGTCCCCTGTTGTTGCTAACATTTTGCAGGAGTTCGCTGACGTCTTTCCACAAGACGTGCCACTGGGATTACCAGCTATTCGAGGGATAGAACATCAAATTGACTTAATCCTGGTGCTTCACTACCCAACCGTGCGCAATATCGTACCAACCCTGAGGAGCTAAAAGAAATTCAGTGACTAGTTTAGGAATTGCTCAAGAAAGGTTATGTTCATGAATCTCTTAGTCCATGCATTGTTCCTGTTGTTTTGGTACCTAAGAAAAATGGATCATGGCGTATGTGTGTTGATTGTAGAGCTATCGGCAACATTATTGTTAGATATCATCATCCTATTTCTAGGTTAGATGACATGCTTGATGAATTAGGTGGCTCTACTGTGTTCTCTAAAGTTGACTTGTGAAGTGGTTACCACCAAATTCGTATGAAGTTAGGTGACGAATGGAAAAACACATTTAAAACTAAGTTCGGACTTTATGCGTGGTTAGTCATATCTTTTCGGTTAATTCATGCACCTAGTACTTTCATGAGACTAATGAATGAAGTTTTACATGCTTTCATTGGACGATTTGTGGTAGTTTACTTTGATGATATATTGATTTCAAGCAAATCTTTAGAAGAACATATTGATTATTTACGTGTTGTTTTTAATGCTTTACGTGATGCACGTTTGTTTGGTAACCTTGGTAAGTGCACATTTTGCACCAAGTGAGTATCGTTTCTTGGCTATGTTTTTTACTCCACAGGGCATTGAACTTGATAAAGCCAAGACTGTCGCCATACAGAGTCGACCGCCTCCTAAAACAGTCACCCAAGTGTGGATTCTAGGACTTGCTGGATTTTATCGGTGTTTCGTCAAGAATTTCAGCACTATTGCTGCACTTTTGAATGAGCTTACAAAGACGGATGTTCCATTTGTTTGGAGTAATGCGCAAAAGGAAGCCTTCACTATTTTGAAAGATAAGTTGACACATACATCTTTACTTCAACTCCCTGATTTTAATAAAATGTTTGAGCTTGAATGCGATGCTAGTGGAATTGGTTTAGGTGGTGTGATATTACAAGAAGGAAAGCATGTTGCATATTTTAGTGAGAAGTCGAGTTGGCTTAGTCTGAATTATTCTACTAATGATAAGGAATTATATGCTCTTGTTCGGATTTTAGAAACTTGGCAACATTATATATGGCCCAAAGAATTTTGTTATTCATTCTGATCATGAATCTTTGAAGCATATTAGAAGTCAAGGCAAATTGAATAGACGTCATGCTAAGTGGTTTAGATTTATTGAGTCTTTTCCTTACATCGGTAAACACAAGAAGGGTAAATAAAATGTTATTACTGATGCTTTGTCCCATCGATATACTATGCTCTCATAACTTGACTTCAAGATATTTGGGTTGGAAACCATTAAAGAATAGTATGTGCATGATGATGACTTTAAAGATGTATTGCAGAACTGGAAGGAAGGGAGAACATGGAACAAGTTCATCATTAGTGATGAAGTTCCGTGCTAACAAGTTATGCATTCTAGATAACTTCGTTTGTCTTTTGTTGTTATAGGTGGCGCATGGTGGAGATTTGGTGGATCACTTTGGCATGAAGAAGACAACGGATGTACTTGCTACTCATTTATTTTGGCCAAAGATACGAAGAGATGTTGACAGATACGTTGCTTGCTGCACTACATGTCAAAAAGCTAAGTCATGACTTAATCCTCATGGTTTATACATGCCTCTTCCTGTTCCTAGTGTTCCTTGGGAGGTTATTTCTATGGAGTTTGTTTTAGAATTGCCTAGAACAAATAAGGAGAGGGATAATATTTTTGTGGTCGTGGATATATTTTCTAAGATGGCAAACTTTATACCTTGTCATAAGAGTGATGATGCTATGAATATTGTTGATTTGTTCTTTGCTGAAATTGTTTGCTTGCATGGTGTGCCCAACACTATTGTTTTTGATCATGATACTATGTTTTTTAGCCCTTTTTGGAGATGCTTATGGGCTAAGTTGGGAACTAAACTGTTATTTAGTACTACATGTCACTCCTAAACTGATGGTCAAACTGAAGTTGTCAATCGAACTTTATCTACTATGTCAGGGCTGTTTTAAAATTTGGATCTATGGGAAGAATGTTTGCCTCATGTTGAGTTTTCTTATAATCGTTCAATGCATTCCACCAATATGAAGTGCCCTTTTGAAGATGTATATGGGTTTATTCCTCGTGCACCAATTGATTAGTTTACCTCTTCCATCTTTGGAGACTGTTAATTTTGATGCTCAACAACGTGCTGAATGGATCTTAAAATTGTATTAGACTACTAAAGAGAATATATAGTGCATGATTGCTAAGTATAAAATTGATGGTGATCAGGGAAGGAAACATGTTACTTTTGAACCTAGTGATCTTGTTTGGTTACTGACGACGAGTAGTACAACTCTACGGTATACGATGGCCATATCCGTATACGATGCTCAGGGATCTCCTAAATACCCGGAGCACCATCCGTATTTAGGAAGGACTCTAGGAAGATAAGGAAACTATCCGCAGGCGTCCGGATACCCCTTAATTCCTGTGTTTAAGGATGACAGGTGCCCTACTCGGAGACAAGTCCGTGCCCAACACAGTATACCCTCCGTAAAAGGAGTTTGAGGAGCCTGTGGAGAGGACATTGTCTACAGACAAGCTACAGCCTTAAAGCTAGTAGACAACCATAACCAGACAGAAGCCCTAAAGATCCGCCCGAGGAGACTTCCGAGCCAAGTAGAAGGGAAGGCATACCCTTGATATCCACTTCCGACTAGTTGTAGATCCCATCTAGGCTAGTTATTCCCTTTATACTTTGTCTCGAGATCAATATAAGACATACATGGCGTAGGGTTATTATACTTAGGGAGGCCCGAACCTGTATGAAATCATTGGCTCCCGATGACTTGACTTGGCACAACTGGGTGTTCCCTACCCTCATTCTTTTCACCACATATAACATGAGATCGACAGTTTACCAATCATCGACAGATGGCACTGACCGTGGTGACCCCTTCGACCAACGTCATCAAGTCTTCGTCAATGTAATCGCCAACTCCACCAAAGACCGTGTTGAAATCCGGCTACTCGGGCGAGGGGTTCTATGACAGCTTCACCCCTTTATCTGACTAGTAGCCGATAATTGACTGGGTGGATCTATATGACTTCTCCTCTGATGATGAGTGCTTGATGGACGAGTATGCCAGGACCTACGGAGTTGATCTAGAATCGCCTGATCACCAAGGCGCTCGTGTAACCGACATAAGCCCTATGTCGAGTTTATCCCCGGCAGGTTTCAGCCACTCAGATGGTTGAGGAAATTTTCTAGAGATTGCCTCCGATGATAGATCCATGATGGATCTAGACTCCACTTCTAGCAGAGTGTACCCCCGAGAGGTTCTCACTATCGGGGACTGGAACGAAGCCTCGCCTAACCCCGCTTGGGGTGACGGCATAACAGATCTACATCCGACTGGTGGAAATCAACTTCTACCTCAGTTGCTGAGGACATCTCATGATTAGGCACAAGATTCCGGGTGAACCGGTCTAGGCACTTCTCGCCTCCAACAGGACCTCGAGCTCTTCAGTTCTAGGACCGCTTCACAGCTTTTTGAGGTCCAACACTAGCTCTAACAACTACCTGTTACGGATCTGACTACTCCCGAGGTAAGCAGTGGTTACTTGACATGGAGGGTGACCTCCTACAAGCCCAAGCACAGGCCGAGTCTTCTCATTAGGTGGCAGCAGCCAATAGTTCCATTGGGGGTAGGGCTCAATCCTATCCTACCCATGATGAGTCAGATCGAGAAGGACGACATCCCTAGAACCAGACCACCCAGGAGGACAATCAACCTTGATATCGCTTCGAGAACTCACAGATCCGAAACCATCCGGTCTCAGACCTACGTGAGGTCCTCAACTAGAGAAGGCACTTAGGGACTCCACAGGATCAATCACCTAGTCAGATGACTTCCTGATATTGCTATCAGGTTGTGGTCAGTCTGTTAGCTTAGCTAGCAAGGTTCCTACTTCCGCTCGGGGAGCCATCAACAGGTGCTAGGCCTTCTCGTAGAGCTCAGAAGGGTCCATTGGCCATCCCAATTTAAACCCAGGTGAAAAGAGAAGTACGATGGGACTACTGATCCAACTGGGTTTTTGCAGATTTACATGACAGCGATCGAAGCTGCTGAAGGAAACGAGAAAGTCATGGCCAACTACCTTCCTAATGCTCTCAAAGGGCCGGTAGGGCATGGCTAACCAATCTGCAGCAGGGAACGATCCCCTCGTGGGAGCAACTGTGCAGTCGCTTCCAGGGAACATATGTCCGCCCGGCAAAACGAATGACCTCTTTCAGCTCTTCCAGATGGAGGAAGAGACCTTGCACAAGTTCGTTCGACACTTCAGCAACGTCCACAACACCATCCCCAAGGTAACTGATCTTGATGTTATTCAAGCATTTGCCCAAGGCTGCAGGAATCGCAGATGCACAAAAGACAATGTCATCACCGATCCTCAGACGGTCAAAGCACTCATGGACATCACTGACAAGGCAGCTAGTGCCGAGGAAGCCCTTTTAGTCATCAAAGAGAGAGAGTGGGGGCATAGAGCATCCCTAACCCAGATTCAATGGTGACTCATTGAAGAACAAGCGCAAAAAAAAGCCCTCCAAGGTAGACAACGAGAGGAGAAACAAGACTAGAGAAGTCATGGCGAATTTCCCCGACAAGCATCCTAGGCCACCCTAGGGCAAGGGCAAACAATAGGCTATCGCTGAGTGTGCTAACAAGACCTAGTGCGATTTCCACCAGATAGACAGAGACGACATCCTTCAATGCCGAGTGTTCAAGAAACACGTCCGGGCCAAAGATGAGAAGCTCTAGGGGAAGGCTCCACAAGTCACGAGCTATAGCCGAGACTCCAGTTCAGGCAACACATCAGATCAGATGCCTTTTCAAGATGAAAAGAGGATGGTCGACCACATGTTCGCGGGCTCTGCCTCTTACGAGTCCAAGAGGTAGTACAAAACGATGGCTTGAGAGGTGCTAGCCACGATCCCCCGGAGTCGCTAGGCCGTCAGGTGGTCAGACGTTGAGATCTCTTTCAAGTAGACCGACTGCCTCCAAAACTTCATCCGACCTGGCCATTTCCCAATCGTGTTCGAGTCGACCATCAATAACTGCAAGGTTTCTCGGGTACTCCTAGACGAACAAGTTCCATGCAGGTCCCTTGCTCTACTATCAAGCCGGTATCACAAGCCTTCCACGGCATCGTGCCCGGGTCTTCGGCCATTCCCACTCCGATAGGTTAGATCATGCTTCTTGTGACCTTGGGAAAGCCAGACAACTTCCGAATAGAAAACATACTATTCGACGTGGTCAATTTTGAGACGGCTTACAACGCCATCTTAGGATGACCAACTCTTGCTAGGTTCATGGCGTAGCCTAGACATGGCCAAGCAACACCAAACCGGGAAGGTAGGGTTCATTCAGGAAGTCAAACACCCGAGTGGCTACCTAACCCCGTCATGGTCAGAAAGGCAAACAGAAAGTGCCGCATGTGCGTGGACTTAACCAACCTCAACAAAGCCTGCCTGAAAGATGCTTTTTCTCTACCTAGGATAGATCAGATAGTAGACTCCACCTCTACATGTGACTATCTAAATCTTCTTGACGCGTACTCTGGCTACCACCAGATAAGCATGTTTCCAAAAAATGAGGAGAAAACCTCTTTTGTAACTCCCTGCAGGATATTTTGTGATACAAAGATGTCTTTTGGATTAAAAATGCTGCACTACATATCAGCATGGAATGCAACTCACTCTCCATGACCTGATCGGGCGAAACGTCAAAGCTTATGTCGATGAACTTGTCATAAAATCAAGAAATAAAAGGGACCTTCTCACAGACTTACTCAAGACCCTCGCCATCTACACAAAAACAGGATCATGCTGAATCTAGAGAAGTGCATGTTTGGAGTCGACACAGGAAAGCTACTTGGGTTCCTGGTATCACATGGAGGAATCAAGGCCAATCTTGAGAAAGATCCAGGCCATCATAGACATGAAGTCTCCCATATCAGTGGGAGAAGTTCAGAAGCTAACCAGGTGCATGGCTGCACTCAGTCGTTTTATCTCCCATCTCAGAGATAGGAGGCTTCATTTTTTCAAATTGTTATGCCAGCACAACGGTTTCAAGTGGTCAGAAGAATCAAAAGAAGCATTCTAGGATCTCAAAAGGTATTTTTCATCCCCCCTCCCCCGTGCTACTTGCTCCTGACCTAGAGGAGGAACTCTTGCTTTACATAGTAGCCGACCTGGAATGAGAAGAACCCAACAAGCGGGAAAAGAGCTAGAGACTAGTATACTACATTTGTGAAGTACTTCACAGACCAAAGGAGTGCTACCCACAAGTACAAAAATTACTCTACACAGTGCTGACAGTCTCCCGCAAGTAGAGGCACTAATTCTAGGCTCACAAGATCACCATACCATCCATCTTCTGGCTTGACGAAATCCTCCACAACAAAGATGCTATTGAGAGGATCGCCAAGTGGGCCATTGAACTTGGAGAGTTCGACATCCACTTCATCCCTCGCACCGCTATCATATCGCAAGTGCACGGGATAGCGGTGCGCGGGATGAAGCCGATGTCGAACTCATGAGTGGGGACTCACAATTACTGGTGAAGCAGGTTAGCAATAAGTATCAAACCTTGGACAAGACTATGGCAGCATACCTTACAGAGGTGAGGAAGCTAGAAAAGAATTCATCGAACTCGACGTTAGGTACCTCCTGAGACAGGATAACTGCCCTGCTGCTCAGCTAGCCTCCTCACGATCTCCAGGAATACATAGGATCTTTATAGAGAGACTCTCAACATCATCTGTGACTTTAGTAGATGACATAGCTACGTTTACGACATTAGCAGATGACACGGCTATGTTCGTGACATCAGCAAATGGCACGGCCAAAGGAGTGGTGGTCCAAGAGACCTATAACCAACTCAGGATGTACCAGATATTGATGCTCCAAAAGGAGTCACAAGGGCGCTCGCGGCTCCATTTGATTATGAAGAATCGTGGATGGATCCCATCAGCCAGTACCTTCAAAATTAAGATACGACTGAGGACGAAGCATTATCCGAGCAAATTTCCCATAGGGCCAGGATGTATTCCCTGGTCGATGGCATCCTCTATCGTAGAGGTGCCCACGGAATGCTTATGAGATGCATCTCTCGAAAGCAGGGTAGCCAGCTACTCAAAGAGATCCATGGAGGGAAGGGTGTGCGGAACTCATGCTTCCTTCTGAACCCTGGTCGTAAAGGCCTTCATACAAAGTTTCTCTTGGCCTACGGCTGCGAGATGGTTAGGCGATGCTATCAGTGCCAATTCCATAGCAGACGTGTTAACCAACCCGCTCAAGCTCTACAGACGATACCCCTATCATGGCCTTTCACGACATGGAGTCCTTCCCGGTATCGCCTAGGGGCTTCAAGTTCCTCTTCATCACCATCGATCCTTCGCCAAGTGCATCAAGGCTGAGCCAGTTGCAAAGATCACCTCGGAAGCTGCTAGACGGTTCATCATGAAAAATGTCATAACAAGGTTCAGTGTGTCCCGAGCAGGATCATCATCGATAATGACACGCAGTTCTCGAGCACGGCATTCATCGAGTATTGCGAGGAGCTCAGCACCAAGATTTTTTTTGCATCTATAGTGCATCCACAGAGCAAGGGACCGGTCAAGCGAACCAACGGACTCGTGCTACAAGGAATGAAGACCTGCATCCTTGACCACTTATCTGCCCACGCCAAAGCATGGGTCTCCGAGTTGCCATTCGTACTATGGGCACTCCGATCCACCACTAGCCTGGCGACGGGTGAACCACCTTTCTTCCTAGTCTATGAGAAGGCATACCCCAGACATCCACTTCTGACTAGTTGTAGATCCTATCTAAGCTAGTTATTCCCTTGTACTCTGTCTCAAGAACAATATAAGACACACAAGACGTAGGGTTAATATCCTCAGGGAGGCCCGAACCTGTATGAAATCTTTGGCTCCCGATGACTTGACTTGGCTCGACTGGGTGTTCCCTACCCTCACTCTCTTCAATAACGTAAGATTGACGGTTTACCGATCGTCGACAATTGCATTTCAGAAAAGATTGATTCCCTAACTTGCGCAAGTCTAAGTTAATGCCTCGAGCTGATGGACCATTTAAAGTGCTAGAGAAACTTAATGACAATACATATAAGCTTGAGTTGCCTGTAGATTTTAAGGTCAGTCCCACATTTAACATTACAGATTTGAAACCCTAATTTGGAGAAGATGATGAGTTACCATCGAGGACAATGTCACTTCAAGAAGGGGAGGATGATGAAGACATCCCACCTACTGATACACTCATTCAAGTATTGGTACCACAAGGACCAATGACTAGAGCCCGCGCACGATGACATATCAAATATCAGGTACTTTCATTTTTGGTGATTCATAGGATCTCCACATGAATATGATGCTGTCTAAATCCGACTATGTTTTATTGTTAAGGAACCAAGGACCGAGCCTGATGATCAAGGACAGAGTGGATGATTCAAGTGAGGATTTCCAGACACTGAAGCCACCATATTTGTTGGATAACGAAGGCCCAAGAGGGAACAAAGAAGATATCCAATCAAGCTTCAGTCACTGTCTAAATCCGGACATCACCCAGAGGGTCCGGATATTAGTCCAGATTGCTATTGGAGAGCCTGAACCTCAGCCCGAAGGATCAAGATTTTGCCCGAACCCTCATCCAGACCGGAGGGTCCAGATTTCTCTGATCCAGTCCAGATTGGCAGTTAGAGTCTATTTTGGTTAGGGATCTTATTTCCGCCTATAAAACCCCCCTAGGGTCCATATATTTTGAGAGTTTTGTTTAGTTAATAGATTGCTACTCGCATCTATGTGTCCGTCAATTATGTTCAACAACTAGTTCTAGAGACCGCTATTGGAACCCCAATTCATTGATATACTTCATCTACATCCGCAAGTTCAGATTGTTTCTTCATATTTCTTGCTTCTTCTTTGATTTCTTGTAGGGAATTGAACCCCGTGTTCAAGTTGAATGCACTTCATGCATTGTTAGCTACCTACTGGAGTTGGTTTAGCAATTGCTAAGGTGCATCATCATCGCACGGTGTAGTCGGATCGTCATAATCATCTCCACAAATCGATTCATGTTCTCTTCGAAAGATCGGGACAGCCCTACGCTCATCAGCAATGGCACTGCAAGGCTGGTTGGTAGCCTCAAATTAGCAAGCCAAATACTTTGCTTGTTCAATAAATTTAGCTACCAATTACTAAGTAAAATTATCAAATATTAGCATTTGTTGGCTCGGCAATTTAGAGGCATCGAACTAAGATCCTTTGTGTCTCCAATGTATAGGATCAATCGAGGTCCTTAAGAGGCTCCACGCATGCAGAGTTTCTTTGTTGCTCAGCTACCCCTATGTGAACCCTATACACCCTAGCCTTGGCTTACTTCCATGAGGCAATGACATAAGATCTGTATGTCGTTGAAGTTAAACTTACTCTATCGTCAAATTTTTTTAATCAAATAATCATTTTTCTATCTTTATTTTAAAATTAACCTGTCTGGTAATTTTTTCCAAATATAACCACTTTGGGGCGCCAAAGATAATGGTGCCACAGCCGAACTCTATGGCGCCACAATAAGTGGCGCCGCAAATCTAGCCACATGGTGGTGCCCTACCATGGCTTGATGACGTGGTGGAATCAGTGGTGCCAGACATCTTGGTGCCTGTAACATCCCAATTTTCCGAGACCTGAAAATTAGGTCCAACAATTTTTTTTTGCTAATAATGCTGATTAAAATACACCAAATCAAAGCTTCATTTCAATTCATGTTTCCATGAAACCCTAAAGTGAGTCGACCACAATTTTTCCCCTCTGTCGCTATTTCTGTAATCTCTACTTTGTCGAAGCTCTATCCGGCAAAGTATTCAAACCTTGCCTTACACCTTGTCTCCGAACGTGGCTACTCGCCCTTGCAGTCTCGCCACGAATACACCCTCGGCATCCCTTTTCCCTCCTTTCTCGTCGGTGCAACCTAAATCCACACCTGCGCTAAGTGCCCCCGCGGGTACTCCTGCAGAATTGAAACATATACACACCTTGAATCTTTTCGAATGACTTAATCTTTTGCCACCAACTTCGCCCGGTCCTATCGCGAGCATGTGCAAAAATATACTGCTTTTATATGTACGCACATACACAAACCCTAATTCTCGACACCCCTGTCTCCCCCTCCTGTAGACAAAACCCCATGCATGTATATACGCATGTATCGGCACCCGAAATCAAACCACAGTTCACCGTAACTGCACATGTCTACTCCCTCCGCATGCAAACCCTATATATGCTAAAATAATCAAGTGTATGTGGACACATACACTCCAAACCCTAAATTACTTTCTCGGTAAAACCTTTTACCACATGACCGAGAAAATATCCTCAGCTAATCCACCATGGTTACCTCTCTTTTTACCAGATGACATCCGAGCACTTTCTCTCTTCTACCATGTTACCATGACGAGAGATAAATATCCGTCCTGTTATACTTCTACCAAATAACCGTCTACCTTTCCACCATTTACCCGTCTATCCTTTGACTGTGGTCAAAACCTGATTTACCGTTCACCATACTTGCCCACAACGCCAAGAAGATACCTACAGCCATTCCTTCATCCCTCTTTAACAAGAAATGTGTATATATATATATATATATATATATAATCTTCACCCTTGATTCTTCTACTTACCACGTCACCTTTTATCTCTCTACATGATGAGACTTTAGATATTTACTTCACCATGTATTCATCCACCTGAGTTGCATCAGCTGCTGTCCCTCACGCCATTGCCTGCCACACTCCAAGCCACGCCAGAATTTATCTAACTCCTACTCTTGCTACTCCATTTACACCAAGCTGAGCTTGACTGCTCCAAAAGACCTGCCAAGCATCTGCTCTCCCTTTACTTTCCTCAGTCCCTTGCTGCCAACTCCCTTGCACAATTAATGTGCTGAGCACTGCATCCATCTTGGCCACGAAGGACTGCCCTGCACACCCAACAAAAAGTTACCTCCTCTCTTTCTACTCCCTCCCAAATGAGCTCCTTTATCCTCATGCATCCAACAGCAGCAGCCACACCCCTCTTTCTTTCTCTGCCGCACCACACAACAGCAACAGCATGGAACCAGTCAATTGCTCCATCTTTTCTCCCCAACCTTTTCCCTGGGCAGTGCTGCACGCCAAAGCAATCCATGCACTCTCCTCTTCAATGCGCACACAGCAGCAGCACCCATTCCTCACTCCTTTTTCCCCTGCCATGCATGCACTGCATGCCATATACTCTTTTCTTACACCAGTACATGCTTGTTAGCTTTGCCCAGGAGAAAACTCGCACATGCTCTCCTTCTTTAGTGCCACACACACACAAAGTACAAGGAGGAGGAAGAACACAGGCAACACTGGACTTGCGAGGCCACAATCAGCCTCTGGTTTTCTTTTCTTCTTATTCCCTTTCCAAAACTAATCAACTAATACTCTGCATGCACTGACTTTGCTCCATTAGCTGCGCACACTCAATTCAACCACTACCCCATGACAAGATTATTTCCAACACTGCTAAGTCAGCTGCACCATCAATTCACTTTATTTCCATTCTTATACCTACCTTCCTCTCTGAGCAGTCCCAACAACAGCCATACCCGAGCTGCTCTTTTTCCCAATTGCTTGCTTGCCGAGCTCCACCCACCACTCCAATGGCTGCTCCTCCAAGCAAACTGAGTTCCAACTCCTCCCGAGCTCCCTCACTCAGCCCCAGCTTGAGCTCCACTCGTCCTTGACTCCATTCCTTCACCAAGCAAGCTCACCCAAGAACTCCACCTACTTCTCTTCACCATTTCATTCCAAGCTCACCTGGCTTGCAACTTGAGCAGCTCCAAATCCTCTTCCTTTTCTCAGCTTTTTGACTGGCTGAGCTGCCTTCCCCTCCCTACAGCGCAGTCCCGAGTCTCCTCAACCAAGCTCCACGCCTCCTCCAACTCTCCTCTCCTCAGCACAATCGAGCAAGCTTCCTTTAACTTCCTGTCTCTACTTCTTTCTGCTCTCTTTGAAGCTGAGCCCCCCTACCCGAGCCGGCCACTCATTCCTCCTCCCGTTGTTCCCTGAGCTGCCTAGCCTTGCAGGATTCTCTACCCGAGCTGCAGCTGGAGCCAAGCCCCGTGCCACCATCTTCTCCCCTCCATTAGCAAGCTAGAAGCTGAGCTCCCCCACACCATTTATTTCCCCCAAACCGAGCTCCAACTCTAGCTAGCTCCTCTCCTTGCTGCCCTAACCAAGCCACCACAAGCTTCCAAGCTCTCCTCCTTCTTCCCTCTAGTCGAGCTCCCCACTGCTGCCCTCTTTTGTTCCCCGTGGTAACAACCCTCTGCCGCGGCAGCCCTTCCCAACCGCGGTAGCTGCCGCGCCCCTTTTTCCCTACCACGGCAGTGTTGCGGCAACTACCGCTGCTGCCTCGCTCTGCCGCGGCAAACCAATGCAGCCAAACCTCCTGCCGCGGCAAGCTGCCCCATTGCCACCTTCTCTGCCGTGGCCATTTTTCCCCACCGCGGCAGCTCACGGCAAGCTATTCCCTACCGCGGCAAGCCTTTCCCCATCACGGTAGCACTGCGGTAGTACCGTGCCACGCTCCTGCCGCAGCTGCCACGCTCCTGCCGCAGCTGCTGCCTAGCCACTGCCGTTGCCGCCTGACTCTTGCCACGGCAGCTGCCACTGCCATTTTTTCCTGCCGCGACAGCCCGTGGCAGCCATTGCCGCTGCCACACTCCTGCCACGGCAGCTAAAGGCTGCTGCCGCACCACCATTTTCCCTACTGCGTCAGTACCGCAGCAGCATTTTCTCCGCCGCGGCAGCCCACGGACTACCGCGGCAAAGCCGCTGTTACTGTCGTGCCACCCTTCTCCGCCACGGCAGCCGTCGCACTTCGCCACAGCTGTCGTCTTGCTACCCCGTCAACCCCATTATGGTTTCCGTGTTCAACTAAAATTAAAACCTATCTAATGACACCGATTTCATAATTCTTGTAATTATTTAAATGTCAAGTTTAGAATCGATTTTATTTATGAGCATGTTATATATATATTCCTTTAGCATGGTTAACTTGGTTAATCCCTTGTCGCAACAAATTACATCATGCCATGTTAGTTTCCATATATATATTTGTTTTCGAAACCTTTTTACACCCTAATAGCAAAAGAGTTTTGAAAACCCTAGTATCCTTCTAAGATCAATGCAGGGTTGAATGTTACTTGAGTGTATTATGGCTCTTAAATGGTTCTTCCTCGCACCGTTAGTGATTCGCTATTTTCCGACGTGTAGAAACGACGTTGTGTGACCTCGCGCGAAGGAATCCAGACGATCGTCGTTCCAGATTTAATGGTCGGAATCGGCCATTATTTCCAGGCAAGCTCTCCGCCCTTGATCATGTTGTAACCTAGATTTACAAAATATTATGTTGGTTACGAAACATGCATGCCATATTTTATTATTGTTATTTTATGTAGCATAGCTATGCCGATGCTAGAAAACCCTAGTCCGACCCTGAACTCCTTGTAGCCCTAAGGACTATGTTCTCCGGGAATATTATTGAAAAACTTAAGGTAGTGTATATACATATATTCATGCTTAGCCCTGCCGTAGTGAAATTAGGGTTTTTAAAAGGAAAAGGGATAACACCCCATATTTCATGTGGTGAAATTTTGAGAAACGGACCGTCGTGTCCAGAGGTGTATGAAGGTAGCATAGCCATGGGTTGGTATGTTTTACCGTAAATGGTTTTGTGAAACCGAGCTGAAAATAGAGAAGATTTTGATCCAGGTCGGTAATGAAGGGTGAAAGCTGGGAGTTTGTTAAAGAGCGATGTAAGGCCCGTCGTGGTTCTCGCTGCCCGTTTACGGGAGTGGTATGGAGTCCTTCTCGGATCATCTAAGGACCGATCTTAAGTGCCGTTTGGCCAAGTCTTACCGTACGGCCACATGTCCTTTGTGGGAAGGACTTGACATAGTAACCGGCCTGAACTAGCATGAACCCGTGGGCAGTTAGTAGAGCGCAGATGGGGTAGTGTAGCCCTGTAGAGAACAAATACAGCAGTTTAGCGAGGCATTGTTTGCCACAAAGTTGGAACACCAACCTCCTTGTAGCGATGTTACTGACTCAAGCTAGGTTTGGGACATGTCCTTCGGACGGGTTCATGGCTGGGTTCACACCAGTGAAGAGTCTCGTTGTACTAGCTCTGGTAGTATACTGGGCCTGGTATGCCCAGGGTGACCTACATCGTGTGGGTAAAGCCGTACCACCTCTGCGGAGGGTTAAAAACTATTCGAATAGCCGTGTCGGCGGTCATGGACGAACTTGGTCGGGCCACACTAAAGTAGACTGGCTTTCAAGTCAAAAACATGGGTTATGGGTTTAAGGACGGGATCCGCCGTGTTCGCAGGGTGACTTGAGAATGCCCATCGTGGCAGTAAGAGTGAAGAAGGGTTCCCCGTGGACTCGGGCAAACCCTAGAATCCCCGTAAGTACGAGGTGAGCTTGTGTCTCCCTGAGGAACCGGGTGATTGTCGTTGGTATCCCCGTAAGTATGAGGTGAGCTTGTGTCTCCCTGAGGAACCGGGCGAATACCATGCTTTGCCGTTGTAGCGGAAAGCACAGAGATGAACTCCCTGTTGTAGCGGGTAGAGTGATTCAAGCAGGTACTTTATCTCGCTGCATCGAGATGTTTTGCTAAAATTGCTTTTATATCTATTTACATATATTTCAAATGTAAACTTACTTTCCCGCACAACATGATACCTAGGTTAGAGCCAATTCCTTGATAATTCCCTTGCATGCATGTATCTGTGATAAACTCCCCGGTGGAGTGCTTGTGAGTACATTCAATGTACTCACCTGGCTTGTTGATTGGCCAGACAGAAGAGCAACCATTCGAAACCGACGACGGTATCCACGATAACTAGGGCGAACCCCCAGTCAGTTGCCTGTTGGGAATGGCATACTGGTGGGCCCCATCACCGCTCGATTTTCTGCTGCAAGATTTCTAGCCGGTGGGCTAAAGGTATAGTTTTTCGGTCTTGAAGATCGGATTACGTATTCTATTCAAATAAGTGCGTGTATGTTTTTGATACACAGGTTAACTTGTGGGTATCGGCTACTGATCCAGGGACCGGTACCGTAAACACAAGGGCTTATCCGGCCTTAAAACTGGGTGCGCCATAGTGCCACACCTGTGGCGCCACGAGGTGAAAAGAACCCCTAGTGGGTAGTGAAATAGAACGTGAAACCGTGCTGGGCTCCCAAGTAGTGGGAGGGGAAAGTGATCTCTATCCGTGTGCCTGTTGAACAATGAGCCGGCGACTCATAGGCAACCGGCACTGTAGTGTATATACCCCTTCGACTGCCGCCAGTGCATCCCACTTTCCTTCATGCTCTGGACCCATCCAGCAGCTCCACCGCCTCCTTCGCCCCCCTCAGACCAACCCTCCTGTGAACTCTCTTCTGACTATGCGTCCACCATGTCTTCCGACTGTGCTAGTACCTAAAGGTATTACCATCATTTCATGCATTTGTTTCATTTTGTTATGTTAACATTTTGTGCATTTTCTTCATTTCTGTTAGTTATAATTAATTTTTTTGGAATATAGGAATAAGATGGATAACTCTCATGGTCTTGCCAAACCCGGTGTGCCGCGGACATGTTGGTGTGGTGACCTATGCAAGATGGTCCTATTGGACTCGCATGGCACGTACCATCAGAGGTATTGAATGTGTGCAAACTGGGTGTTTGATCTGCCAACAGCCGTTCGACGCTCCGGCAATTTTGTATGTAATCTAACAATTTAGGTTGTATTGTCAGCAGTACTAAAATCATATTAATTTTTGGCCTATGCTAACCCAATGTTAAGAAAAAGGAATCATGCCTCCACTATGTGATTTCGAAAAGTGGATTAACGCGGAGATGGCAGAAAGTAACAAAGTTTATGTCATACTCATCAAGCAGTGGGATGAGGAGAGTAGGCAATGCTGTTAGGAACGGCAGGAGGAGCTTGAGGTGGAGCGGCCGTGATGGGAGGAACTTCAGGCGAGAGAGCGTGTTTGGGAAGTTGAGAAGAAAGCGGAGCACGAAGCTGAAAGGGAGAGGAAGCGTGAGAGGGCAAGATGTGCTAAGGAAGCTAGACCAGAGGTTGTTAGGAAGGGGAAGTGGCGGCGTTGCATGCAGCAGAGTTATGTGCTTCACGTATGTTCTAGTGCAAAACTTTAATTTCGTAGATCAGACTATGACATTTCTTAGTGTACTATTCTTATTTTATTATGTAATCTAGTCAAATCTAATGATCGCCTCGTAGTACTCTATTTGACTATGAAGTAATGTATGGTGTATTTTACTTGAGTCTCATACCACGTGTCTTGAGAACTGTAGAAACTATCGTACTTGAGCCTCATTCCCCCGGGTCCTCAGTTGTTTGACAATCTCAAAGTTGTGGCACCAATACTGGCGGCGGCGCAATAGTGTTCTGTGGCGCCAGACCTGGGGGAGCCGTAGCTCTTCTGTGATGCTAACCGAGTGGTGCCGCAAAAGTTCCTTGTGGTGCCAGGGGTTGCGGCGCAGCACCTGTCAGAAGCAGATTGACCCAACTGTTTGATGGCTACTGGGCTACCATACCAATGCATGATTCAGATGTTGTGGTACATACATACAAGGTGTTATAGAATTGAAGCTTCAATTAACGTGACGAAGTGGATATGTTTTTGTACGATATGACGAAGTGCATTAAAACATATGTTTTTGTACGACATGTTTGTTTGAAATAGTCATAAAAATTAGCCCATGTTTACGTAATGGCAAGCTAAGAGCTTCAATGTGTCCTCTTGCATCCACAGGATGTCGGTGTAAACTTTTTGCAGCTTTTCCCGCCTTTTCCTGCCTTGGCCTATCCCTAACGCCACTAGGATCTTGGTGCTTCCATCCTCCCTGTGTCGATGTGGACTTGAGAAGAGTGAAAGATAGTTGTTGTTAGTACTAACATAGAAAATGTCGTAAGACTTGTATATATAGCATTCTTTCACCTCGGATGGCTATGAGACCGGAGGAGTACCAAGAATCTGTGAGAGTACGTTTATAGTCCAGAAACTCTTCTCCACCAGACTCCTCTCCTTCCTGTCCCTCCCCATCCAAGCTATCCTTATTGTCGTCCGTCAATTCTGGTGTCCGTGTAGAACTACTGCCCGGCATCGAGGCAGTACTAGCATTACACCGTGAGGACGCCCTACCAGATGGCCCACAGTGGACCACATCCCCGGGGTCGCGACAACTTAGCTTTGCTGCCAAAGAACTGCATTTCTGCCCAATGCCCTACAAAATTTGGAATGGAGTGAAGAATGAACGGGTATTCTACCGGGGTCCGGAATCATGTGTGACCTAAAGAATGTATCGCCAAAGATCGAGAAACCACCCAACATATCATATGCTCACCACGAACATCGTATGCATTCACCATTGGGGCGGTCCGACACTGAACCAACATGGCATACACACACGTAGTCGTATGTATCACTGTTGGTCAAGCTAACAGAAGCAAACATTGTTATATAGGCCAAAAACAATTCCAAGACACCGTGTAGAGCATTATAGCCCATCTCCTGCGTCGATCACCATATTATCTTTGAAGAGCCCAAGTCCATGTCCACACCCTAACCTAGTCGACCGAAAGCACAGACTAGTGGGTCATTCGAAGACCCGACACAGATGTCCGCACCCTGCCTAGCCAGCAATCGCATCTCAGCTAGTGGGTCACTCGAGTAAGGTAGAATACAACTGACCTCACGAGAGATCGACTCAAATTTTCTACCGTCACAATAAACACTTCATAACATTCACGCATCGTCTATGAAGGGACGTAAATAACAACTCGAATATCACAACACAAACTCTACAAAGAGAATTACAGAAGTAATAATTCACGTCTTATACATGAGCAATTTAGATTATTACAAGTAAAAGACCCTTGGGTCATAGTTAACAACTGAATACATCAATAGTAGTGGCGAAAACATAAGCAAAGCCATAAACCTGATGGTTAATTAGACCATCATCAAACCATGAAATGATCACAGGATCATAGCCAATCGAGTAAACAACAAGGCGACAAACGTGACAACCCTCTACACCACTTTACCTACCCTAGGATAACCTGCAGAAATGGAATTCCCCGTGAGTATTTTCGTACTTGCAAGATCTATTGTGCTCATTCCAAGTTAATTTAAACATGTCATAAAATGTAAGCAAGTTAAGCAGTTGATATTGCAGTGATGAAGAAATGAAGCAAATTCGATTCAAAGTATTCATACAGGTCCAAGTATCGTTAGGACCAAGTGATTCCTGATATTGGGCTAACCACCCAATATCAATGTTGAAGTTGACATTCTTGTTCAAAGATATTCCTTCTGGTCCAGCTCATCTCGTTAGGGCCAGGAGTAAATTCAGATAATGGGCTAACCACCCATTATCAAGTCAAGTTAAATAAAAGTTCATGATGTTCTTTCTCTAAGTCCTCCCTGACTTAAAGACAATGCAAGATGAGGCTACCCACCTCAGTCCCCAAAACAAGAAAAGTCAAGGTAGAGCTAATCACCCTAACCTCGCACACAATTTGTACTATTCTCTCTAAGTCCTCACCGACTTAGAGAGATCCTAGGATAAGGCTACCCACCCTAGTCCCAAGGAAGGGCTAACCACCCTAACCTCAAAAGAGAGATGCTCGATAAGATTGTGGGTGCATGGTTGGCCTCCCATTACCCTTCTCAACTCCCATCGGCCGAGCTCTCAACGTGGGTGAAGGAAAAGATCCAAAAACACGGTATCAATCTGGGCTAACCACCTGACGATCCATTTGTTGGTATCAGTTTTCAACTCTTGATACACACTTATTAGGGTTCAAATATTTTATTAGACAATTTAAATGACACAACCATACCATCCAACATATGAACAAGCACAAATCAACAATCATCTGACCAAAGCATGAATTTATATTAACTAGAATAGTTTTCAACAAATGCGGGCTAGCCTGAAAGTTGGGTGGAGACACATAAAATATCTCATGAGGAATCCGAATAGCCAAAACACCGATTAAGAAGCAAATAACCTCTAGAAGGGAAAAAAATTCTAAGGAACTACTTTACCCAATTTAAAACGATAAGGATGCACACATCGATGAATAATTATTATGATGGCATCTATAGTTTTAAATATGCAACTAATGAAAGTAATTATCCTATAGTTAAGATAAAGGTTCATTTAGTTACATGCATGCGACGCAACTACGATGAGTTAAAATGACGCATGAAATGAGCATATTTTTATTCATCTTATACTTGGGTTTAGCTTTAGTTGTGTTCTAGTTCAACCGGATACGACTATATTATGGATGCGTGCATGATGTGGCATGCAACTAGAGAACTTACGATGACTATTAGACAACTACTGTATGCGATGATCGTATCCGTATACAGATACACCACGACTATGGAGTATCCTACTTCCCCGGGATAGAGTATTCCCCGAAGAAGGACTCTATGTCTATAAGGAAACCACACGTAGGTATTAGGGACTCCTTAAACTAGGTAGTCAATCCTGACGTTTAAGAAAAGTGGTGTCCTACTCGGAGACGTTTCCATATCCCTTACGATATGGTATACCCTCTATATAAGGATCCTGAGGGCCTTCGGAGAAGACATCTGGCTTCGGATTACTAGAGCCTTTCAAGACAAGCAAGCTTACAGAGACAAGCCTTAGAAGATCAATCGCCTTCCGAGCAAGTAGAAGAGAAGATCGTCCTCAACAACCACCTCCGACTAGTTATAGATCCCATCTAGAACTAGACACCCCCTCTTGTACCTTGTCTCGAGATCAATACATATCAATGGGACGTAGGGCTATTAGCCTAAAGGAGGCATGAAACTGTATAAATCGTCTTGCCGGTGGCCTAGTTTGTGGGTCGTCTTACTTAGAACGATCCCTCTATCTCTTTTCTCTCTCTTCCACGAACTCCGTAAGATCAGCGGTTTACTAATCATCGACAGGAACAACTAAGATTAAGGGTGAGGGGTTATTTGATTAGTTCATCTTAACAAAGTGCAAATTAGGGTAATAAATACATGCATGAAGCATATGAAATTTTAAAGATGCAAGCTACGTTATGATGGATTAAAACAAGGTGTTTTGAATTGGAATGGGATTTAAGATTAATATATTTCATACCAGTGGCTTGCCTGAATTAAGCATTAAGGTGATAGGATTAATGACGTAGGTTAGTTCCTCGAGCTCCTATAATATGTGCAACCAGTTCATAATAGGTTCTTACCTTAATTTTGTCATTAACCTAGTCATTTTAATCAATTACAGCTGCATCTTTTATTTAAATAAATATTTGGATAGCGACGGTATTTAGGCTCTAGCACTCTAATCGCTCGTTGGAAATGGATGAGCTACTGCTTGAAATAAGTGAACACTATCGACTACGATTCACCTATTGAACCCATTGTATGGTAAGCATTGAATGATTGCTGAATCGTGCCCGGAAGGAAGAACCCTAACAACGAGCGAAACTAGCATACTCTATGCAATTATTCGCAGTCACACATATCATCACATCTCATCGCATTCTCATGGCATCATACGTTGCAAACGAGCATTAGTATTTACCCTAGAAGCGTGAGCACGAAGGAATCGGCGATGATGGGATTGAACTTGCAGATCAAACGGCGACGCGGAATCACCGCCATCTTCCCTTCTTCCTTCTCACCATCTTCCTTGTTGTCATAGGAAGCACCATATTCTCTATTTCTTTCCCACCTCTCTACTCCTTTTCTGCTTCATTCTTCACAGAGCCAATAGCAAAGGGAAAAGATAACGAGATGCAGTGGTGGTGCCACAGTGGCTTCAACAGCGATAAGCAGCAAAGGCAACAACATGACGTGGTAGTGGATCAATGGCAATGGACGTGCGGGAGCTAGAGAGTAGAGCAGTGTGGCAGCTTACCGCGTTGGTGGGGCGATGTGACACCATAATGACAACGGCATGCCATAGCAGCGGCAGCAAGAGACAACGACGATAGTAGAGAGGCCGCGGGGAAGGTAGCGTGTAGCGAGCGGGCGAGACGTGGCAACAACAGGCGGTGCACAGCAATGGTCAGCTACGGTGGTAGCAGCGCCTTGCAGCAGTGGGTCGCGGTGGGTGCGGCAGCGGTGTAATGGCACACGGGAAGCTGGGGAAGGAGATGCGTCGGAGAGCTGTAGGGCACTTGCCGGCCAAAGGTGGACGGAGAATGGAGGAGCATCGTGGCCTGCTGTGGCGGCAGCACCATGGAGCTGTAGCACAACAGCGGCTTGGCCTAAGGAAAAAGTGGCAGGCGCAGGGGTGCGGCAAGGGGCCGACGTGAAGGTGGGAGGCGCGGAGAGAAGAACGACAAGGTACCGACAGTGACGCCGGCCACTGCCTTGAGCAGTCCTAGGAAGCGGAGCAAGGAGCGTGCAGCTAGGAATGAAGGAGAGAAGTGGTGGTCCGGGCTGGCGGAGCTTGGGAGAGAAGCTTTGAGGGAGGCAGCGGAAGAAGGTGGTCCGCCAGCCGGTGAGCGGCAATGCTTGCTGGCAGTGGAGCAGTTGCAGGCGCTAGTTCCCAAGGCATCGGCGGCAGCGTAGACCTGCTCCCACCGGTGGAGGCGCGCGCAAGGAGGGCGTAGTAGGTGGGAGCCGGTGGTAGCAAGGGGAAAGGCCCTGGCGGCGCTCGCCGGCGCCAGAGCAGTGGAGCCCGTCAACGGCGGTTTCTTCCATGGGCAGTGCCAAGGTGAATGGAGGGCGGTGGTGTGGACAGGGGGCTGAGGTGAGGTAGATGAATGGATAGGGGTGTACGGGTAGAGAGGCAGGGGCAGTGGTGGATATGGTTTGCCGCTGTTGTCCCACAATTTTTTATTATAATTATTATATTATTGTTTTGGAATTATCTCAATTGTGCAACTAGATGGAACCCTAGATCAATAATCTGAACTCTAAATTTGGCAAACGAGTACTCCATTCTGACTATCTCAACGCCGTGGACACAACTACCGGAACTGATCATCCATGTGATGCTTTGATTATTATAAGTCATTTTATTTTATTTGTAATTTCATGTTTTACCTCATATCCTCTTCGAGATCCCAAATTAGGTTTTTGGATCCTAAGAAATTTGCAGAGATTATTTAGAATATATTGAAGCTGTATGAATTTTTTTAGATTAATTTTTTTATGGTTTTTGATATCCGTGACTTTCGAATAACCTATATGCATGCATGCACTGAGAAAATTTAGGGTTCTATTCCCCTTAGATGTTTACAGGACTAGTATTACAACTTTGGGCCGTTACATATTTGATACATCTAACAAATATGTAATTATTTCAATCATTTTTTATATAACATGCAATTTTCATCACAAATTGACACATAATTTCATCATCATCATGAATTTTACATATTGTATCTAATATAATTTTCATGCAATTTCATCACAATTTCCATCACATTAAAAATTGCCAAAAAATTTACCTTCCGTCGCGTGGTTGAGATGAATCCGGCGTGGTGCAGCCGGCCAGAATGTCGAGGTGGCAGGCCAGAGTGGAGGGCGGTTAGCCCATTCGATGGGTAGGCGGCGGGGCGAGGGGGGTGGCGCGGTCGTGCAAGGGACGGCGTGAGTGGCGGGGCACCAAGGACAGGGTGGCAAACGAGGCGGCGAACGGGGCGGCAGACAAGGCAGCGGCCGTGGGGTAGCAGCAGAACAGGTGGCTCGGGACTTGGGGTTGAACGGGTATATACCTTCGAGTGCCCCAGGTGTGACGCCACGGCTGTGACGCCAAGCTGCGTGGCACCGCAGCTGTGGCGACAAGATCCGTGGCGTCGCAGCCGCTTGCCACGTCACCGGTCCATCGCAGCGGGGCCACCACCTAGACACGGTCTTCGGCGTCGAAGACCAGGACGCCGTAGAGGCTTTCCGTGCCACCGTCCTGTTTGACGTCCCCAAAGAGGTTAGAATTTAAAAAAATTAACACATGGGTTAATTTTAAAATAAAGATAAAAAAGATTATTCAATAAAAGAAATTTCCTATCGTCAAACGAGTTATCCTATAGTATTTCCTCACTCGTTATCCTAGTATTTCTTCTCACTCGTTATGTATCTAAATATGATGGAATAATGATTATTTTTAGGTTATTTTAATTCTAAACTAATCCATGACAATAAAAATCACAAATAATTACTACATATACCACAGATATACCAGATATGAATACAAACAATAATGTAGTACAGTTCATATCTATACGTATGAGCATCACATGGAAGAAGTATAGCAACAATATGGACATAATATTTTTGCTATACCTTTCAATTGGAGAGGATGGTGGTTAAGCCTACGGTGACAAGCCTAGGGAAGCCCATGAAGAAGCTGGTGATAACAAGCCTGGGGAAGCTGTCTCGTTGCCGTAGATGAACACCATAGTCAACATCGAGGAAGTAGATAGTGAGCAGTCATGCCGAGACTCTTTCAAAAACTCTATCCGTCCTCTTTCGGACAAGATCTCAAGGACGAATGGCTTTGGAGATCTGCTCTCCTGAACTCTGGTGTACACCTAGGCTTTTTGGGACATAGTAGCACTGGAGGCTATGAGTTTTCTCTGTTGGTACGAGTTGAGAAGGGGGGTGGTGCCCTTTATAAAAGGGAGGGAGGATAAAACAAGAGGAGTGCATTGGTGCGAGTAGAGAAGGGGTATATAGGCTGCTGGGGGAGGTGGAAAGGAAGGAGGTGCGTGCTAACACGTACCTGTAGACACACATATGCCGCCTGACATGGCTCGGCACACACACCACATGGCTCGCCCACGGCAAGGCGAGTGATCCATTTTATAATTGGTCCTCTTTCGCTTCCAGTTCCACTACTATGCTACTAAAAAATCAATCAATGTCTCATGTCAAGCGTGAGCTTTTGGAACCAGTGAATTATTAATATGCGCTGAACTAGAACACAACAATATCTCTATCTAAAGTTTAGTTGAGGGGAAAATAGCCAGGCAAATACCAAAATACCTTGATGCGCTCACGTGCCTCGTCGCCTTCTTCATTATCCAAGGGAAGAAGTCGATTGAGACGAAGGAGTAGAGGATGAACCTGAAGCAACATGGATCGAGGTGAAGACAATTGCCAGAGATAGAGCAACCGGAGACAGAGCCGTTGAGCTAGGATTAGGATTTAGGACTTCGCTAGAGGCGGAGGTGAGGCCGGTCGGGCGTGCCGCACCATTGCCCCAATGCGCTGTTGACCGTCGCCGCTACCAAGACTTCACTAAAGGTGAGACGCTTCAGTGCCTCAGTGGCAGAGCATTGCAGGCGAAGGAAGGGGAAGGAGGGGACTGCCACGGAGGAGAGGGAACAGCGACAACGCGTCGGACGTAGCAGAGAAGTTGGCGCGGTCGCGGGGCGGAGGAGAACGAAGAGAACGATGCGCGGCCGCAGGTGCACGGCGCTACTGCTAGTCCATCCCATCGTGTTATCGTTTACCATGCCCCGAGAAAACTGAAATCAATCAACGTACGCATCCCACTCACAAGAAAATGGGTCAGGCTGCCTCGTAACCCGCAAAGCTCATTACAGAAAACTTGTTCAGTCTGCCTCGTAGCGTGTAAAGCCCAACAAAAGGTAGAGAAAAGAGGCCCAGCTCTGGTATAACGGCTACAACCCAACAAGGCAACAACACGACTGGACGAGACGACCATAAAACAAGCCGAGCGCTCCGCATCACACGATTGGCGAGCGAGCGAGCGAGCGATCGCGCGAGCGGCGGCGCCAGCCCACGACCCGCACCAGCACCGCCGAAGCGCGCCACCACCACCCCCACCACATTACTAGTACCCACCACCTCCTCCCCCGCCATGCCGCCCCCTCGCCTCGCTCACCTCCGCCGTCTCCTCCACCACCTCCACTCCCCTCCTCACCCACTGGCTCCCAGCCCTGTCCGCCCCCTCCACCCCTCCCTCCTCCTCCTCCCACGCGCCATAGCCGGCACCGCACATGCAGGTAACTAGGTAAGCTCGCGAACCGAACCAAACTGGAACTGGAACTGGAACCGGAACCTCATCGCTTTGGGTTATTGCATACGCCAGTCTCTGCCGCGTTTGGGGGTGGTGAATGATTAGGTGGTGCGTGGTGTTGAGGGAGCAGGTGTGGCCACGGGTCGGCGGAGTACGAGGAGGTGCTGGGGTGCCTCTCGTCGCTGATCAAGCAGAAAGTGCGCATGGACACGGGCAACCGCGGCAACCAGTGGGAGCTCATGGCCAAGTACCTGCAGGTGGTGTTGCTGCAGCGCTGGATATTCTCGATTGGTGTGTTGTTTGCGTTCTTGCTGTATCTGATTGGCGTTTGTTTTGTTTTGATAGATACTGGAGCTGGAGGAGCCGATTGCGCGGTTGGTGAGTGCTGCTGGGCACGGGCTGAGGGATGGGCAGTGTGTTGGGTTACACCGATTTGAACTGATTTGGATGTGTTGGGTTACACACACACACACATGTATTGCCATATTGGTAACCATGGACAGCAATAGTTATAGAGAAATCGAACAGTGTTATCTGCATTGTCTGCATTTGGCCTCTGTTTCCACATGGAGCATAGAAAGCGGGATTGCCTTTTTGGTTTTATGCTTGTGTTCGTTTGGCGCGAAATGGGGAACGTTACAAGCTTGGCATCAAGCAGTTTACTTTTCGAACTTCCGTACTTTGTTGGTAGCCCTTGCCTGAGAAATGAGAATTTTATCTGCCTTGACTATTAATGAGGTTTGGTGGTTGTAAGTTTGGAACGTCAGAAGTTGGTTTGCTAGTTGTTTGTAATGGCTTATGACCGCGTGATACCTAACCAATGTAAACAGGCTAAAGCACTTTTTAGATCGATGTGGTGCACAATATACTGCGAAAATTCTATCCTGTTCTTGCAAAGGAAAATTGGCAATAGAGTGCGTGTGTTGACAGCTCTACCCCTTTTATGTCTTTTAGGGTTCGACATGCACATTTGCTGAGTCAATCCTTCGGTCATGTGGTTTCCGCACTGGATTGTTCACCTCCCCACACTTGGTGGATGTTCGTGAGCGATTTCGGCTCGATGGGTACTTTTTCCACTTGCTGCCTATTTTGTTTCTCATTATGGTATCTTATCTCATCATAATTAGACTTGAGGGGATTTTATTGTTAAGTTACTCGAATTTATTTAGTTCTTGCTATCACTGTATACCCTTGTGCTTACCTAATACCCTATTTTCTGGTGAGGTTATAGGCTGGACATTTCGGAAGAAAAGTTTATAAGGTATTTCTGGTGGGGGGGATTTGATAAAATGCTCCGTTTTGTTTGGTGCGTTTGATGAAATGCCCCGTTTGTGCCAATGACGGGTGACCCCGGACCCCACCAGTCATTCTCCGCATTTCATCAAGTGGCAAAGTAAGTCAGGGCATTTTATCAAAAACTTCATTTCTGGTGGTGCTGGAACAGATTGAAGGTAAATACCCACCTGTTTATTTATTTATTTTTCTTCCTCTTCTTTTTCTCGAGCATGCACCAAAGTGCCTGCCATTTGTATTAGACAGATGAAGCGTCAAGAAAGATGCAAGGTATGATATCAAGAGCCAGGTACAAAAAGAAGGAAAGAAAACACAAACACTATACAAGAGCTTTAGAGTTCTAGGCCGCGTCCGAGGGTCGTGGGTGCTGCGGCAGCTGTGGCAGGGCTTTGGCACCGGCCTACGTCCATGAGTCAGCTTCGCAAAAGATTGCCTCTACTAGAGCTGGACAGCAAGGGTGCGCTCCATTGAAAACACAATCGTTGTGTAATCTCCAGATGCTCCAGATCGTTAGAATGATAAGTGACTGCACGCCTTCGCTTTGAGCTCACCAATTCGCTCTGCTGCATCTTCGGACTAATCGTGAACCTGGTCGGTGGCCCATGGTGTGATGGACTACATGCCACATTTTGACAAAACAGGGTGTCACACCTGCCTAGAGAAGACACAAGTCGTCGGTAGATGGGAGATTGACTCGTCGGCTTGGTCGCATAGAGGACAGCGAACAGGATGGGGAAGACCGCAGCAAGCTAGTTTGCTGGCAGTCCAACAACGGTTAGCTGCCGCTAGATAAGCAAACACTTTACACTTAAGGGGGGCCCAGCGTCCCAAATTGGTCACGCAACCGGGACCTGACCGATCCAACGAAGAGCGCTGCATATGTCGACGACACGAGTACTAACCAGAGGCCGACCAACGCCAAAAGAATTGATCCTCCGATCCCGGTGACAGGGTGAAATCGTCAATCAGGTCGGAAAGATGGATGAATTTCACGATGCCTTGGACGTTCAAGGCACTAGAAATGTCGCTGATGCATCTACCATTGCAAATTGCTTCTTTCACAAATCTTCGCTTGATCGTCCGAGGGCTGACAGCAGCAAAAACCATGGGCACAAGATCCTTGATGGAATTGCCTGCGAGCCACTTGTCCGTCCAGAACAGTACTCGGCTAGCATCGCCAACAATCACTTGCAGAGCTGCATTGAATAAGGCTTCAATTTGTCGATTGATTTTGATGGGGAATCTTGCCCACGGCTTGGAGGGCTACGTGCGTTGGAGCTATGGCCATCAGGTGCGAAGAGCCCACCCATTTTCTGCAAGTTCTTGATGCCTAGGCCGTTAAATTCCATTGGTCGACAAACATCCCTCCATGCGATGGCACAGTGCCCGCCGTTAGCATCAGGATGCCCCATCCAAAGAAAACTATGCCTTCGCTTGTCCAAGGCATGGCACATCCACTTAGGCATGCCGATGGCAAGCATTGTATGAACTGGGATGGCCGAGAGGATAGCACGGATGAGGACTAGATAACCCCCTTTGGTGAGCATGCTTGCTTTCCATCCCGTGAGCTTGCGATCGATTTTGTTGACCATTGGCTGCAGGTCCTCACGCCGCAACTTCCAAATAGATAGAGGAATGCCTAGATATTGGATTGGGAAGTATGCGATGGGGCAGGCCAGGTTTTGCTCTTTGAGTTCCTAAGCTTGGGCATCACAGTGAATAGTGGTAGCTGAGCTTATTTTAAGATTTGGTGTGCAGTCCTGCCGCCGTGCCGAAGATGTCAAGGAGCCTGAGGATGAGGCTGCACTCGTCTTGGTGCGGCGAAAGGAATATGATCACGTCATGCGCATATAGCGACGTGCGGCAGGCGTGTCTGTCGCCCTTGAGTGCTGCTAGCAGGCCCCTCTGTTCAGCAGCATCAAGAAGCCGGTGAAGCACGCATGACGAGCACAAACAGCATTGGGGACAATGGGTCACCCTGTCTCTACCCTCTTTGATGCTTGAACTCTGCACGGGGGCTACCATTGACCAACACCCGAGTGGTAGAAGAGGAGAGGAGGGTGCAGACAAGCGACCTCCAGTGACCTCCAAAGCCCAAGTGTGACAGCAGCTCTAGAAGAAAAGGCCATGAGATAGAGTCAAATGCGCGTGCTATATCAGGACTGACGGGGTGTTGGCAGCATGTAGCGCCTTGGCCATCTGCTGGACCAACAAGAAGTTGTCGTGGATAGCACGCCCGTGGATTAAGGCACATTGGTTATCGGCAACAATAGTTGGCAGCAAAGGAGCGAGCCTTAAGGAAAGAGTTTTGGCGACCAATTTAGAGATGCAGTGCTCGAGACTGATGGGTCTTAAATCGTGCGGCTCTAGAGCATCAGGTTTCTTGGGAATTAGTGTTAAGAGAGCTCTGTTCAGCCTGTGAAAACCTGCAGAGTGCCCAGCATAAAGCCATTGGAGCAGCGACATCACGTCGTCTTTGACGACCGACTAGCATGATTTTAGAAATTGACCGGTGAAGCCGTCGGGCCCGGGGGCTCTGTTCAGTGGCAATGCCTTGATTGCCGACCAAACTTCCTGCTCCGTGAATTCTGCTTCTAGAGAGGAAAGATCATCACGCGCGATGCCCAATTGGTCGAAGGCGATCATGAACGGGCAATCATCAGCTGCCTGAAATAGAGTAGCGTAATGCTCTATAATGGCCTCCTCGATAAGCTGTTGTTCTACTAGGATCTGGCCATTGTAGAGGAGCTGAGGTATATGGTTCTTCCTTCGACGGCATCCAGGGTGGAGGTGGAAGTAAGATGTGTTAGCATCTCCGTCCTGCAGCCAAAGCACACGAGAGCGGTGACGTGCGATTGTGCGCTGCAGTGAGCATAGGCCCAGATATTTGCGTCTTTCAAGCCTGGTGAGACTCCTCCCTTCCTGAGCCAGTCAAACCGAAGGATAAGCTCTCTGGCCCACTCAATCTGTTGCCTGATGTTGCCGATCTTTGTGGCACTCCATGACTGGAGTCGCCGGCTCAGCAAATGAAGCTTAGTGTCCAAAGTGCGAGCTGGGTTGCTACTTACCACCGTCTCCATGAAGCCTTCAACTTTTACCCAGAAAGGCTCGAATTGAAAGCGTCTAAGGATTGGTGAAGAGGATGCAGTCTGGAGGAGAAGGGTGTTAACTCTTCTTCAATTTAACAGTCGCAAGCAATAGGATTTGGTTACAATATTCGGTCACAGCAAGAACATGAGAGAGAGAGAAAGAGCCGAAGGTGGAAGAAGAGTGCTGATAACGTGATCACACAGGATGCCTTCGCCCGCACGCTACAGTGTCGGATTAATACACCACTTTGGTATTCCCGCCTAGGCCCATTCGTCACCGGTATAACGCTTGTTGGGCTTCCTCTGTCGTTTGGGCCTTGCTTCCTCATGGTCCGGCTCCTCGTGGCAGCCTCCTCCTTCCCGCCAGCGTCGTCGTCGTCCTCAGGAGCTTCCTCTGGATCACAGCTGCTAACATTACCCCCCCTCCCCTGAAACACCGGCTTGTCCCCAAGCCGGGGAACGAGGGAAACGCCGCCGTAAGTCAGCTTCATCCTCCCAAGTGTCCTCGCCTGGCTGAGCGGAGGACCAGTGGACCAGAATCTGTTTGATCATCTTGTTGGCTTTGCGTGTCCATCGAGTGTCGAGCACAGCAACTGGTACCTGATTCAAGGAAAGAGAAGAAGGGAGTAGAGGCAGGACCTGAACGGCGCGAGGCAACACACACTTGAGCTGGGAGACATGGAAAACAGGGTGGATTGTCGAAGAAGTCGGAAGTTGCAGCTTGTAAGCGACTGCGCCAATGCGATCGACGATGGGGAACGGACCGAAGTATTTGAAAGACAACTTGTGGTTGGCACGGGGTGCTACTGACGTCTGAATATTGGGTTGGAGCTTCAGGAATACCCGATCCCCAAGTGCAAAAGTGCGCTCACTTCTCTGTTTATCAGCTTGCTTCTTCATCCGTTGCTTGGCCCGGTTGAGGTGTTGATGCACTAGGGATGTCATGGTTGCACGATTCTCCAACCACTGCTGAACATCCACATTGTCACAAGCGGTCGCAAGTGTGATGCCAAGTTGACGCGGCTCACGGCCATAAAGAACCATGAAGGGCGTCTTGCCCAAAGCTGAATGGAAGCTCGAGTTATACCAGAACTCCGCCAGCGGCAACCACTTCGACCATTGATGTGGGCACGCGTGCACAAAGCAGCGCAGGTATGTTTCTAAACACTGATTCACACGTTCCGTCTGCCCATCAGACCGAGGGTGGTACGCTGTACTCAGATGGAGTTGAACGCCGGTGTGCGTGAATAGTTGCTGCCAAAACTGGCTAGTAAAGATTTTATCCCGATCTGAAACGATCACCCTGGGGAGGCCGTGAAGCTTGTACACATGGTCGAGGAAGACTTGGGCTACTTGAGACGCTGTAAACGGATGGCGCAGCAGGATGAAATGGCCGTATTTGGAGAATGCATCCACTACTACCAAAATGCACGTAAAGCGCGACGAAGGTGGTAATCCCTCAATGAAATCCATGGTGGCAACTTCCCACGCGGTGTCTGGGACTGGTAGAGGTTGCAAAAGTCCTGGATATCGGCTCCGGTCTGGCTTTGCTTGTTGACAAACTGAACAGCTGCGGACATACTCCCGAATCGCTTGCTTCATGCGCAGCCAAGCAAACAGTCGCTTGATGCAGCAATACATGACAGGAAACCCGGAATGACCGCCGACGGCACTGTCGTGTAGAGCAGTAATCACCCGAGCTTGAAGGACTAGACAACTTCCTAGCCAAATACGGTTGTCATAACGAATGAGTCCACTGTGTAATGAAAACTTGTTGTGCGGAGACGAGATGGCCAGCTGAGCCAGGAGCGCACGGGCGTTATCATCCTGATCGTAACTGGCTGTGACTTCCTCGAGCCAAGATGGGACGCACTCAGTGAATGCAGCACAGACATCTGAAGACACACGTTCCTGCCGGGACAGAGCATCTGCTGCCCGATTTTCCTGCCCTTTCTTGTACTGAATGTGGTAGTGAAGTCCCAGGAGCTTGGTGAATGCTTTTTGCTGCCATGGCGTCGATAATCGTTGATCGGACAGGTGTATCAAGCTTTTCTGATCGGTGCGGATTATAAACTCATTCAATTGCACATAGGAGCGCCAATGATCTACTGCCATAAGGATTGTGAGGCACTCTTTTTCATATATCGATAATCCTTGATTTCGATGACCCAAGGCTTTGCTCATAAACGCAATGGGGTGGCCGTCTTGCTGGAGCACGGCGCCCACTCCTTTGTCACAGGCGTCTGTCTTGATGATGAATGGTTTCGAGAAATCTGGTAATGCCAAGACGGGAGCAGAGACCAGCGCGTGCTTGAGTTGATGGAACGCAGCCTCGCATTCACTGGTCCAGACGAAGGGACAATTCTTCTTGAGGAGATTGGTGAGTGGCTTACTGATCAACCCAAAATGCCGCACAAACTTGCGGTAATACCCAGCCAAGCCCAAGAAACCGCGCAGCTATTTGACAGAGCGCGGGACAGGCCACTGTTGCACATCACGTACTTTATCCTCCTCTGTTGCTACACCATCTGCACTGATTAAATGCCCTAGATAAGAGAGTTGGCATTGTGCGAATGAACATTTGGATTGTTTGACTTGCCAGTGATCGGTTCTGAGGAGTTGGAGCATGATACGGAGGTGATTCATGTGATCTGATAGAGTTGGGCTGAAGATTAAAATGTCATCAAAGAAAACTAAGGCACACTTCCGCAAAACTGGGGCAAGTGTCTCATTCATGGCACGTTGGAACGTCGCCGGGGCTCCCGCCAACCCAAATGGCATGACCTTATACTCATAGTGTCCGGAATGAGTTTGGAAAGCCGTCCTGTACGCTTCACCCTCTGCCAGCCTGATCTGGTGATAGCCCGCGCGAAGATCGAGCTTGGAGAAGAAGGAAGCACCGGTTAGCTCATGCAACAACTCATCGATAACAGGAACCGGATACTTTATCCTGCAGGTTAGAGCATTCAAGTGCCGGTAGTCGATACAGAGCCGCCAGCTGCCATCTTTCTTCTTCACGAGGATGGTCGGGAAAGAAAAAGGACTACGGCTGTGCTGAATGACGCCACTTTGGAGCATCCCGGCGATTTGTTGCTCAATCTCTAATTTCAACGCTGGTGCTAGATGATAAGGTCGTAGAGCAAAAGGCTGCGCTCCAGGTAATAGTGGAATAGAGTGGTCGCAAGCTCGAGTTGGTGGCAGTCCTTGCGGTTCAGTGAAAACATCGGCAAATTCAGTTAGCAAAGCATGCACATCTGACGGGACTGGATCGTCCCCACTGTCCAGCGCCATGGCCAATTGGATGTAATAGATGGAGGCCTGCCGTTTATCAATACCAGCAAGCCGATTAGACTTGATAGGAGTACAAGTAATGCTGTTCGTGTGGAGTCCCTGAAGAATAACAGTGTGCCCCGCCAACTGGAATTGTAGCGTCTTGCGTACCCAATCCACCAGCATTGGGCTATGGGTCTCTAACCAATCCATTCCCAGAATAATGTCATAACTTCCCAGCGGAATGACACGCAAGTCAGACACAAAACGATGGCCCTGAACCCACCACGAGCAATTCTGAACTTGTTTGGAGCAATTGAGCTCGCCCCCATCTGTGACCTGAACTGGGATTACGCGGAACAATTCCTGAACCCCTAATAAATGGGTTGCCAGCTGAGCACTGACGAAAGATGAGGAACTACCCGAGTCGATGAGTATCAGCACTTCCCGTCCTTGCACCCACTCGTGGAGCCAGATTGTGCGAGATGATACTGTGCCTTCAACTGCCTGTCGAGATATCGCCATCAGTTGAGCTGCAGGTTCCGGGGAATTTCTTCATCATCATCCTGCTCGTGGTGCTGCAACTCGAGAGTCTGGAGAAGTTCTTCGACCACATGCAATTGAACAGCTGCGGGGCATTTGTGGTCGTGGCTCCAGCGTTCCCCGCAGGTGAAACACAGTCTGCGGGTGCGCCGGTAGGCCCGTAGGGCAGTGACACCGTCCGGCTTGGTATTAGCTCGAGCTGCTTCCATTCCACGGCGATCCTCCGCGGCAGAATGAACAACCGGCCCTCCGTGAGGCAGAACTGCTGGGCGTGCCGGATTTGCTACAGTGGGCACAAATCTGCTTGGACGGGTCCGGTGCGCGCCCACGAGCACTTCCTCCTGAAGAAGCGCAAGCGAGCACGCTGCATCCAAGTCGGTAGGTCGTTGGACCATCACCACCACCCGTATGTCGTCCCGGAGTCCCTCGACAAATTTGGTGAGAAAATAGTAAGGATGAATTGAATCAGAGTATGAATTCAAATGATTCATTAGTTCTTCAAAGCGGTCAATAAATTCTTGGACAGTGCCAGTTTGACGGAGATGATAGAATTAGCGAATCAGATGTTGGTGCTGATCACGACCAAATCGACTAGAAATCAACTCACAAAATCCTTTCCAGTCCAAATGGGAAACCCGTCGGCGAACCGATTGGTACCAAACACCAATAGAAGACGAGAAATGAAATGTGGCCATGCGAACCCAAAATTGGGGTGGAACCTCAAACATCTCAAAATATTCCTCACACTGTGATTGCCACAGGCGTGGATTTTCCCCTTCGAATCGCGGAAAAGCAATGTTTGGCAACGAAGCACTGAAGCCAGAAACATTGGAACTGGGGGGAAAATGAGCCAAATCGGAAAACGGCAAGCGTGTACTAGCGAGATAGGGTGGGAACCGCGTACCGTTGGCCGGAGGAGGCGGCGGAGCTGGAGGGAAGCCCGCCGCCTGCGCCCGTGCAGTCAGATCGATGCCGCGGCCAATTGGCCCTGGGAACGCTCCCAAATGTGCCGCACCAAGAATTGAGGATGCTGATCCACCGAGGAGAGGTGGCGCGGTGGCGCCTGGTGCGGGGGACGGCGCCGGAAATTGTTCGGACTTGTGCGTCGCGCTCGGAGTAGTCAGCGCCTGCAGATCGTGAACGGCGGATTGCAGATCGGTGACTTTGGCTTCCAGATCCGGTCACCACACGATGAGGGAGTCGATCTTTTGAGTTCATCTCTTCACGGCTCTACTCCTGCAGCTCGCGCATCGCCTTCAACTCCTTAAGGACCTCTTCCATCTCACGCACTTGACGGCGGGTGCAGATAATAGATTGGTTCGGCTTAGATGCTGTTGGATCCAAGTTGAAGAGGAAGCGGACTGGCTCTGATACCAATTGTTAACTCTTCTTCGATTTAACAGTCGCAAGCAATAGGATTCGGTTACAATATTCGGTCACAGCAAGAACATGAGAGAGAGAAAGAGCCGAAGGTGGAAGAAGAGTGCCGATAACGTGATCACACAGGATGCCTTCGCCTGCACGCTACAGTGTCGGATTAATACACCGCTCTGGTACTCCCTCCTGGGCCCATTCGTCACCGGTATAACGCTCGTTGGGCTTCCTCTGTCGTTTGGGCCTTGCTTCCTCATGGTCCGGCTCCTCGTGTGCAGCCTCCTCCTTCCCGCCAGCGTCGTCGTCATCCTCAGGAGCTTCCTCTGGATCACAGCTGCTAACAAAGGGGACAATGGTCTGAGATCAGAGTAGCAATGCAGCTAAGCGAGCAGTCGGGGTGACCTTCTTCCCAGTCCACAGAACAGAAAGCTCTATCAAGGCGCTCAAGGGTTGGCTGCTCGCGCTTGCTTGACCAAGTGTAATGACGCCCGTGTAGTGGCAGCTCGTGGAGAAGAAGATCGTTGATAAACCGCTTAAATCGGCCCATAGAGCAATGAGAAACGTGGGCATTGTTCTTGTCTTGGGATTGATATATCATGTTGAAGTCCCTGTGACCAGCCAGCCACCGCCTGGAGGAACAGAGTTTGTTCAGCATCCAGGTGCGGCCCATACACCCCAATGAACCACCAAGAGAAATTCGCGATGGTGATTCCCGCCGTGACTGAGAATTGGCGGATGTCAATGTGGCGCACATTGACCTCATCCTGCTTCCAAGCGAGAAGAATTCCCCCCTGGTTTGGATTGCGGGAAGGTAGCAAAAGTCTCTGAATTCTTTATATGATGGAAATGCGTGTCGCATCATATTGAAGTGAAACTACGGAAGAAACACTACTGAGCTCTGCATCATTCGTTATATGATGTCTTTAAAACACTCATTAATGTGGTGAGTTTGCTATACCTTCCAGGTCAAGACTGGCGATGATATTCCAATGCCAACCTACTTTAGGTTCCTTGCACTGCTAGCATTCAAGATCTTTTCAGATGAGCAGGTTAATACTTTGCAAATACTTTCCGTACTACAACCTTTCACTCTTATAATGAATCTAAGTAAGCACATTCCCAGCTTTCTCCTTTGTGGATTTTGAAGACTTTGCCCATTTAAAGAATAGATATTCCTGGGCATTGGTTCATTCAATATTAGACAAAATTTGTACGTTCTCAAAGAAAAGGCATATCTTATGCTCTAGCTTTATTGGATCTAAAAAGACTGCCACATCCGTAATCTTCACATGAACTATCTGCAGCCTATGCTACTGACAGTGACAGATATGCCATATGAATAGTAATTTTAACTGTGAAACGATTAGTTGATAAGTTTATCTAGAAGCATTATCATTGTTAGGTAGATCAGCCTATTATATATTTCCCAAATTTGAGAATTGCAGCTATGACGCTTTCCCAGCAACATTACTCATTTTTTGTTTTGTTTAAGCAGGTGGATGTAGCTGTCCTCGAGGTTGGTTTGGGTGGGAAATACGACGCTACGAATGTGGTGTGTGACATTTCTATTAAATATTGCACAGTACAAAGCGTCCATACGGCATAATCACCAACCAAAATGGAAGCTCATACATCAACACAAATTATGTCAATATGTCATCTTGACCTTCTAATTTGAAAACTGAATATCTGCAAGTAGACAGGATCACAGTGCAAACTATAGTAGAGAACTAGCACTGTAGTTTGTTCATCTAGCTGTCGAGGTTCAGGCTTCAGCTGTACGCTAGGTAGAATCTCTTGGGAGTGCATGTTAAGTGTATGTTTCTTTCCATTTTAGGCCACTGAGGTCAGTGTCAATATATTGACTTGAATAAAGACTGGAGCATAAGTGATGTGTAAATTGAAATCTTTGCAGGTAAAAGCACCTGTAGTTTGTGGAATATCTTCCCTTGGATACGATCACATGGAAATTCTTGGTTAGTCATGAAACTGAAAGAAGAAATACCTTGCATCCATAGTAAACTAGTTTCGCTCTGCCAATGTTTGTTCTGGCCCATGGGCAGGACATACACTTGGAGAAATTGCTGGGGAGAAGGCCGGAATACTGAAGGTTTTTTCCTATCTTTTTCTCAAAACATTTGTTACGAAAGTGTATGTTTGCTTTGTTCGGATCTCCTTCAGCTGGCAACTCCTGTGGCTAAATTTGACTTCTGACTTCTTTCCTCGACACAGAAAGGAGTTCTGGCCTATACAGTTCCACAGCCAGAAGAGGCAATGTCTGTACTGAAGAATAGAACTTCTGAATTGGGTGTATGTTGTATTCCGTGCTACACTTTTTTTTGTTGCCACTTTGCCTTGCGCTCTCTAATGTGTCAATGAACATGATTACAATTCAGTGCAATTTTTAATGTACACAACTTAAATTCCGTAAAGGTTTCTATCCAAGTAGTCCCGCCTTTGGATCCACATCAAATAGAAGATCAACCTCTTGGACTTCATGGTGAGCACCAATACAGAATGCGGGCCTTGCAGTTGCATTGGCTAATACCTGGCTAACTGGCTTGAAAGGCAAGGACATTTGGACAGAATACGCGTCAAACATTCTTTAAGTACTCCAAACTGGCATATATTTATTTTCCCCAAAAAAGAAATGTTAGGATCAGTTATTATGCTACCACGGGATGCAGGGTACCTTGCCAGATCAGTTCATCAAAGGGCTATCAAGTGCTTGTTTGCAAGGCCGAGCACAGATTGTTCCAGATCCACAAGTAAACTCAGAATATAAGGATATCAAGTGTCCCTTAATTTTCTATTTGGATGGGGCGCATAGCCCAGAAAGTATGGAGATGTGCGCAAGGTGGTTTTCCCATGTTTCAACTAAGGATGGGATACAACCAGGTTCTTTGGAGCAGCCTCACAGTGGCAGCAATTCTAAGAAGGTATATCTTGCAGTGGAAGCCTTTCTGATTAAATCAATGTTTCAATGGGCTCTCTCTCTCTCCCCTCTCTCTCATGCGTGGCTGTGCATATTTTTTTTCCTTCTTTTGTATCTTTTGGGATGCTTGTAGATTCTCCTGTTCAATTGCATGTCTGTAAGAGACCCTGAAAGATTGCTTCCATGTCTTCTAGATACATGTGTTCAAAATGGTACGTCAATCAAACCCCTTGTTGCTCTATTGAAGATCTTGAATGATATAATGATTCCGATTTGTAGTTTCTCAACATGTATGTGAAAACCAAATTCCCACTAGAACAATTGTTTGTTGGCATGTCTTGTAGATAATATGTCTTATGTTTCCCCTTTATGGCTTGTATGGTTAAAACGACCAGCAAGTGCAGTCGTGTATGAAGTCACTGGCATAGTTTGCTTTTGACCTACTTTCCAAGATCAATAGTGGTTAAAAATAGCAGCAAGTCGATGATGCTTTTGTTGCTCATCCATTATGATGACCAATTATTTTGTTCAGGGCTCCATTTTGATCAGGCCTTATTTGTGCTAAACCAATCACAATACAACAAACTTGGTTCTCATGGATCACCACCTTCAGAGCGTGAGCAAATTGATCTGTCATGGCAGTTATCACTCCAAAGGGTGTGGGAAAACCTGCTTCATGGCAAGAAAGGTATTCTAAAACCCATTTCAATTAGCTATCCTTACTGTGTTTTATTGTCAGCATGACCATTGAGTTAAAGATGATTGATGTACTTGGATGGGAGCGGTGCAGGTCTAAATGGTGCAAGCTCTAGCAAGAGTAGCTTAGTTTTTGAATCTCTTCCATTGGCAATCAAGTGGCTAAGGGAAACTGCTCAACAAAACCAATCTACTTCATACCAGGTGAACTTAGGGTATACTCATGTTTCGTAGCAGTACTACGTCATATCATGTGGCAACTGGAATATGTCACCCATTCATAACTAGAGGGCATCATAGGATTCATTACTGCATATGTTTATTGACCATCATTTGCGCAAATACCTTATTGTCAGTTTATTTTGGCATATATCATTCTTCCATAATTTCATTGTGTGTCCATCTGTTTGTTTGTTTTATGTTTCTCTGGTTCTACTATTAGAACACCGTCCATTTTGATTATATTTACGTGATTTTTTTTTGCTTTATCTTTCTTCGGTTCTGCTAATCCATGATTAAGAAATATGTTATGTTTGTTATACTTCTTCTCCTGCAACTGCTTTCCTACTCGAAGCTTATGCATTTGCATTTGTACAATGGATCAGGTCTTGGTTACTGGCTCCCTGCATCTCGTTGGTGATGTCTTAAGATTGATCAAGAAGTGAATTTGGTTGGAATGATACATGGTACAGATTGAAGTGTCTGCTTACTAGACCATAAGCTGAAGCCTATCGTAATTTATGATTGGGATCCTCAATACAGCCACCTGGTGGAAGAATGGAAGAATTGAAAGAACTTTTTATTCTGATGCTAACCAGTGCAAACATGTTGTATTGCTTCATTTTGTGTTTCTGCCTTCATTGGCAATTGTGCAGCACTGTAGCCTATTTTTGTTTGGAAAGTTTTCACCCAACTGTGGAGTGTACAAACAGCATTGCTATGATATAAACCATGCCATTTTTCAAACTTTACATTGAATAATAATGCTTTTCTTTTCAACTTTTCCCTTTAAAATTCTTATGGCAAATCCAAAATACCCTTCACATTCGCATCCGCTGTTGGAAGACAGAGAATAGACTGGCAAATTGTCAATGTTGGCACTTTTCCTGCACATCCATGACAATGTTACTTTGCACTGAAGCGGGACTGACATGAGTTACACTCTTTTGCAGAACGAATTCTTGGGACTGAGGCCAGATCAAAGGTTAATCCTGCTTTCTTGTGGGCTTGTGACCCTGAGGAATGGAAGATTTCACACATCAGGAGAGAGATTAAACAAACAACAACAATAACCAAGCCTTTTATCATAAGTAAATTGGGATAGACTAGAGATGAAAACCAATAAAATTTCCATGAACCAAAAGGTAAAGAAAAAAAGATTTAAGAGAAATATTATGGTTCGGACACGTGGATCGCTAATTTCCACGTGGATCTATTTAGAGACAAATCCTTAGATACATTCTAATCCTTCAAGTCTTTTTTACTGCCTCCTCCCGTGTCAACTTTAGTCGCCCCATGCCCCTCCTAGTATTGTCTATAGATCTTAGAATACCGCTATGCACCGGTGCTTCTGGATGTCTCCGTTGGATATGTCCAAACCATCTTAGTTGGTGTTGGACAAGCTTCTCTTCAATCGGTGCCACCCCTACCCTATCACGTATATCTTCATTCTGGATTCGATCCTTTCTTGTATGACCATAGATCCACCGTAGCATACATATCTCTGTGACACTTATCTGCTGGATATTTTGTTTTTTAGTGGGCCAACATTCCGCTCCATACAACATCACAGGTCTAATCGCCATCTTATAAAACTTACTTTTTAGCTTCTGTCGGACCTTTTTATCACAAAGGATGCTAAATGCTTGCCGCTATTTCATCCACCCCACTTTGATTTTGTGGCTAACATTCTCATCGATACCACCATTGCTTTGTAGCATTGATCCCAAGTATCGAAAAGTGTCTTTCTTAGGCACTATTTGCCCTTCTAGACTAACCCGCCCTCCTGACACCTAGCACCACTAAAATCGCACCTCATTACTCCGTTTTGGTTCTATTAAGTCTAAACCCTTTCGATTCTAAAGTCTGTCTCCACAGCTCTAATTTTCTATTGACGCCCATCCTACTCTCGTCTACTAGCACCACATCATCAACAAAGAGCATACAACAAGAAATATCTTCTTGTATATCCCGTATGACTTCATCCATCGCTAAGGCAACAAGGTATGAGCTCAAAGCTAAATCTTGATGTAGTCCTATCTTGATTGGAAATGCATCGGTCTCACCATCACAAGTTCAAACACTTGTCACAACGTTATCGTACATATCCTTGATGAGGGTAACGTACTTAGTTGAGACTTTATGTTTTTCCAACGCCCACCACATGACTGCCCTTGGTATTTTGTCATATGCCTTCTCCAAGTCAATAAATACCATATGTAGATCTTTCTTTATATCTCTCCATAAGCTGCGTAGCAAGAAAACCATCTCCATGGTCGATCTCCCAGGCATAAAACAAAATTGATTTTTTGTGACGCTCGTCAATGTTCTTAGTCGATGCTCAGTCACTTTCTCTCATAGCTTCATAGTATGACTCATAAGCTTAATTCCTCGATAATTAGTACAGTTTTGAATATCTCCTTTATTCTTGAGGATATGTACTAATATACTTTTTCTCCACTCTTCGGGCATCTTGTTTGATCGAAAGATGCGGTTGAATAGCTTAGTTAGCCATACTACTGCCATGTTTCCAAGATATCTCCACACCTCAATAAGGATATCATCAGGGCCCAACGCCTTGCCTCCTTTCATCCTTTTTGGGTCTCCTTAACCTCGAACTCCTGAATCCTCCGCATGAAATGCATGTTGGTGTCATCAAAGGAGTCGTCAAACTCAAGTATAGTGCTCTCATTCCTACCGTTGAACAGTTCATCAAAATAATCTCTCTATCTGTTCTTGATCTCCTCGTCTTTCACTAGAAGTCAATTTACCTCATCCTTGATGCATTTAACTTGGTTGAAGTCCTTTGTCTTTCTCTCATGAATTTTAGCCATCGTGTACACATCCTTTTCACCTTCCTTTGTGCCTAATCGCTGGTATAGCTCATCATAAGCCCGCCCCCTTGCTTCACTCATAGCTCGTCTTGCTTTCTTCTTGGCATCTTTGTACTTCTCCATATTGTTTGTGCTTCTGTCATGATGCCAGCGCTTGTAGCATTTTTCTGCTCCTTGATAGCCTTTTGGACATCATCATTCCACTACCAGATGTCTTTAGGTTCGCATTTCTTTCCTTTGATCACTGCAAGCACCTCCCTAGCCACCATTCCAATGCAAGTTGCCATTTTCACCCACATGCTATTCGCGTCTTCCTCCTCATTCCATGGTCTTCCTACAACCATCCTATCCTTAAAGATCTGTTGCGCTTCTCCTTTGAGCTTCCACCACTTTGTTCTTGTGATTTTGGCACCTTTATCCTGACGAACACGTAAATAAAAGCGAAACTCAGCCACCACCAGCTTATGTTGTGGGACAACATACTCACCAGGTATTATCTTGCAATCTACACAAGCCCATCTATCCACTCTCCTGGTAAGGACAAAATCAATTTGGCTAGAGTGCTGAGCACTATTAAAGGTCAATAAATGGGATTGCCTTTTTCTAAAAAAGGTATTAGCTGCCATTAGGTTGTAAGCTAGAGCAAAATCTAAGATGTTCTTGACCTCTTGATTCCTATCGCCATACCCAAAACCTCCATGCACTTTCTTAAACCCCTCATTTGATGAACCTACATGGCCATTTAGATCTCCTCCTATGAAGAGTTTCTCATTAGTAGGTACACTTCTAACCATGTCATCTAAGTCTTCCCAGAATTGCCTCTTTATGCTCACATCGAGACCTTCTTGTGGGGCATAAGCACTAATGACATTCAGCACCAAATCTCCAATGACTAACTTGACTAGAATAATCCTATCCCCTTGTCTCCGGACATCCACTGCTACATTCTTGAGGCTCTTATCAACCAAAATGCCTACACCATTTCTATTCCCAACCAACCCTAAGTACCATAACTTGAAACCAGTATTCTCCACCTCTCTCGCCTTCTGGCCCGTCCATTCAGTCTCCTGGACACAAAGGACATTTACACGTCTCCTAATTGTAGTATCAACTAACTCTCATAGCTTCCCAGTTAAGGACCTCACATTCCAACTACCCACACGAATCCTATTTGCATTGACTAGCTTCCTTACCCTTCGCATCCATCGAGAAAAATGCGAAGACCCTTGCACACTTATCACTACATCCGGGCGTTGATGTAATGCGCCACTAAGGTTGTGACGGCCCGACCCTTGCTCATTTAACACCACACCCGAGTTCCGATATGGCACGTCGCTAAGAGGTTTACGCCCCAATGAATTTCTATTGGGTTTCATATCCATAAGAATGGCTGGGTTTTTACGTTGGCTCACCAAGCCTATCACAACCCTCCTCCTTTACCTGGGCTTGGGACCAGCCACGGCGAAGTCCTACGTGGTTACATTTCAACATCTTTTCTCCTGTTCATCCAGTTCATAGACTATAGTTACTAGAAAATTAACTCTATGTTTAGATTTTTGTTCTTGTTCCTTGAATCTTGATATAATCTTATTTCTTTCATCCTCTTTTTTCTTCTGAAAAGCAATTCGTGTTCAAGTCACAATTCTCAAGAAGCTCAATGGCATGGTCTTTGTGTTTATTCATTGTACGTTGAAGTGTATATTATTCATCATGCATCTCTGTTGCAGATGAGCATTTTTTTAGGGAAAGAGAGAAACTCTATTAGTCATCGAAAAGGGGTACAATCCTTAATCGGGAGCTTAGATAGGCCTGGGGGATCGTCCAACACCCAGAAAGGGAGATTTGGATCCCAGGAAGCCAAAAGAGCAAGCTCATGAGCAACTAGATTACATTCTCTCTTCTCGTGCTTAACAGAGAAACCTGGGAGGAGATTAAGAGTAGCTTTAAACTCATTATACAACAGGCCTAGCGTGGACAAAACCCTCCTAGAAGGCCCTTGATCAAATTCCAGCAGTCAGACTCAAACAACACCGCCAGGTTTGTGTATTCTTGAATGAGACGTACTCCAGTCAGTCCGGCAAGAATTTCAGCTTCCTCCACAGTAAGGCACGCCGGCAATTTGACAACTGCAGGAAGGATGAAATCACCCCGACAATTGCGAACATGATGCCTACTGATGCCAATCCTGACGCCTCCCAAAAGCTAGCATCCATGTTCACTTTAAGCCACCCTTCTGGCCGCGCCTCCAAGTGATGGGCAGCAATCCTGGCTTCTGAAATTAGAGCAGCAGGTGCCCAAGCAGTCTTTTCTTTGGGGTCATTAACAAAAGTCTTAATGTGGAGTAGAGAGTTAACATACGACACAAGGAAACTTGCTGAAGCTCCCACAGATGTGGCGCCCTTTACATGCACAATATCATTCCTGAGGTACCAAGCACGCCAAAACAACATGAGGATGAAGACCCGCTATTGATCATCACCTTGATCCAGCAGATTGAGGAGCCATTTAGGGCCAAAATTCACAAAGCTAGTTTCATTTGGGAGGTCCCACCAGGCCCACATTTCAGAACAAAGAGCTCGATCGAGCTTTTGTACACCACACAACCGCATGAAAACCGTCTTCATCTTTGCTACCACAAATCAGACAACGACCCATGTGCTGATCTTTCGACGCAAGCAATTGAGTCCCGTTGCTAGACCTTCTCGGGCAAGTTGCCAGGTAAAGACTTTTACTTTCTACAGAACAACCGAATTCCAAATCCGAGACCAAATGGATTGGCCACCATCAGGATGATGACTTGAAGCACCTCTATCCTGCTCCAACTCGCGCTCATGCAAAGCAAGTTTGTAAGCACTCCTCACCGGAAAAATACCACTTTTCTCATAGTGCCAAGCCAAAAAGTCTTCCTCCACATAGGTTGGGAGTTTAAGCTTTAACACCACGTCGGCAACATAAGGGTAAAACACACGCCTAACAGCCGCTTCATCCCATTCTCTGCCATCAGGAGTTATCAGTTCATTCACCCATCTCAAACGGGACCGAGTTGCCTTACCTAAAATCTTGAGACACCAATCACGAGGTAACCAATTGTCTCGCCATATGCGGACTTTCTTGCCATCACAGACACGCCATATAAGACTTTTCTTTTAACAATTCAAGGCCGTCCGCCACACCTTGCCAAGAGGAGGAACAACCAGTTGGAAAAGCCATATCATAGTGTTCACCGTAGGGATAGTATCACACCTTCATTAGTTGTGCACATAAACTATCCAGAAACTGAATTAGACGCCATGCTTGGCAAGCTAGAAGCGCCTAGTTGAGAAGTCGAAAGTCTCGAAAACCAATTCCCCCATGCGATTTAGGCATTATTAACTTCTCCCAAGAGAGCCAGTGCACCTTCCTTTTATTGTTTTCATCTCCCCACCAAAAATTCCTCATAGCTTGCATGCGATCATCACAAAGAGCAGCTGAGAATTTAAAAACACCCATGGCATATGTAGGGAGCGCTTGCATGATGGATTTTATGAGAACCTCCTTTCCTCCAGTCGAGAGATACTTCTCACACCAATCCATGAGCCGTTTATTGAATTTGTCCTTGATTGATTGAAAGTGCTCATTCTTCATCCGCCCCTCAGGGACAGGCAGTCCCAGATACTTCTCATCAAAATGAGTTTTATCCACTTCCAGAATTACACGCACCTCCTCCTAATCCTCTGTTACACCAGCACCATATAGAATTGCACATTTATTTTGGCTGAGAAGCTGGCCCGTGCTACATTCATAAGTACGCAGAATATTCTTCACAACCCCCGCTTGATCACTTATAGCTTTGAAAAATAACAAACTATCATCTAGAAAAAGTGAGAAATACCCGGCGCCCTCTGGTAGATTTTCAGATCTTGAAGTTGTCCGCGAGCAATAAAATCCTTCAACATAGTAGGCAGACCATCAGCAATAAAAGAGGAAGAGATATGGTGACAATGGGTCACCTTGCCGAAGCCCCCGCGTGGGCGAAAAGGAGGATAAGACAGTTCCATTTAGCAGGACAGAATATCTGACAGTAAAAAAACATGTCATTATCTAGTGAACCCACTTTGCATGAAAACCAAGCCGGTGCATAATTAACTCCAAAGACCGCTAGTCAACACGATCATAGGCTTTAGATAGATCGAGTTTATATGCACAGAACCCAACACGGCCATCCGTCCCCCGCTAAATAGTGTGTAAGAACTCGAAAGCAATTAGAGCGTTATCCGTTATCATTCTCCCTGGGATAAACACACTCTGAGTTGGGCAGATCACCTCTTGTAGGAGAGGTCGCAAGCGATTAACCAGACACTTGGAGACCACCTTATAGATAACATTGCAAAGGCTGATCGATCAAAAATCTTTTAGCTCGGCTGCATCATTCTTCTTCGGGATAAGCACAATACATGTATCATTCACTCCCTCTGGCATCACTCTTGCATCACTCCCTCCTCAAAGAAACATTTAACTGCCTTTGTGACATCATCACGTAAGACGTCCCAATTCCGCTGGAAAAATCTCGTAGGAAAACCATCAAGCCCAGGCGCCTTGAGCGGACCAATCTAGAAGAGGGCATCCCCGATTTCTTCTGAAGAAAAAGACTTGCAGAGCTGCTTCATATCATCAGAAACCACTCCGTTAAAGAGATGCAGAATTTGATCTAGGTTCACATTCACATCACGTGTGTACAACCTTTGAAAACGTGGCCAGGGAATCCATCTCCCTCTGATCCTCCACCCATCGCCCATCACTATGCTTGAGCTTACTGATCTTATTCTTCTTTGCTCGCCAAGACGCCTTGCAGTGGAAGAAGCTGGTATTACAGTCCCCTCTCATAGCCAAGACACCCTAGACCTCTGAGCCCACATGATCTCTTCTTTGTGCAGCAATTCATTTAACTCAACACGAAGCTTGCTAGACTTCCTTACACCTTTCTCAGATTGGTCATGGGCTAAAGCATCAAGCCGAGATCTGTTCTGTTCCAACTGCCGTGAGATGGAGCCAATGGAGTGCCGACTCCAAGCGTGTAGTGCAAGCATAGTTATCTTCAGATTGCCAGCAATGTCCCCTGAGTACCGCACAGGATTACCACGACTCCAAGCCAGATTCACCTCCTCTGGCAAGCTTGCTTCCTGTCACATCCCAATTTTCCAGAACCCAAAAATTAGGGCTTCAAAAACTTTTTACGTTAACTAGTGTGATTAACTACGCTTTTGTCCGAAAATCTTTTTATGATAAACCTTAGCACGGTCACATATACGCGTATACGGCACATGTGACCATGCTCTTATTTTTGTCAGTTGGATTTTCTCGGAGATTATTCGAACTTGTTATTTCCTTAGATTGCATATGTATCTAAACCTAAGTCAGTGTCTGACCAGAACCCATATACGTATATATACACCAACCCGATTATCACTCCTCTCGACAAAACCCACGAAACCCTAAAAATGAAATTCAATCCCAAGTTTCTAGTCAACATACCAGGACATCCCTTCCTCCCCGGCACGACACATAACCACTTTCCTCTCAAGATCCGATTCGGCTTACTTCCCGAATATGCAAAACCCTAACATCCCTTTTTTTCGACGAAATGACAAAACCCTAGTTCACAATTCACGATCTGAGGACTCGACCCAAAGAATCATGAACCACGTAAGCCCTAATGCCCCATATACATCCTCCCAAACCTCGAGGACATGAAATCCCATCCGTAACCCTAATACGGCAGAGACCACAAACTCTTAAGGTCATATCACATGCACCTTCTTCATCCCAAAAATATCACAAAAATTACAGGAAACATATGGTATCAAATTACACCAAAATATGAAATAAAATTAAGGGGGCCCAGTGAAAATATTTTCAATTACATGCCAACTCCAATTTAGAGCTTAAATGGGCCTTGAACTGCAACCATACCAAATATCATTCGAAAAATGTCCTTAAAATTACACGGCACTCCACATGCTATCAGAATATCAAATATGCACAAACATGGGTATTCACGGTTCAAAAATTTCGAATACCATCTATCAAACACCTTGCTCCTTTTTCCTACTTCCCGTGAAATCATAGTCAAATGCCAGCCAATCATCTCCAAACTTTCCCTGGACCTGTCTCGACGTCTAGAGACCTTACTCTGACCTACTCTTCCTTGAAATAACTCTCATTGTTGCTTGACCAGCTCAATACCACTCATATGCCGACAATGGCATCCATCCAACGCATTGCTCCCACTGTTCCAATTCAATGCCCATCTGCACTGTTTGTTCCTACGTGCCCCTAGAATCCCTATGGCATGAGGAAACCTGTCGGTGCATGCCAGAGCACCCTCGGGCAGGTGTATGCCCTAGCATGGCACAGAGCGCGTCCAAGCTGACTCAACCATGCCGCCTCCGACTCCAGCGCGATGCCCGTCGACCAACTCATCGCTCTAGCACCGCGCAGCTCACACCCCTGCCGTGCATGGCAGCATCTGCGCCCAAGCCATCGTCCAGCGCATCAACTCTACCCGCTGCTGACATTCGAGCAGCCCGCCGCTCGCTAGCAACCGATTGACCCATCGATACCTCACCACCCAGCAAGCCCGTGTGCATCACAGCACCTGCCACATCGCCACGACACCCTCTCGTTGCCGGAGTCCCCGCCGATCTCCTCTGCCGCGCCAGACGACCCGGTCGTCTGTTGACACTCGTCGCCGCCCGCACTATCTTGTCACCAAACCGGACGTGACCCGCCTTGGCACCAGCGCGTCGCTCTGCTGACATCCACGCCACACTGTAACACCCATCCCAGTATATAAATGGTTTTCTACCTTGCCTCATGCATACATGGCATCATCCATGCACAAACCTTGCATAAACTTGAATATTAAAAAGTTAGGTTTTATAGAATATGTACATATCTCATTTCAAAAACCCAAATTTTGCAAATTCTTCTTCTCTGCGCTTGATCCGGAAGTTTGGTCCGGAACCTCCGGATGCAACCTCCGAGTGACCCGGAAATTTCCGGGTGGGTTCCGAACTAAATTCCGGGTGAGTCCAGAGAGGAGTTTTGGGTGAGTCAGTCAGTCGGAGGCTTACTCCGGAGCCTCCGAGTTCAACCTCCGGGGTGTCCGGATTTCGGGTGGATCCCGAGTCAATTTCCGAGAGAGTCCAGAGAGCAAGTTGGAGATCCCGGTGCCACCGGAGGTCCAATCCGGAGCCTCCGGGGTGAGCATCCGAGTGAACCCGGAAAATCCGGGTGAGCTCCGAGTCATTTTCCGGGAGAGTCCAGTAGGGTTTGGCCGCAGTTTTGTGAAGGCCGGAGGTCCCATCCAGAACCTCCGGGTGCTACGTCCGGGTTACCCGGATTTCGAGTCATCTTCCGGGTTGTTTTCCGGGTGAGTACCCGGCTGTCAGATCTAAGCTGCCACGTTGCCACCGCCGTTTGGGGGCGGTGGGCGGTGGTGCCTGCGTGGAGGACCCGCCGAGGTCCCTATAAAAGGGCGCCAAAGGCCCCCTCTCACCTCTTTTTCTCCTCCCCGTCCATTTTTTCCCTCGTTTTCTTCTCCTTCCGAGCTCCTCTTCTCCGGCCGGTGTCCTCTTCTCTAGCTCCGGCTGCAGCTCCGGCGAGCTCGAGCCGCCGCTCCGGTGAGCCGACTCCTTCCCTCTCCCTTCCCTCTTCCTGCATTCCCATTCTCCCCTCACCTCTTTTCCTTCTTCCTTTTCTCAGATCAAGCTGAGCTCCAACAGCAGCCATTTCAGGTCATCCGGAATTCATTCCGGGCCATCCGGAATCTCTTCCGGGCTGCATTACCTCAGCAAGAAGAAGGGCTTTTGAGGGTAGAAGGTGGGTGAAGCTCGCGTGTAGGGTTTGAGGGCAGGATCGCTGTTGTTTCATTTTCAACTCTTGGGTGTTTTCTCTCAAGAGGTATATAGTTCATCTTTGAGCAAGTTTATATTTTCAAAACCCTATGGAATGTTTCATTGCTTAGTTCAATCTCAATGTTCCAATGAGTTAGTACAAATAACCAACATCTTATTGTATAAAGATAATCCCTTATTTGCACTAATATCCAAACCAACTATTGTTAACCCTAAAAATAAACTTGAACTCAATGAATCATGCATATAACTACTAGGATAACCATTTTAATTCCTTAAGTTTAAAATGAGGCATGTTTCTTATCACAAAACCCTAGCATCTCATGTCTAGCATCTCCATCATGCATACATGCCGGACACTCATTTCTGTTATCACTTCCTTTCCGGTGTCTCCTGTTGCTTGCGACAAAGCCCGAAGAGGAAGAACCGCAGACCGTTGAGCTCACCCAAGTCTCCGAGTCCTATGACGAAGGCAAGCAGAGCTTGTTGCATTCTTTTACTTTCCGTAATGACGTATGTGAGTGAATGTTTGTTTGAACTGTATATTGAAATTGAGTTTACTAGCATGCGTAGGATGTATCGTCGCATTGAGAACGTCCTTATTGCCCTTTCAACTAAAATTGCTTAAGTGAGTTGGGAGAGCCGAGGGCGTACGCAATGGATACGGTTGGTGTTAATTGAAGTGTTGAGGTGACCCAGGGGTTTGGTGATTAGAGTTTGAGTTTTGTCACCACACCAACCGCATGCCGGCGTGTTACTTCCCTGTCACGCGTGGACATTACCGAGAATTGATGCCATGGTGTAGTTGAGGTAAGTCTCAGGCCCTGGAGCCTTGCAAACTCCTGGGGGATAATTGCACTCGCTATACGCAGGGTAGTCGTATTGTCGGTAACAGTTCGAGAGATTGATTGAATCTGTTTTTGTGATGAATCAATAATCTTAATGGGGTGTGGGCTACCCCTGTATGGTATTCCGATTAATTGATCGCTCTGATATTCATACGAGTCCTAAAGTTCACTTTGATTCTGCCACTTATGATTATGTTATGAACTAGGTTATAGTCTTACTTGTGTATTACTTCGATGGAAGCGCATCATGTTTAACTACTGTAGTAGTGAGCATGTGTAGGACATGGAATCAAGCACGAATAAGTCTTGCGAGTACTTTTGTACTCACCTAGGATATTCCTAGACTTTTGCAGGTGAGCCAACCGCTGCGGAGTTTTGTGATGAAGTTTAGTCCGAATGGTTTCCTTGGTCCGCGTTCGACTCGTGGGAATGGTTTGGCTTTTGTGCAGTGGTTGATGCACCGCTGCGGGGCTTTTGTTTGTTTTCCGCTGTATTGTAAATATTTCAGTCTTAGCTAAATTTACGGTTATCACCGACTGAAGTATCTGTAAAGTTCACCAAGTGGACAACTAGTTTTAATATCGTATCGTAGTGCTTTGTTGTGGTATACGAGTTGTTATTCAGGCTGCCCATATGCAATGTGTGTATGATATGAAGTGTGTGGGCATGCCGTGGAGAGTTAAAGTTGTTCCCCTTTTTACTATGTCGAGCAGGAATCGGTTGAGTGACCCGCTGGCTGAGATGCTATGCCGGCCAGGCAGGGTGTGGGTGGGTTCTACCGGGCTTTCGAGCGACCCACTAGCCTCCGGGCTAGGTTAGGGTGTGGGTAGAATCGCCGGGCTCCTCCGACCTTGCTTTGCGTGGTAGAATCCGGGAACGGCTCTAATCCTCCACCGGGTCAGGGAATTGTATGTGGTTCTGGGAAGTTTAGTCGCTTCCGGGCTGCTTGCGTTGGTCAGGTGTCGGATCACTCCGCCTCGGTGAGTACGGCGCAGGTACCGTGCCACCAGGTCGACTGGTCCTTCGGCCCTTGGCGACCATTCGTTCCCCTAATCATATGTAATTCCCGGGTCCGTGACACGCACGAAGTCAAGTAGCCGAGTGCTCCGCACGCGTCGTCGGACCCCGTCGCCTCCTAGCGCCAACTCACCTCTGCCGCACCAGCATGGTTAGAAGACCCGCCGCTCCATCCTGCATCGCATCAGCACAACCGTATGCAAGAGCAACACCGCCCATTCTGCCCTCACGACCGCGCCTATAAAGGCTGCTCTCGAGCTCGCCTCCCTCACACTCAGCCCTCCTATTCTTTCCCGAGCACCAAGCCACCCCTAATCTTTCTTCGGGCCTAATTTTCCTCCATTAACCAAGAATCGCTCCGCCTCTGCTTCAACGAAATCTCCCCATACCGAGCTCCCTCCTCCAACATTCTATCCATCATCATGTTCACCGGAACCCACTGACCCGAACCCCGTCCTCAATTCCACCGAACCGCCCCTATAGCCGATACCCCCAAATCATCGCCGGAGTTGGTCGCCATCTTCCTCACCGAGGTTTTCCAAGCAGCGCCTCCTCTCTGTGCAGCTGACAGGCAGGACCGCCCCTAGACAAATCCCCAAAGCGGCACATCCCTCTGCCAAGCGGGCCTTAGTCCCCGGCCAGGCCCATCCCGAGTAAGTGACCACGCCCACACCCAGGTCCGTCTCCTTTGCTGAAAGGCGCTTTTCCGTGGTGTGTCTTTGACGTCACTTCCAAGCCAGGTTAGGTTCAGACCAGTTCAGGCCATCCTTTCCTCAGGTTTGACCGGTTCAGCAACTTCCCGACCGGTTCTTTAGGACCTCTTCCCGGTTCCAGAAAGTAGATAAGATTTAGAACTTTTCTGTTCAAACCGAATCTCAAATCATAAATTGTGCAAGTGAAACCAGAAGAGATTGCATGTAGGACTAAGTATTCTTTCCTGTAAATCAACATGTACATGGTGTATACAATTTCCAACGCCTCTAAATTGCATACATCCTAATTAGGCATTCTCTATAACCTAGGGAATTTCCATAGGCTCATTAAGTCCAAGGTGCGATTCGTCACACAAATAAAACCTAACGGAAGTATGCTCATACTAAGTCACAAATCCTAATTACCTAATGAGTAGCAAAACCTTGAATTTTTATGTAAACTAAAGTCTAGGATACCTAAAGCATAAAAATAAAACATTTTGAGGTATCTGTTCACGCGAAAATTGGATCCGCGGAACACCTAGGTGAGTGGAGTCGCCAACCGTACTTTCGTGTACGATAAACGATTGCTTTTTAGGCAAAGCAACAAAGGATAACTATCGTACTTTCGTGTACGATGGACGATTGCTTTCCGAGCAAAGCAACAAAGATCTTATTTCGTGAAGAAGAAACGACTGTTTTTCAGCGCAAAACAGCAAAGATCTACTGCTAAGAAAAAGAATAAAAGGTAAAGGTAATAGATTGATTTGTGTCGATTGTTGGATATCTCAATCGGCCGTCACCCTTTACATATTTATAGGGCGGCTGGTCTTTCCGTAGGAGATCGAGACTCCTGATTCTAACTGAATATAGATATGCAACCTTTCCTTATTTAAAGGATCCTGATCCTTACATATAAACCGTAACCACCTTTGAACCAGGACTCCTTCTTGTTTACGAGTGCCTTCCCGAATCCGTGATTAACTTCCAGTACTCAAGGTCAAAATGGTCTATACGGGTCTCAGGGATCTCTGCGAGTACCTTAGTATTCGGGGACACGGGCTGCTCGGGTCGCAAGTCGATCCGGACGATGTCCTGGTACTCGGGGAAATCACTTGGGTTCCCGAGTTGATCCACTCAGTGCTCGGGGACGTGAGTACTCGGAAACACGGGTACTCGGGCTGTGAGTACTCGTGGTCGCAGGTACTCGGGAACACCAATACTCGGGGTCGCAGATACTCGGGAACACCAGTACTCGGGGGTGCAGGCGCGCTGGTGCTCGGTGTCAGGAGGTTCTGTTCGGGATGCTGCAATAGTCAAGCCTGTATAGAAAGTTTAATACTAAAGTCACATCTTGTTAGTCCATTATTTCAACTCCCAACCGCAATACTAATTTGGCCAACTGGATAAATCTCAAAGCCAAATTACGCTGTAAACACATGCCCCCCTGTTTTCGGTATAATGGTATTTACCAAAAATACTACGTCATTTCTCAGGGCGATATAACATATCGGCCAAACCAGCTATCAAGCTTCTTGCCATAAGCTCGGATAAAACTTCTTCAAATACTTTCGGTTAAGAGCTTTAGACAAACCTTCTCCTTGTAAAGTTTGCACAAAATAGGAATTTCTAGGAACAATTTCTACAACTCTATATGGACCTTCCCAACTCGGCAACCATTTGCCGAATTTACTACTTCTGGTTCCAACAGGTAAAATCGTCTTCCATACCAAGTCCCCTATCTGAAACGATTTCTCCCTTACTCTCTTGTTGTAAGCCTTCGCTACTCTTAACTTCTCTTTTTCAATCTCCCGCAAGGCTTTTAGCCTCTCTTCTGAGACTTCATCTATTCTGTCCAGCATCAAATTATTATAATCTACAGTCGACAATTCGTTTTGTCTGGCTATTCTGAGAGCTTGTAAATTGATCTCGACAGGCAACACAGCCTCCTGTCCATACACCAACTCATACGGCGTCACTCGGGTTGCCCCATGCCTGGATACTCGATGAGCCCATAGAGCTTCCGAAAGTACTTCATGCCACCTTCTCGGATGCTCCTCAATTTTCTTCTTTATAAGTTTAATCAATGTTTTATTGCTAGACTCGGCCTGTCCATTGGCTTGGGCATAATAAGGCGACGAGTTCAACAATCTAACTCCAAAGGACTCGGCAAACTCATTGAATTGATGAGACATAAAAGAAGCACCTTGATCCGTCGTCAGAGTTTGAGGGACGCCGAACCTATGAATAATATGTTCTAGAACAAAACTAATTACTTCCTTATGGGTCATATTCCTTAGAGGAACTACTTCAGTCCATTTAGTAAAGTAATCCGTAGCCACAAGGACGAAACAATGACCCTTGGATGAAGCGGGATATATTTGACCAATGAAGTCTAAGCCCCATCCTCTAAACGGCCACGGCTTTATAATAGGGTTCATCATAACCGCAGGTGCCAATTGCACATTTCCAAACTTGTGACACGCTTCACATCCTCTATAATAGCGAAAACAATCCTCCAACATCGTCAGCCAATAGAAACCCGCTCTTTTTAATAACCATTGCATCTTATGGGCCGACTGATGGGTTCCACATATCCCTCCATGCACTTCCCCCATAGCTACTCTCGACTGGTCGGGACCCAAACACTTTAACAATACTCCATCTATTGTTCGGCGATATAACTCGTCGTTCAACAAGGTGTATTTTATAGCTTGCCGCCGAATCTTCCTATCCCTTGTTTGGCTCGGATCCTTCAAACAACTGACTAGAGGTACTCTCCAATCATTAAACTCTAAGTTGCCCGCCGACTCGGCCACTTGTGGTTCTCGTACTGAACTAGTGCCCACCGAGTCGGTGATGCTTCTAGACAAATTAGCTTCGAGTTCCAACAAGTTGGCTTCGACTTCAAACAAGTCGGCCTTACCTCTAACAGCTATCATCAGTTCCTTTGATATAAAGAATGCTCCTCTGCTGACTTGGTACCCAGATGCTTGTTGTGCTAGAAAATTAGCTCTAAAATTATCTTCCCTAGGCACATGGCTGATAGTAAAAGTATCTAGGGACTTGATTATATCTAAACATCGGTCTAGGTAACTATTTAGTAGCCCATCAAAACACTGAAACTCTCCATTAACTTGCTGAACTACTAGCAATGAATCCCCAAAAGCATCTATATCTTTTACACCCATATCTACCAAATTTTGTAAACCAAACAACAGTGCTTCATACTCTGCCTGGTTATTAGTGCAAGGATATTCTAATCGGACCGATGCTTCATAAACCACCTTATTTGGTGAAATTAAAACATTGCCAATACCCTGCCCACTTCTACAAACCGATCCATCAAAATAAAGTTTCCATGGGCACACGCTAACATAATTAATATTTTCTTCATCCCGAACCCTATGATCGACAATGAAGTCGGCGATGACTTGACCTTTCATAGAACGCAACGACTCATATATCAGATCGTACTCTATTAATGCATAAGCCCATTTCCCAATCCTACCGCTAAGAATCGGTTGTTGCAGCATATATTTGACTACGTCGACTTGGCAAGCCACCACGCAAGTACTCGAAAGCAGATAATGCCGAAACTTGGCGCATGCATAGAATAAAGATAAGCATAACTTCTCAACGAACACGTACCGACTTTCGGTGTCGAGTAGATGGCGACTTATATATGCAATAGTGCACTCCTTCTTGTCGACTTCCTGGGTTAAAACCGCGCCGATCACCTTGTCTTGGGCAGCAATATACAATCTGAACGGCACACCTGACTTGGGTGCTCGAAGCACCGGAGGGCTCGACAAGTATCTCTTAATGTTATTGAAAGCATCTTGCTGCTCTGCCCCCCAAGTGAACTCAGCTTCGTGCTTTAGCTGGAGTAAAGGGACAAACGATTCAATCTTTCCCGCCAGGTTAGATATAAGCCGTCTTAAGTAATTTATCTTCCCCAATAGACTCTGCACATCCTTTTTGCATGTAGGCTCTTTTAACTTTCTGATGGCTTCTATCTTCTTAGGGTCAATCTCTATACCATGTTCATGAATTATGAACCCTAAGAACTTGCCAGCCGATACCCCAAAAGCACATTTGAGTAGGTTCATCTTCAACCCATACCGACGCATCCTCTCAAAGGCTAATCGCAAGTCGGCTAAATGGTGATCAAAGCCATCCGACTTGACGACAACATCATCAATGTAGACTTTCAACACAATACCCAGGAGGTCATGAAAAATCAAGTTCATAGCACGTTGGTACGTGGCGCTGGCATTTTTCAACCCGAATGTCATGACGACCCATTCAAATAACCTGACAAAATCGGGGCAACGAAAGGCAGTCTTAAACATGTCCTCTTCGCCATAAAGATTTGGTTGTACTCGGCATTGCCGTCTAAAAAGCTAATCACCTTATGTCCCGAAGAGTCATTTATTAACATGTCGGCTATTGGCATGGGGTATTCATCTTTAGGGGTAGCCTTATTTAGATCCCTAAAGTCAACGCACACTCTAATTTTACCAGTGTTCTTCTTCTCAACCGGCACAATATTTGAGATCCACTCTGCATACCTACACGGTCGGATAAACCCAGCCTTCACCAACCGATCGACTTCTTCTTTGATACGGTCATACAGATTGGGGTTGAAACGCCTGGGTGGTTGCTTGTGTGGCCTGAAACCCGACTTAATAGGTAATTTGTTCTCGACTAGACTTCTACTCAACCCGGGCATTTCAGTGTAATTCCAAGCAAAGCAGTCAATAAATTCTCTAAGTAATGTGCATACCTCGTCCTTCTGACCGACTTTCATATTGGCATTAATGAACGTAGGTCGGGGAACTCCTCCGTCACCAATGTCGACTTCTTCAAGCGGGTCGGCCGATGAGAACCCTTGTCCGAGTTTCTCCATGTCATCGAAATCTTCAATGGTCTCATGCATATCGTTCTTTCCAGAACGATATTCCTCAGTGCGCTTTTGCAACCACTTAATGTTATCTTCTTTATTCATTGCTCACAAAGATAAGTCGTTAAGCCGAGCTATACAAGCCGGCTGCGCCTGTATTGGTACAAACCTGTCTCTACCGATACTGATGTAATCGTAATCTGATAAATTCCTACCCGACAAGCATCTCATATCGCCGTGTTGCCAATCAACCGTTGTTTCAGCAAGAGCGATGCAAGCCGAGTTCTCTGCCTTGATGATTTCTACATCATCCTCTACCCATTGGATCAAGCATTGGTGCATAGTGGAAGGGATGCAGCAATTTGCATGAATCCAATCACGTCCCAGAAGCACATTATATCGGCCTTTGACATCTACGACGAATAAAGCAGTCAGTAATGTCTTACTCCCGACTGTGAGTTCTACGGAAATCACACCCTTGGCCTCAGATAATTCTCCCGAGAACCCGCTGAGCCCCATGTTAGTCTTCATCAACTCGTCTTCCTTTCGGCCTAACTTAGAGAAAACCGAAAGGGGCATAATGTTAACTCCAGCACCGCCGTCGACAAGCATTCGGCCGACTGGTTTCTCGTCGATGTGACCCTTGATGAACAGAGGCTTCAAGTGCTGCCCAGGTTCCTCTGGCTTCTCAAACGTAGCATTTTTTGGGCCGAGTACGAGTTCTGCAATCTCCAACACGGGTGCACGAAAATCCATGGGCAACTCGAACACCATGTTGACGTCCATGTCGGCGGGCATTTCCCTGACACTACCACTGGTAGCATCAACTTCTTCCTTCGCTATGCGCTTCTCTTTCCAAGTCATCTTTGCTGGTGTCATCGGCCTTGCTCGGTTGAACCACTCGTCGCGCTTCTTCTCGACCAGCTCCTCTCTTAGTTTGAGTGCTCACAATCGCTGTACCCTCCGTTTCTGAGTATGCGTGAGTCCTGTAGGGCACCATTGAGGCTTTGGCTTTGTTCCCGGCTCAACCGACCTGATGTTGCTGACTTGCTTCTTTGGCACCGGCTTGTCGAGTTCATTTTTCCGCGTGCCGGGTTCAGCTGCGCCGCTGGACTCTGGCCTGTCCGAGTTGTCTGTCGTGCCGAACTATATCCACTGGGTTCCCGCTGGTGACGCCGAGTTGTTCTGAGGATTGATTGCCACAGCGGATCGTTGTTGTTGACTTGCCTCCAGAACTCGGGTGACACCCGCTTCGTCCGAGTCGGGCGCGAACTGGGCCGTTGTGGTGCTGCCAGATTTGGACTCGTCACGCTTGACCGGCACCCAAACGTGCTTGATCGACAAGTTGTTTCTCTGAGACTCTCCGGATGCCGCCGAGTACCTCTGTGCGCCGAGTTCCTTACAGCGACTGGCGATCTCACTCGGTGACCTGGCCCTCGGGTTAAACCGAGTCCTCTTCCCTTGTGGGTATTCCCTAAACTCGAGCCTTGATGGGATCCAACTCGGCTGGACAATGCCGATTGGTCCAATGGGATTTGGTGCCCAGGGATTGAAACCCCATGGAGGAAACTGTGGATAACACGGAGGCGCGCATCCCCAATATGGAGGACCCGTTGTGAAGTATGGTGGCTGAACGTATGGGCCTTCTTGCCAGTACTCGGGAGCACCGAACTCTGGTCGTGGAGGTGACCTAGGACGTTTAGTGCTTTTGAGCCGAGTGAACACATTGTTGGGCGTGCGTGAGGTATATTTGTCCAGCAATTGTTTCACCGTCGGCTTCGGCTTTGCGACTTGCCCCTTTCCTTGGTTGACCTTCCAGACTCCGATTTCTGGATTTTTTGGTTTGATCATCCTTGGAGCAGCGTTATCGTCAACGATGACATTTTTTCCTTTTGCCGACTCGGCCTGATCCGACCGAATTAACACCTTCTTCTTTTCCAAGTCGATCACATTGATCGGAAAAGGGTCACTATCTAGTTTCATCTTGGTGCTCTGAGCAAATATCAATCGTCTGTCATTAATGGCCGATTGTACCTGTCGACGAAACACGTTGCAATCGTTAGTAGCATGAGAAAAGGAATTATGCCACTTGCAGTAAGCTCTTTTGCCCAATTCTTCCGTCGATGGGAATACATGCCCTTCCCTTACTCGGATTAGATTTCCTTGCAGGAGCATATCAAAAATCCTATCACATTTACTAACATCAAAGGTATACTTAATCTCCTCTCTCCGAGTAGGTGTAGGCTTTAAAGCGGAGCATGCAAAGGGTTTCGACTTGGGTGCCTGAACCCACTCGGCTATGCATATATCCACATCATCCTCACTAGCCGAGTCATCATCATATGATATAACATTAACCACAGGTTTCTCTTTATTTTTGTTCTTACTGTCTCCAAACCGGCTATATTGCTTAACTTCCTTAGCACGGTTTTCTTGTGTCACGGCTTTCTGTAAGACTTGATTGATGTTTGAAAATTCTTGACCTTCTAGTCTATCCCTTATGTGAGCGAGCAAGCCCCAAAAAGCGAGGTCGGCTAGGTCTTTTTCGGCTATAGTTAAACTGAAACACTGGTTTTTAACCTCCCTGAATCTTCTAATGTAATCATACACCGGTTCATTGTATTTTTGTTTGACCATTGTCAAGTCCGAGAGCCTAAGTTCGGTCTCGCCGCTAAAAAAGTACTCGTGAAACTTTTGCTCTAATTGCGCCCATGTTGTGATCGATTTGGGAGCAAGCGACGTAAACCATGTGAAGGCTGTACCAGATAATGACAAGGGAAAAAGCTTAACCCTGTAGAGATTTGATGTGCCGACTTCACTACATTGTGCCAAGAATTGCCCTACGTGCTCGAACGTGGATCTGCCCTCTTCCCCGGTGAACTTAATGAAATCTGGAATTCTAAAACCGCGGGGATACGGCGTCGTGTCGAAGCATTCAGGGTACGGCTTCTGATAAGCGCGTGTTTTGCCCTTGGGTTCTACACCGAGTTCCCTGAGTGCTCCGGCGAGTTGGTCCTTAAAACTTGTATTGGTTGGTGGCACTGATGTTCCATGTGAATGCGAAGTCGGCTCCGGCAATATGGGTTGGACTTGTGGTGGATTAAAATATGAATCTGGAACCGGCCCATGGGGGACTCCGGTACCAAGAGGTGGTATAGGCGGCGTGCTGTATGCTACTGTCTGGTAATATGGCTGTGGCACATGCGTATTAAGGCTAAGATTTTGGTGGTTGTTGGTGAGGCTCTGGTATGCCGAAATCAGAATAGTAGCCGCAGTAATTGCTAGGGTAGTTTCCATTAGGTGATTAATTCCATCAGTGTCCGGGTACATTGGCCGCTTACCCCGATGTTCGTCATTGACCCGTGACACCATCGACTTAACCTGATACTGCAGACTACTCTTCAGATCCTTAGCGAGTTATTCTTTGAAGTCCTCAAATCGGCTAGTCATCACTTGGGTGAGTGTTTGTGCCGTATTATCGATATCAGACCCATACTTACTAGCTACCGACACGTCAATTAGATGAGCAATGTCTTCAGAACAAGTCGGTTTACTTACCTCAGTGTTGAGCGCGGAGGAAGGATTCGGCACGACTATCTTTTTGATGACGCCATTCCTCGTCTTCTGGTAGCCGGCCAACTTCTGCCGGAGTCGTTCCGCCTGCTCTTCTTCGAGTTGGCGTTCGATCTCTCGCCGTTCATCTTCAGATAGGCCGTCGAGCGTGACGGTGATGATGTTGTCGGGGTTGACAATGCTTCCGTCCTTGGAGTCGGTATTCATTATGTAGCTCTTTTCTTCGTCCCCAGCGGAGTCGCCAATTGTGTTCACGTGAAAATTGGATCCACGGAACACCTAGGTGAGTGGAGTCACCAACCGTACTTTTGTGTACGATAAACGATTGCTTTCCAGGCACAGCAACAAAGGATAACTATCATACTTTCGTGTACGATGGATGATTGCTTTCCGAGCAAAGCAACAAAGATCTTCTTATTTCGTGAAGAAGAAACGACTGTTTTTCAACGCAAAACAGCAAAGATCTACTGCTAAGAAAAAGAATAAAAGGTAAAGGTAATAGATTGATTTGTGTCGATTGTTGGATATCTCAATCGGCCGTCACCCTTTACATATTTATAGGGTGGCTGGTCTTTCCGTAGGAGATCGGGACTCCTGATTCTAACTGAATACAGATATGCAACCTTTCCTTATTTAAAGGATCCTGATCCTTACATATAAACCGTAACCACCTTTGAACCAGGACTCCTTCTTGTTTACGAGTGCCTTCCCGAATCCGTGATTAACTTCCAGTACTTGAGGTCAAAATGGTCTATACGGGTCTCGGGGACCTCTGCGAGTACCTTAGTATTCGGGGACACGGGCTGCTCAGGTCCCAAGTCGATCCGGACGATGTCCTGGTGCTCGGGGAAATCACTTGGGTTCCCGAGTTGATCCACTCAGTGCTCGGGGACGTGAGTACTCGGAAACACGGGTACTCGGGCTGTGAGTACTCGTGGTCGCAGGTACTCGGGAACACCAGTACTCGGGGTCGCAGATACTCGGGAACACCAGTACTCGGGGGTGCAGGCACGCTGGTGCTCGGTGTCAGGAGGTTCTATTCGGGATGCTGCAATAGTCAAGCCTGTATAGAAAGTTTAATACTAAAGTCACATCTTGTTAGTCCATTATTTCAACTCCCAACCGCAATACTAATTTGGCCAACTGGATAAATCTCAAAGCCAAATTACGCTGTAAATAGTATCCTAAGACTCTTGTAACCATAGGAAAATCAAAGAACCGAATACGTGTCAATAGGGCTCGGTGGACCTAAGATTTTAAAAGATCAGCATTTCTTGCGATTCACAGTCAAGCAAAAACCTAGGTATAGCACCAACCTCTCTAGCAATATCTAGTGCCTTTGGTACATCAATCATAAGCTAAACAAAGGCACCCAGAAACCCTAACAGCAACTGTAAGCATATAATCTCCGAGAACCCTAAAATCCTAATTCGTTATCACTTATCGAACCCCTCATCTGATCAGCATCACTTCATGTGCATATCATGATTTCTCGGATCTTATTTGGATCTTCTATGCATGGTCGTTATTCGACGCTTTTACCGTGTAGTTAACGGAGTGGCGTACGTCCGCGAGGGAAATCCGGAGACACCGCCATCTCAATATTAGAACCAAGGATCACCAGGCAAGCTCTTCTTCTTTGACCATGTTGAATCCCATGTTTGCGAACTAATTATTTTGGTTGCAAAACGTGCATGCTATGTGATAGAAACCGTTATTTTATGTAGCAGTAGTTACGTCTGATATGAAAGAAACCCTAGTCCGATTCTGTTTCCTTGTCGCCCTAAGGACTATAAATATATCCCGAAGAAAATATTGGAAACCAAGAAGTAGAATATACCTATACATGGCTTAGCCCCGCCGTAGAAGAAAATTAGTTTTTTTGTGTAAAAAGAGAGGATTCCTGGTAAATCTCAAAAAGAGAGTAACTTGGGAATGGACCGCTGTGACCATCGAGGATGGGGTCACGGTATAATCCACGGGTTGGATGTTCGAAGGGGAATTTTTGTAAAACAAAAACAAAATGGAGATGATTTGGATCCGGGTTAGAAATGAAGGGCGAGAGCAGGAAGGAACTTAAAGCGAGCTAAGACCCAACGGGGCACTCGCGGTCCGTGCGACGGACAAGGTGTGGAGTCTTTCTCGGATCATTTAAGGACTGAACCTACCGTGCCGCTAAACCAGGTTCACCCCGTACGTCCACATGTCCTGTATGGGAAGGGCTTGACCTTTACCCCGTCGAATACTAGGGTTTGGACCCGTGGGCAGTAGAGAGTATGTATGTGACTAGGCGGTTAAAGTCCTAGAGGGCCTCCACCGCATGGCGTAGGGAGTTGTCTGACACAAAGATGAGAATAGTCCCATTTTAGGATTTGCGAGGCAAAAGGTAAAGTTGGGTAAAACATCTAGCGGGTCCAGCTCTAGTATGAAAACAAGTGAAACGTCTCGTTGTACTAGCCCTGTCAGTATACGGCGCGCAGTGTACCCAGGGCGAACTACATCTTGTGGGCAAAGCCGTACAACCTCTGCAGAGTGTTAAAATCTATTCGAATAGCTGCATCCTCGGTTATGGACATAATCTGGTAAAGCCACACAACCGGTTAGTCTATGTTTCCGAAAAGTGGGTCATGGATTTAAGGACGCATCTGGCCTGATGGGCATGCAGAGTGAGTTGTGAGTACCTCGTGTAATGCGGTTACACGGGAGGTGTGGTTATGAGTGGGACGCCATTCTACTGGAATGTAGGAACAGCTATCTGGGATGAAAGGTGGTATTATTGGACGTCGTTCTACCTGAGGGTAGGAACGGCTATCTGTTGCAGGTAAATGGCCGCTCCCGTGGCGGACGGCCAAATTGGCAGGAATGCCATTATTGACTAATATGACTCGGCATGGCCGAGCTGGTTTTTGAAACTATGCTTTTATCATCTACTTAATTATTTCGAATGAAAACTTACTTTTCCGCACAACATGAGACATAGGTTAGAGCCTACCCTTGATACATCCGTACATGCATATATCTGATATTTCTTCTTGAGGGAGCGCTTGCGAGTACATTCAATGTACTCACCTGGCTTGTTGATTTGGCCAGACAAAGGAGACGACGGTCCGAAGACAAAGAAAGCATACGTGAGAGTTAGGACGTAACCCCAGTCAGTTGCCTGTGTGGTTCGGCATATTGATGGGCAAGTTACCACGTGTTTCTATTCCGCTGCTATTTCAATCCGGCCAAATCAGCCTGGTATGTATAATTAAAGATCTTGCCGATCATTTATGTAATAAACTCGGTATTGTATGACTTTGTATCAAGTATACTGTGGGTACCGGCTACTGATCCAGGGACCGGTACCGTAAACACAGGGGTTTATCCGGCCTTAAAACCGGGTATGCCACACTTCCCTTCCCAGAATTTCATAACGCCTGATCAGACTAGGCTTGGGCCTCACACTAGTATCGCAAGATTCGAGTAGAATTGGACAATGATCTGAGCATGAAGAAGCAATGTGAAACAATCGAGCATCCGGGAAGGCTTGAGACTAGCTCGGACTAGCAACCCCACGATCAAGCCAAACATGAACAGTCCTTACTCCCTCTGCTTGTTACCAAAAGTCCAAGGAACACCCACAAAGCCAATATCATGAAGATCACAATGGGACAAACACTTCCCGGAAATCCATCATTTGACTCTCCCCGCGCCGAGCACTAGAGAGATGTTCACCTTGCCACATAGCTTCATTAAAATCACCTATCATAAGCCACGGACTGCTGTATGGTCCTTGATGCACCACAACAACGTCCACATGAGATGACGATCCTGCGTCCGAGCTTCGCCCTAAACAAATGTTCCTCTCCGCAGCAACTCATCCATTCCTTCTTTGATCCGAACATCTATGTGATGTTTGCCAAACGACAATAACTCCACAGAGAGAGATTAATCCCAAAAAAGGCCCAGCGCCCCACCTTTTCCGTCCCTGTTCACACTAAAACAATTCTTAAGACCAAATCTCCAACGTAAAGAACAAATCCGATCGCTATCCCTTCTAGTCTCAGACAGGAAGACAATCTTTGGGACATGCGCCTGCACAAGGTGGACTAGCTCTTGAATTGTCCAGGAGTGACCCAACCCCCTGCAGTTCTAGCTTAAAATATTCATTGCGTCCGGCGGCCCTTCCCGTAGGAGTTCGCCGATTTCACAGAAGGTGTGGGTTCTGACGATATGCTGCCACTTTTCTTTTGCCACTTGTACCCCATGATAGCCTTCACGCCATCAGCAACCAGAATCTTGATATTTGGTGCAGGTGCCACTGTATGACCCAATCACTGAGCATGTTTTTTCTGGGTGTATTAAGAATGCATGTGTGTTTTTTTGGGTGCACTTAGAATATATTAATCATTGCTTGACTTTCTTCCTCCAAAAAAAGGTTGACCAACAAATAACACCACCTTTTAATTTCGTAATACTTGTGCAAATGTCTTGGACTATTGTTAGTCATTCTTTATCCTTGGACACAAAATATAGTTCGTTATCCTTGGACACAAAATATAGTTGAACACTTTGACTAGGAGAATAACCACAAATTAGAACCATGCAAGGAGTAGTCTCCAAAGTTAGCATTATGACGTAGCACATCGGATCTCACATCTCTGACCTTTTCCTATGGCTTGGAGTTGGAGCCTAGCTTCTTCTATGCTTCCCCAACCTTCTGCCTCCCCCAAATCAGGTTCAAGCATTGCATTTTAAAGCCTTCCATCACTTCTTGTGCCCCACCGTCTCTTTGGCTTTAATTTGCATCTATTCGGTTGCAGATTGAGAGCTTAAGACAAGTTACCTTGATACCATTAGAAGGGTTGCGCCAGCCAACTCTAATTATCAACTGTGTTGAGTTTGTGTTGAATATGTGTTCAGGTAGATTACGAGGTAGGACTTGGAGTTGTAATAGGGATAGGGTGGAGTTGGTGTCGGACTCTAGTAACCCGGACCTCTTATAAATAGAGGTGTCCTGTGTAATAGCGATATGTAACTTGAAAGAGAGTAAATAGATGGGGAGGAGCACCTGTAGTCAAGCCTCGTGGATGTATGCCTCGTGGCCGAACCACGTTAGAAATATCGTATCTCTTATTGCCAATTATGTGGTGTTCTCGGTTTAGATCTACGCTTCCGCGTGTCGCCTTGTGGAGATCGGCGTGGCTAGGACCGGTTTTCGCAACAAGTGGTATCAGAGCACGAGGTTGATGGTAGATCTTGAGGCGGTGTAGAGAAATTTTGGCAGGTACGAGACGAAGAACGGTGGCGTGTGCCCAAGGCGAGGTGGAGCCTGGAGCACGTCGTGAAAATTCGCTTCAAAAGGGCACGGGTATTTTTCACAATTTTTGTGAAAAATTTGGCACGAGGTGGAGCGAGAATAAGAAAAAAAAAGACGGGGCGCGCGGCGGCGCGAGACGGCAGCGTGGGCCGCGGATGGCAGTGTGCATGACTGCAGCAAGCCTCGGTGGCCAGGCGCGCTCGCCTGGCAGCCCAACCACGCCGACCAGGTGGCCTAAGGCGTGGCGCGGCCCAGGCGTGCCGGAGGGCCAGGCAAGGCAGCCTGGGGGAGGACTGGCAAGCCGGTCCAGGCGGTCAGTGGGGCGGTGGCCTGAGGCGCACGCACGAGGCCTAGGCGGGGCGACGGGGCAGGCCGGCTTAGGCGGCCATGCCAGCCCAAGCACGGAGCAGCGGCCCAGGCCGAGGGGGGCGGCGGCCCAGGCCTTGAGGCGGGGAGTGGAGCACCGGCCCAGGCACGGGAGCAAGCCGGGGGTGGCGGCCCGGTCGGCTAGGGAGGCGGGAGGCCGGCCCAGGCAGGGCTCAGCTGGCCCAAGCTGGCCCGGGCGGGCCCGGGAGGCGTAGGCGGGGCTCGGGGGGCCTAGGAGGTCCAAGCGGGGCTTCGGGGGCCCAGGAGGGGCCAGGATGCATGGGGACGGCCCAGAAGGTGTTGGGGGAGGCCCAGGACGCGTTTTTTGGTGATTTCGCAGCCTAACTTTGTATAGTATCCGAATTCTACTCAAATTTGGGTTAGATTCTGAAATTTGGAAGGAGAGGGACTTGGAGTAGGAGTCCGGCTTGGATTTCAGGGTCCAAGGACTGCTATATAAGCAAGGGTTAGGGGGAGGCTTCAAGGTACGAGATCTCAGGAGTTGAAGCCTACAGACAACCTAGAGAGCACAAGTTCTAAAGGAGAAAAGAGCTCAGGTTTAGAAGAGTGTGCTTGAAGGAGGAGATCGGTGCGACATCGATCGAGCAGGGAGCGAGCGATCAGGTCAGATACTCGAATCTGTTTGGGAGAGGCGACATGTCGTCGTCAACAAGGTTCGAGGTGGCGAAGTTTGACGGCTCCACCAATTTTGTCCTATAACAGACAAGGGTCAAAGATCTATTGGTGCAATAGGGTTGGTTCAAAGTTTTGCAGGATGTCCAGCCAAAGAAGATGGACGAGGATACTTGGGAGGAGTTGAAAGTCAGGGTAGCCGGGATCATACGGCTGAGTCTATTGGATACAGTGATGTATCATGTGATGGATGAGACTTCGCCAAAGCGAATATGAAAAAGCTGGAGACTCAATTTATGTCCAAGTCTCTGACCAACAAGCTGTATTTGAAGCAAAAGTTATATGGGCTGAAGATGCAGGAGGGGTCAGATCTTGTGGAGCATATAAATGTCTTCAATCAAGTGGTGACAGATCTAGCGCGACTAGAGGTAAAGCTTGATGATAAGGACAAGGCCATAATTCTTATGTGTTCTCTGCCACCGTCCTATGAGAATTTGGTCACTACTCTGACGTACGACAAGTAAACTATCAAGATTGCAGATATTAGTGCAACGTTACTAGCTCAAAATCTTAGAAGAAAAATAATGTAGTGGAATCTCATGCTCATGCTGAAGGTGATCAAGACGGGAAAGGACATGAGGCGGGTAGGTCGTCCAAGAAAGGGCTGCAGTGCTACAAGTACAAGGAATGAGGATATATGAAGAGAGATTGTTCAGAGTACAAGGCCAAAGCAAGCGCCAATGTGGTTATGAGAGGTGATGATAGTGGAGAAGATACTTGTGATGTCCTCATGCTTTCAGATAATCAGTCTACGGCAGCGTGGATATTGGATTCAATAAGTTCCTTTCATGTGACACCAAATAGGGAGTGGTTCAGCACATACGAGTCTGGTAATTTTGGGGAAGTCTACCAAGGTGATGACACGGACCACAGTGTTATCGGGATTGGTGACATCAAGATCAAGACTAGTGATAGCGGGGAGCAACTACTCAAGTGTGTGAGACATGTGCCAAGGTACAAGAGGAATCTGATTTCGTTAGGGTCTCTACATGATGATGATTTTATCTACAAAGTTGACAAGGACAAGAAAACCATGAGGATCAAGAAGGGCAATGCGACTGTGATGAAGGGAAGGAGGACTACAAAAAAATCTTTATAAGCTGTAAGGATACGTTATTGCTAGTGGAGTCACCAAAGAACCAAGCATGGCGACATTTGCAGTGGAGAACGACAAGTCTAAGGCCAAGTCAAACATGTTGGGTGGCTCCGGTCAGTGAGCCACAAAGGAGGATACCTAAGTCCCACAGGAGCACGGAGATTCGTGCAAGACGGCTTCAAGGTGGCGAAGGACATATTCGCCAAGGTGGAATTTATTAAGCTTGTGTCGAATATGTGTTTGGGGCAGGTTACGAAGTAGGACTTGGAGTTGTAGTAGGGATAGGGTGGAGTTGGTGTTGGACTACAATAACCCGGACCTTTTATAAATAGAGGTGCCATGTGTAACCAACGATATGTAACTTAAAAGAAAGTTAATAGATGGGGAGGAGCGCCCGTAGTCAAGCCCCGTGAATGTAGGCCTCGTGGCGGAACCACGTTAAAAACGTCGTGTCTTTCATTACCAATTATGCGGTATTCTTGGTTTAGATCTATACTTCTACGCGTTTTTCTCGTGGAGATCAGCGTGGCTGGAGACGGTTTTCACAACAAACTAGGTGGCATATTTTGCTAGGTATCACCACCGAGAATATCAAGATGACATTCTCTGGTACACGGGACAGTGCAAGGCTTGTGACAAGACTGCATTTCATTGATCTCCTTACTGTGGATAGCATTCCTTACCAACAAGTCTTGCTTCAAGTGTGCTCACGGCTGCTGCCTCCTGACGACCGCCTCCTACGCTGCCCTCAACGGGATCCTCTACTGCCAGCACCACTTCTGGCAGCTGTTCAAGGAGACGGGCAGCTACAACAACCTGCTCAAGCCCGCCTCAGCGAAGAACAACGACGAACCAGAGGCCACGGTGCCTGCAAAGGCTGATCAAGAGGCGGAGGCAAACAAGGACGAAGAGTCGCCGGAGCAGGCACCGGAAGCCGTAGACGACCAGGAGCAATAACGAAAAAACCTACACATGATGCACGCAGTCATATACGTCCATACTTGTACCCATGTTGATGTTACTCTTGTATTGCTGCTCATCTTTTTTTATCTCCTCGAGGCACGCCTTGGTGGTTTTTACATCTTTTCATCTTGGCTATCGCAATCCTGAATTCTGTATCTCAGCACATGTGCCAATGTTTCATGAATGAGGTCTGAATTTGCACGAGTTTTCCTTTCCTGTACTTTGAAGGATACTCCATTTCCTAGCTGTAATGGGTTGACTTCGTGGCAGAGAACGAACGAAATAAGGAACAACAAAATAAAAAACAAAGCATCAGACATTCTTGCTCCTTCCAAAACAAGAAAACAAAAAGACAAGGCCCATCTTTGATGTTCCCTCGCGATTTGAATAGAAACTTATCACAGTACCTAGGCCTCCCGTGCCGCTCCTCACTCCTGAGGAGTGACAACGGGGTGACATAGCCCTAGCACCCAGGGCCTCCAGCCTCGATGCTCCTCACCACTGCCGTCGACGGTCGTCACCGGCGGCGGCAGCGGGGCTCTACCTCCAAAGGAGCTTGGGAGCTCCTGTTTTCTTCCGTGCGTGTCTCGGCGGCTACAGGTGGGCAGCGTGCTTCTGGTGGCGCTCCTCCTCGGCAGCGCGTCGAGCTCGGTGTCAGGGCGGCGGTCTCTGGCAGCGGTGGCCAGTGCAGCACCGTGTTGGGCCTTGGGTTACGTGGATGCTCCAGATATGGGCGCGGCTACTGGCTAGTGCAGGCCTCTACCGGCGCCAGTCATGGCGACTCTTTGGCTGCCGCGGTGTTGGCCAGCTGCCGCTCTGTGCTGCTTGGCTTGCTGGGCGCGCACTCCAGGGGCAGACAGCGTGGAGGTTCTCCCGAGCGTGGCTGCAGTGGCGCGGCGGCGTTCTCTAGCGTAGTGGCGTGCTGTGGTCTTGGCGCTGCGTTTGCATGGGCCTTTGAATCTGGGTCGGGCGACTCCAGATTTGACGGTTGTGCGGCGTTCGAGGCCACGGCGCCGAAGGCTTGGGCTGATAGTTCCTGTCGTGGCCGGCTATGGGGTGTGATAGTGCTTCAGACGAAGGTCCTTCCAGGCTTTTGTCGGGCCACTGACGACAGCGCTCACGGCGTCATTTTCCTTCCTAGAGACTCCGTCGCGGAGCCGCGTCACCTCTTCCATCCTCAGGTTCTTGTTCTTGGGTGAAAACCAGATCTGGCTTGCTAAGTTAGATCAGGCGAGACATTTTTTAACATCGCTTCCTTCTTGGAGGCGTCACTTTAAAAACCTTGCGTTACGTGTGCCCAGCATTGTCATGGTCGGTATGAGACCGTCCGGCAATGTGTGTGGATGGCATTGCGATTCGTGTAGCAACGAAGATGATGACAAGCGGCATTGGGTCACGACATGGGTTTGGTTATCAGCTGTTTTAGGGTGTCTATTGGGTCTTCTATGCAACGTTTTGCCATGTTGTGGTGAAGTTAAAACTACTACGTCGTGGTGGACAACGAGGCCGTGACGATGACACACGAAGGGTGGCTTCGGCAAGAAACATTCTCCAGCAGTTGTGGTGGACCTAGTAGGTGCAAATCTTGCAACATTCTCCTCGAGGCTCGTAGTCGAAATCGGAGCTGTCTTGTCAATGGCATGTTGGCCGACTGTTTGTGGCTTGGCCTGTGTGGACTTAGTGTTGCATTGCGGTGATTGATGCATTGGTGGTCATTTATAGTGAAATCGGAGTGGTCGGATCGCGAGGCGATGGGTGATGACGATGATGTTTGTCCATGACTTCAATAAATGGATCTTATCAGTGTTGTGTGTTAAGTTTGCTGTCGTGGCCATATCGATCGGTGGTGTCCTATACCTAGTTTAGCTAGGTGGTGGACATATTATAATTTTGATTTTTGTCTATTTTCTTTAACTAAACACTTTTTCAATTTGACTAATAGATTGAGCCAAGATTTACCACCTGTTCGAAAAAAAATGTTTGATGTTTCCGACGGCAGCGTCAAGGCGCACGAAAGGGACACCAATAGCAAGAGATGATACAAATTACGAATTAATTGGTGGAGTACGTGGATGCTATTAATTGGTGGGCAAATTATCTAAGGTTAGAGTTCCGTCGGAAGAAGGTAGTTACGAATTAACGTCACAGCAATTTTGTCATGTACTTTTGGAGCGTAAGGCTCTCGTAGCGTGCATGTTTTTCATTCTTCTAAGATTCCTACAGAGTTCCATGTTCTTAACAGACTTGGACCTGCAAGTCACTAGTAACAAGTTTGGAGATGTTTTTCTACTCTAAAACGTACGCATCAACCTATCTTTATCATGAGAAAGGACGGTACCACAAGATGTCGATGAGATAGTATTCATCGTAGGTGTCGCGCATATATATACGATTTTGTTAACTTTTAATTGACTAAAATTTCATAAATCTCAGTCATCTGAAATTATACAACATAATAGAATTGTAGCACTATAATTTTAACAAAATGTTATTTTAGCTTTTAGTTTTTAAGTTTTAGGTTGGATATTGATCCAAATGCTAAGAATATGATTGAGATTTAAGAAAAGTTTAGAAACCTTACAAATATATAATCACGTATATTCAAGCTCTATTAATTTAGTGAAGTAAATTATCAATATTCGCGATGCACGAGCCTAATCCTTGCTTTCCATTTCTTATAGTAATGAAATTACTTGACGTGAGCGGGGAATAAAGAGGTGTTTGAGTTTGGAGATTAGGTAATTATGTATCTTAATAATATTCTTAAAAATCAATAGATGTGAATTATGTTAAAACATGTGCACTTGTAAAAGATAGTATAAAAATATGATCTCTATACAAAAAAGCCAAAAGGTTCAATTTATTTTTTGAACAGTACAACTACAACCACTTATCCATTTTGTATAGGCACACTTGATTATATGTTTTCATGATCTATTTTAGGTGGACATATTTCAACATGATACATATCACATAAGTTTTTGAAATTTTTTTAGACATATAATCACCTAAATCCTAAACTCATGCACCCGCTCTTAAATATACATTCGCTGAAATAGAACCTTTTTCTTTTGTTAGGCGATTATTCTACCACGTGCTCGACACCAAAACAACTTTTTGGCTCGGCGCATACCCATAGGTCCCGGGCAACAATTCATTAAGTATTGCAAGTCGGCAACTTGTATTTGAACCGGAAGAAGTCATAGTACGATATACGTAATTTCTTCAATCTACCTTCGCTACCCCGCAAAAAGTAAAACACGCATCAAATTCAAATGTCATGGCGCATAGGTAAATGCAATCCACCTTTAGTCTCTCTCTTTCTCTCTTGCGTCTTCTAGGTAGAACCTTATCTGCTTCTTCCTCGTGCCCTCTCCTCTCCATCTCCAGTGGCCTCACCGGCTGGCGGTGTGGGGAAAAGGGTCCAGTCTTGTACTCTTCCAGCATATGTATATTACCTTTCTTGTTGTGGAGTTTTTTACATGGTAGTTTACCCGATGAATTGAGCCAATCGTCTGTGTCTCCGATGGTTTAGTGATTGCTGCTTGGTGGAAGAAGATTGGCTTCTCCCACTCGCTGCAGTTGTGCTCCTGGTGTTTGGATATGAGAGGTTCCATCCTATCTAGTTATACTTCAATAAACTCCATCTCCTAGATTTAGATCTAGAAGGTTGGTTTCCCCTTCCCCTTTCTCTCTCCAGAACCATATCTAGCTCAAGGCTCTCCTCTTGCTTCGTGGCGTCTGTGGTTGAATGCCACCGGAAAGCACGTTGCCTCCTTTGGAAAGGCCAAGGTTCATGCCTTGGCTCCTTGTGGTGTTTTCGGTGCTTATACCCAAGTTTTGGTTATGGTTGATGCATCTAATGTCTACTCCAAGCCTTGGTCATTGCGGGTCCTTTCGATGCTCTTGGTCATGTTTGGATGCAGCATGACCGAGATGGTCTTGCCTCGGGTAGAGGGATATAAGTGCACACGGCTATCAGTTATCGTTGATTTGTGCTTCCGTTGTGTGTTGTCCAACACTTTAAGGGGAATATGTTCATGCCAAAGTCGCGAATTTGGCTTCGTTTGGGTTGCTCATCGAGGGCAGTTGAGAGAGGGCTTCATTGCTGAGGGCCAGAAAGAATGAAGCTGAATATCTTCGATTGAGCTCGGTGAAGCGTCCAAAAGATCTACATCTCAATTATTATCAACCTCTAGTACATATACTAGGACAATCTCTAAAGAAGGTTCCAAAGAGATACCAAAGAGATAACAACTGGCAAGCATAAAAGAGAGACCCTTGAAGAAGGTTCCAGTGCGTCGGACTTCTCAATCAGCCAAGCTACCGGTTTCTACCGTCCCCTACGTATGCATGCTTTTTATGTTCCTTCTTTGTTGATATGTTCACATATGTGCTCCCCCCTGTTTAACTCTGGTGTGTGTCGAAGCTTTGTAATCCCCGGTCCTTAATGAAAGATCTTCTTTGTTGCTAAAATAAATAAATTCAAACGTCACTGAGAGTGCTTTACCGAGTTCCGAACATCCCCACCCAATCCACACGGCCACACCACACCACACCAAAAGCACAAACGCATCCCGCACGCAAAAGTACGCAGCTTTCTGGCAGAGTTTCAAAGAAAAAAAAAGGCAGCTTTTCTGGCAGAGGAAGAACCCAGGAAAATGTAGACGGCAGGGACAGATGATGCAGACTCCGGAGAGAATGACGGCGACACAGGGACCGGGTGAGGTCACTGCTGCAGGGGCAGGGATTGGAATTCAGAAGGCTGCGTTTTGTCGGTCTCCTTTTGCCTCCCTCCGCGTGGAAAAGAGAGGGGAAAAAGCTGATGCGGCAGCAGCGTGGCATATTCTCTCCCCACTGCCCCTGGCGCGCGCGAGCGAGAGATCGGTGTCCTGAGAAAAGCCGCGTTCGCCGCACGTTCGGCAGGTCTCTGCTGACGAACTGGACTGGACTGGCAGGCCATGGTGCTAAGCTGGCGAGAGTTCGCGGTTTCCGTGTTCGTTTTCTCCCATGTGAATTCGGTTCCCGTCTCGAGGATGTTATGAAGGGTTGGACTCGTGTTTGTGTCTAGTGCTGGCGCTCGGATGCAATCCTTCCCGAATGTGAGAGAAGAGCATGGATACGAGCACCTCGTCCATCGATGGTTGATAAAGAGAGTTCCCATAAACCAGTTAATAATTTAGCAAAACAGTGGAGCAACCTCTCTCCTCGTCGAGACGGTGACCATCGTCGTGAAGAATGTATTTATGGTAAATATGAATTTGGAATCCCTTTAAATCTCTCCCGAATTACAAACCCAACCCAGAATCAATGGTCCAATCTGTATCTCCACGCCAATGTAATGCAATTAGGCCACTCCCAATGCATAGGTGCTTAGAGCAGGTGCTTAGTGCATGAGAGGGCTTAGCAACTAAACTTCCCAATACATAGGTGCTTAGCTTTTTGTAGCTAAGCTTCCTTTATTTAATTGTTTAACAACTAAACTCCCAATACATAGATGCCACATATGTGTTTTGCATAGGTCTGCGCGCTTAGCATCGGTTCTTCCTAGAGACACCAAAACTATCTCTCTCCTCCCTAATTGCTTTGCCACGTCAGTTTTTTGCTTATGTAGCATTCTTAGCACCTGTCCAAGTTAGAGCATTGGGAGCAGCCTTAAACATAGTCTTAATTCCCTCAATAATTTCGTGCGAAATTGGAAACAGTAATGCAGACCACCCACGGTTCACACGCCACAGCTACGCAGGCCGACCCGAACCCGCAACCCGGTATTTAACACCACCGATACGCACGCGCACGCTCCCCTTCCTCCCCGTTCTCTTCGTCCCCGTCGAGTCGAGGAGGAGGGGCGAGAGCGAGTGAGACCCATGCCCCTCCCCCACAATTCCCGACCAATCCTCCGCCCCCACCGCCGCCGGTCGCCGCCGGTCGCCGGAGAAATTCAGCGGCTCTCTCCCGACCTCGATCTCCTCCGGAGCCAGCCGTGGTCGGGGCCGCTCTAGTCTCCTCCTCCCGGAGATCCATTCGGGTAATACTTCGACCTCCCTCTCTCTTTCGATTTCGTGTTCCCCTAGCCCGCGCCATGGGGAATCGAGCCCAATCCACGTGAGAGATTCCGCGTCCTGTTTTCGTGTCGCTGGATTAGCCGCGAATTGCATGTTTCTGCTCGTGCAATTCGTGTCACTCGGGTTGGTTCTTCGGCTGACGCTCGTGTGTGTTCGTGTGCGTGAGGTAGTCGGGTTGTGGTGAAGGATTGCGCTAGGGAGTATGGGAACGATGGAGGGGGGCAGAATTGTTCGAGATTCATGTTTCTCACTGGCGATTCACGGTCGGTTTGGTGCTCGTAGGATTCGTTGTGTCGTGGGAGAAGAAGATAGCCTAATGCCCTCTTTTCTGCTCGTGTTTTAGGATTCCTCTTTGTGTGCCTTCATTGGAAGGCATGGTTTGTTCATTCACTGTTAGGTTTTTATGTTCTGTTCTGTAAATTGTGCGGATAGCTTGCCAAGGGGACGGAATTTCAAGCACAGACTATGTTCATGTGGTGGCGTATGGGGGTGTGTTGTAGGCGTGATTGCGTTGTTACTGGTTCTGTGGATCATTGTCAGAGTAGCCTGCATTGGTGGCACTTTGTGTTTCTGTCGGATTAGTCCCAGTTATGGATTCTATGGATTAGCGGACGATAGATCTGACTTCTTTTCTAAATATAATCCCCCTCACCTGTTCTCTGAAAATATTTTTAGTTTGTAGATTTTCTCTGTTATGGTTGAATTAGAGTTTTGGCTGAGTGCATTTCCTGCGTATTCCATGGTCTCTACCTTTCTTCAGTAGGTAACTCCAAAAATTTGTATGTAAACTTGAATATGCGTTGTCAAATTCGTTATTCAGTGAAGGGATCTTAAGGTGGTTGTTCACTCAGCTGCGTTAGTAGCACATTTGCCGTTTTTCTCTTTAAAAAGTTGAATCTCTTTTTGGCTGATCTCTCTTGTTAATTTTTCTTTGCTTCGTTTAGGTATAGGATTGGTGGATTGGTGAGTGAAGCCATACTTTTCTTCTGAATGTACTTGGCCTAGTGCATGTTAAGGTCCTTAGAAACAAACACCTGGATGTTTCATTGGTGTTATTGAAGGAGAATGTGGAATTGCTGTACTCATTTGTTAGGTTCAACCTACACAGCTTTTCAGTTTCCACAAGGACAGCAGCTGTACCATGTGATATCCTTCCTTTCTTCATTGAAAAAATCTCTTCAATTGACCTCCCTAGTAGGACTTAGCTGGAAGCTAGGTTGCTGCTCCTTGCACTCATGAGATTTACGGCTCTGCAAAACTTTGCTGACATCTGTTTTCTATTTGATTATGCTAATGACTATAAGTATGAGTATGTATTGATCGGCTGGTACTGCTAGTCTGCTAGAGTGCTTGTTGCCTAATTCCTGGGATTAACACAACTGGTTGTGGCAGTGTCCTGGGAATGCGCTTGGATTAGCACCTTAGTATCTGAGTTTTCCTGGAAATAATTGACTAATTGGGATTAATTTAACTTTAAATTGTAATCTTTAGATTTAAGAGGGATTCAGCATTTGAAGAAACAATGTGGGCCACTTACTTTTGATGTTTTGACTACCTCCCTTATTATATTGGACGTAGAGGATCCCTGTATTTCAGCTCACTAGTTATTGCATTAGTCGTAGAAGTAGAAGTTATGGTAATCCAACTGGTTTCCTGTTATATTAGGTTTGTGAACTTCCTGGTTTCATCGTATCACGGGTGCTCTCATCCATGCGTGTTCATACTTCATTGACACTCTCATGGTTGAGCACATGTATTTTCACTACCTCCATATACATGGCAGCAGCCCGCCAGCCAGGTCAGATAGTTTTCTTTTCACTAAGTGATCTGTTTTTGTTGGTTTGCAGGTTTGGTAATAATGGGAGAGAACAAATGGATGGGAAAAAGATGGGAGGACATGGATACTGATGTCCTCGTGAAGATATTCAAGGAGTTAAACTTGGTTGAGCTGTCACCAGTATCTCAAGTTTGTCGCTTATGGCGTTTGGCCTGTTCAGATCCACTTATATGGGGCACTCTTGACTTTGGGCTGCTAAAGTCCAATTTTATTCAAACAAGAGCATCTCCATATATTTATGTTGATGATAGATCTGACAAGAGACTTGCAAAAATACTGCGGGTGGCTATGGCAATTAGCTGTGGAAATGTTAATTGCATGATATTCCATTACAATTTGTTTATGAAAGATGAACATCTACGATACATCTCAGAAAGGTAACTACTCTTTGTTAGCTGGTCTTATGTTTTATGAACGTTGTGTTTCTATATTCCTACATATGAATGTATGACATGTAGCTCTATACTAAATCTGATAAATTTGATTTTCAGCTCTTTCATTGACCTATAACTTAAGGCTGTGTATATAAATGTATTGCAGTTACGGGTTACAACTTGCATGAGCTCTACAGTTAAATCAATCTTAGACATTAAAGCGGTAATTAACCTGGAACCTAAAAAAAAAGTGGTAACCAGATTAAATATCATTTTCTTTAACCGTTATGTCATGCATTATCAGCTCTGCACACTAGGATATCTGCCATTTTATTGTCGTTCAAACTAGCAGAGGTGCAGAGAAGGTTATTTTGAGAAAAAAAAGTTTTAAGTTGATGAACACTCATATCTTGACAAAGCTCTTGACACTTAAGTTTTATGGTATGCTATTTGAAGAAAGCTAATAGTAAATAGCTCTGCACTTCTTTTGATCTTTAACAGGTCTCCTCACCTAAAACGATTGGTTATGCCAGCATGGAACCGCATTACCCAAATGGCAATATGCCTAGCTATTCGAAGATGGGAGAAGTTGGAGTCCTTGACCATGCCTACCATTGGCTATCCTCCGTATATTATGGACGAGATAGCCAGGAGTTGCAAGAATTTTAAAGAACTCAAGGTCATGGGTTCATTTGATTTCCTATTTGCTTCAGCAGTTTCCACCTACCTTCCAGAGCTGAAAGTTTTAAGCCTTCGTTGCTCAAAAGTGACAATGGGTGCCCTGCTATGTGTACTGAACTCGATGGAACATCTTGAGGTTCTGAATATTTCCCACTGCCTACTGTTTGAGATTGCAACGAATGGGCGGAGGCAAGTGATTCATGAGCTGGATGACAAAACTCTTGAGAAAGCTTCCCGACTGCGGGAGTTCCACCACTGCCAAAGCAGACAATGCCTTGCATGCCAGCGGATGATGGTGGATGAAGGTATCATTCGGTGGTATAGGTACGAAGATTGGTTTTGGCGACGGGATGAGGTGAGCTCACTTGATCTGAAAGATTATGGGAGGTTGTTTGGTGCACAGTGTGAGATGTTGACATCCGTGGATTAGATGCTAATTGGCAAATAAACCCTGCCTCCTCATTATAGAAACTTGTTGACCAGTCATTCATAAACCATAGTAGCAAGCACCGAGAAGCTGTAACCCTGGAGAAATAGTAATGATAGCAATAACGTGCATGCGTGGTGGTGTACTGTGTAGCTTATGTTGTAAATGCATGAATAGGTCTCGTTTGAAGGTGTTGCATCTCTATGACGTCTAGAATGTAAAACTCAGAACCATATGCTTTCAAATGATGTTTGCATTGGACATCGACTCGTCGTGTTGCTTTTTCCGCAGGTTCTTTTTCTTATGAAATTCCTGTGAAATGGCCGTGCTCCGAGCTGGCCCTAATTTCTTTGGGGACTTTAACATTTTCGAAGAATTTTCTTCCGATTTGTTTTGTTTGAAAGAGATTTGTATTTGCAGGTAGCATGTCTTGATCTTTCTCCCTACTTAATTTTCTGAGGCTACGTCAATGGAGCTGTTGAATATTCCTGTGATATTTTACACTGTAATGTGATGGCATCATGTGCAACGTCATCAATGAATTATTAGTTTAGTAAAGCTGACATCATTATCAATAGAGTACAGGTGCATTTGTAGATCACCGGCCTCACTCTAACAAAATCTACTAGTAAGACAAAAAAAAAGCGGTCTCGATTATCATTGACAAAATGGCGAAACAGCATATGACTGTTGTTTAGTCAAACTATAGTACTAAAGCAACGCATAAATGGCGAAACAGATGACTATTGTTCAGTCAAACTATAGCACTAAAGCAACGCATATGGTGGGAAACTCTTTTCTAGCATGCACGCTACATGTAGTAGATCAATCTACCATCTAATTGCTTTAAGATCCGTGATGTACATCTCCCATCCCTATGTATTTCTTTGTATTTTATTCTATTCTTACTATTTCTGTGCACTTCCCTATTACATCCCATCCAGCTCTCTCCTTATCCTTTCTCTCCCATCTCTCTTCCTTTATGTCCCATCATTTGCTGCAAGCTCCCAAACACCCAGTACAGAACACACTCCCCCACGCGCACTTTACTTCACTCCTCCCAAGCAAGAGAGCATGCAGTAGCTATTTGGATTGCTCATCATTAATTATGCAGCTGCTCATGGCTACTACTCATCTTATCTCCACAACAACAAGCATTGCTCTCTCTCTCTCTCTTGCTCTTCCCTTTCCTCCTCCTAGGCTACTACTTCGCAAGATCACCGACGAAATATTTGTGAATCACATATGGAAATTATATGAATTGTGAGAAATATTACTAAAACACGACGAACTCCAATGAAACTGATATGAAATATGTGTGAACCACGTACGAAACTTATATGAATTGCAAGAAACATTACTGAAACACTGTTGATACGACCACTTTTTATTTTAGATGTATTAAAATAGTTAAATTAAAATGAAACACGTTGAAACCAGAGTGAACCAGAGTGAAACATGATGAAACCAGAATAAACCAGGGTGAAACTCATATGAAACACGATGAAACTGGAGTAAACCAGAGTAAAATTCATATGAAACTCGATGAAACCCGCTACAAACTATGGTAAAAATCATTAAAAATTTAATGATACGATAACTTATTTTTGTTTTCTAAATGTACTGAAATAGTCAAATTAGAATGTAACATGCTGAAACACGAGCGAAACCACATGACAAATCGGAACCATACTGAAATTCATATAAAACATGATGAAACTCTATGAAACAGTACAAAGTACAGTGAAAATCACCAAAAATTTCATAAAAATTCACGAAATATTTGTGAAACATAACAAAGTAAAGTACAGTGAAAATCACCAAGTTTCATGTCAGTTTCATCAAGTTTCAAATAAAAAAATTATTTTTTAGATAATATATCTAATATTGATCTCATCTTGAAGATCTTCTCATAACAAACACAACTGTTCAAACGGATCGTTAATCCGACGTTTTGCTCAATATATATGAGCGTTTTAAATTTTAGAATCAAAATAAAATCCATAGGCTGTGTTGGGAGAGAGAGTGTGGTGTTGTTGAATAGAGGGATCACACATATTTGAAAGGAATAACAATAGAGAGATGTCATGTGCAGTTATCATGGGACCCACATATTACCAAAAGCCTGCTCCCTTTTCAAACATAGTACGTATATTCTATAAAGTTGATATGATATTGGGTGTATACAGAGAGGTATTGCAACTACCCAACAATTACAGCACAGATGCCCACAACAACTTAAACGGTGGATTCGACTGCGGCATGTGGCATGCATGCTAGAAAATCCGTCCTCCGCATATGGCATGTGGTTCAGCTGGGGAGAAATAGAATATAGCCGTTCTGTATGGAAAAAACAATGGATTCTCGCTCCAGCAACACGTTTTTCTTTATCTAAACAACAATAGTACGTTATATGATTTAGAAAAAAGTTCACCTTAAACTCTAAACTATGACACTTCGCACAATTTAAATCCTAAACTATAAAACTATCTATGTTGAACCCTGAACTTTCTAAAACTGTTTAACCTAAACCTTAACCCATTTTAGATAGAGGTTTCGCATTTTGGGGTTTTCCAAAAATGTGAAAAAATTCATGATGTATAAAATGCTATAAAAATGATAACCTGCAAAATTTCATCCAAAAATATGACTAGTAATATCATGTATAAAAATGACTAGTAATAAATAGATTCCTCTTGTTTTTTCTTTTGCACATAACATAAATGGTTATATTTTTCGACCAATCTTTGCAAGCTTTCATTCTGTTGCATTTTCTACGTCCATGATTTTTCTTTTCAAAATTTTCTAAAACTTCAACGGTGCAAAGCCACCCTAAAAAACCAAGCCGAGGTTTGGAGGGTGGTTTTGTCTCCTAAGGTTTCCATTTTTTTTGAAAAACTTATGGATGTTGGGAATGCTATATAATAATAATTGGCAACATTTCATCAAACAATATGATCGTTTTTGTTCTATATAAAAAAGATAAGAGTTAAATAAAATTCTCTTATCATTTTTGTACAGGACACACATAGTCATATTTTTATATAAATTTTTATAGATTATCATCTCATAGCATGCCCTGCAGCCATACATTTTTTCACATTTTCTTTAAATCTCTAAATACAAAACCACTATCCAAAACCTAGTTAGGGTTTAAGTTAAATGGTTTTACAAAGTTCAAGGTTTCATATAAACGGTTTTTATAGTTCAGGATTCAAGTTGACCAAGCATTATAATTCAGGTTTAAAATAAAAAAAAATTCTATGATTTATTATAAGAGGAAACATTCAAGTACCTCTCGACTCTTGGGTGCATTACATCGGGTCAAAAGTCCAACAAATTCAAAAGAAAATCTGGAAAAACTTCCTGAATGTACATTATAGAATCATGTATGGACTTGCAAATTTTGATAAATAGTATACATCCATTTGTGCATTGTAAAAGATCATATATAATTTTAGTTGCTTCATTAGCACCTCGACCCTCATTCTTGGTTTTCTTTTTGCATAGAACATAAATGGACATATTTTCTTTCCAAAAAGTTGCAAGTGCTGGTCTTTATCTTTTTAAAACTACTGGTTGCAAATGCACCTAGGACCAAAGGTCTACTCTCGATGCACTTCATCACTACTCGCAGCGTGCTGCCGTGCTCTACCAAATAAGTTTGTGGATCCGCCAAAGTGTTTCTCCGCCGTGATAGAAGGTGGCGGGTTAGGCCCAAGCTCGATGGGTTAGTTTGGGGTTTGTTGGGACCATAATTATAGAGGTAGGGGAAGCTCAAGGACCAATTTATCCGATTAGTAATAGCAACCAATACCATATATAACATATACTATCAGGATGATATCCATCACTAATAAGAACTAAGGCTCCCCTTCTAGACAGCTTACAGCTTGTGGATTAACTTATGGCCCTAGAAAGCTTCTAGGAAGCCATTAGCTTTTTAGAAGGCAAAGCTTATCAGGAACTGTAGATATAGGCACTCTTAACTCTTATTGCTAGCTAGAAGCCTTAAAAGAGAGGCTTCATGAGCTTATTAGACCCCTAGATTCAAATTTGCCCCCCAAGTTCTATATTATTTACGTGCAATTGTCACTCGTATATAATTTCAACTCTTAGGGTTTTTTCTCTCATTTCCACCCAGCCGCTGTCGACGACTAAACGCCGGCGTCGGTGGTCCAGAAGGACCCCCTTTGGGATTCGGCCGGGGAGGAGCTAGAACAGAAGCTACGATTTGTCTAGGCCAGGTTTTTTAAATGGGAAAAACAGAGACAAAGATTTTATCCAGGTTCAGGCCACCGCAGAGGTGTAAAACCCTAGTCCTGGTTTGGTGTGTGTGTGTATTAACATTCTTCTGAGATTACAAAGCCCTTGCTTGTTCTAAGAGTGCTCTTCTCCAAGGAAAGATCTCACTGAAAAAGATCAACCCAGAAGTTCTTCAACCGAAAAAGAGTCTAACCCCTTGCATGGCCTCGGCTCTCCCCTTATATACCCGGGGGTTTACCACAGTGACCGAAGGGCATTAAATGTGATAGACGTGCTGCTTATGCGGCGTGGGCACGCCATGCCGTCCGCCGAAAGCTGTTGCGGAAGGGATGTTTTGCTGACAATCTAACCTCATAAATCGGGTCTTCATCATGAGCTAAAGTGCACTGGAGAGGGCTTAACGGGCAAGCAAACCGCCACGGTGACAGATGCTCGGGTCCCAAGGACCCAAGGGACGCACCTGGGCATGCCGTACCGTACTCGAAAGTCAAAAAGCCTGTCAGATGATAGCTGACAGGCCTTATCACGCCGGTGGACTCCCGCGCCAGGCCTGGAGTAGGCACGCCTGCTGACAGGCATTAAATGCAGCGGGCAGGCCTTAAATACGCCCGACGGGACACGTGGAAAGGGCCCGCCGGGGCCTTCTGGAAGGCGCCACGGATCTCCCTCCACGTGCGCGGGGGGGACCCACAAGGATTGCTCGGGGTCAAGGCCCCTGAGAGGTGCTCGGGGCATCCCGCCACGTGGCACCGGGGGAGGAATCAGGGGGCATCCTCGGGGTAGAGCCCTCGAGGGGCACTCGGGGCGCCTTGCCACGCGGCGCGAGGGAGGAACAACAAGGCGCTCGGGGTTCCCGAGCTCGGGGGCCCCCGAGCATGCATCCTTGAACACTCGCCTCACATGGGCCACTTGGCTAAGAACCCGTAGGTGCCAAGCGGACACAGTGCTCGGGGGGGCAAGCCCCCGAGCACATAATCCCGACTCCCACGCCCTTTGGGTGACGTGGCATCGAGTTTTGGGCCTTTGCCGACGGCTAAGGGAACCCTAGTTCCCGTACCGCCGACAGTAGCCCCCGGGCCCGCTCCTAAAACGCCGGCCCAGAAAGAGGGCAAGTTTGGGGGCGGGCCCAAAGGTCTCTTGGGCCTCCGAGATGCCGGCCCACCGAAGGGCAACCGGCGGGGAAGATGATTCGACCTCCGCGCGCGGCGCGCGGGGGGAACCGCTCCGATTTTCGCGCCTCGTGGGGGCGCAATCAGTTACGAATACCGAGCCGTCCCCCATGACCGCGCGACGCACGAAGCGTTGCAGCCTTTTGCGGTCTTTTTGACTTCCTCTCAATCCTTTAAATGCTCCGCCGCCCGTACGCCTCCACTTTTCCACGCCTTTTGCAACTGCTTCTTCTTCCCTGCGCTGTCTGCCTTCGATACGCCCCTTCGCCTCCTTGAGCCAAAACTTCCTTCTCTCTCCACACCCTTCGCTGCCATGCCTCGGAAGTCGAGGAGCTCTAAGCGCCGCTCGTCCCCGCCGCCCGCCGCCGCCCCAGGCATCCTCCCCAAGTCCCGCCTCCTTAACGAGGAGGCCATGGACAAGATACGGATGATGCTGGTTCCGCGGGGGAAGAAGAGCCACCGGGAAGTACGGCCAGCCACGTACCCGCCGGAGCCAGAAGAGCACGAGACTGTCATCTTCTCCAGCTTCATCGCGGCGGGGCTGGTGTCGCCGTTCTCCGCTTTCTTCATAGCGATTCTAGAGGAGTATGAGATCCACCTGATCCATCTCACTCCGAACTCGGTGGTGATGCTGTCGATCTTCGCTCACCGCTGCGAGATGTTCGTGGGGGTGATGCTGTCGGTGGCGCTGTTCCGCCACTACTTCGTGCTCCGGTCGTCGGGGAAAGGCCGGGGCTCCGACCGACGGGAGATCGCCGGGAGCTGCAACTTCCAGCTCCGGGAGAAGATGGGGGAGGCCTATATTCCGCAGGAGTTGCGGAACAAGTGGGACGATTGGCGCCAGCAATGGTGCTACATGGCCACTGATCCGCACCTACGGCTGCAGCTTCCTGAGGGCCCGGCGGAGCATCAACGGAGGACGTGGGAGTTCTTGCTGGAGGACGACGATCTCCTAAAGCCGGTGGTGGACCGGATCGCGCATCTGCGGTCCGAGGGCCTGACGGTGACGATGGTCATCGGGGACTTCCTCCGACGGCGGCTGGCGCCGCTGCGGGACCGCGGCCGCGCTGCATGGATGTACACCGGCCTCAACGACTACGGCCGGACGGAAACCGGTCTGGCGGGGGAGCTCGGGCCCGACTTCATCAAGACACTGCTGCAGACGCTCCTTGGCTCCGGAGCCTCCACGGGATTTGAGCTGTCCCGGCCGGACCTCCCGCTTTGCATTCATGCGAAGCTCCAGGAGATCCGGGCATCACTTCCCGAGTTTGACTCGAAAGGGCTGATGTCACAGAAGGATGCCCGGAAGGCGCAGATGTCCCGCCACATGGCGCTTGCGGACGACGAGGGCGCCGCTGAAGGCGGGTCGCGGGCCGGCGCCGACCGTTGGGATCCCTCGGACCCGAAGGGGAGGAGGGCGCGGCCGCCCTCTCCTTCGACTCCTCCGTCTCCGCCATCTCCGCCGCGTCCCTCACCTCCCCGCCGAACGGCGGCGGGAGCCGGGGGGAGCAGCGTGGGTCAAGGCGGTGCCCAGCCGGCGGCGGCCGGGGGCGGGGCGCAGGGGAGCTCGGGGCAGGGCAGCTCCCGATCGGCGATGGCCGAGGGCTCGGTGCAAGTGAGCTCGAGGCAAGGCAGTGCCTAACCGGCGACGGCTGAGGGCGCTGCGCAGGCGAACTCGGGGGGAGGCAGTGCCCAACCGGCGATGGCCGTGGGCGCTGCACAGGAGTGCTCGGGGGCCGCTGAAGCGGCGGCCGCAAGCAAGAAACGGAAGGAACTAGCACCGGCGACAAGTCCGGGGTTCGAGGTCCCGGCCTCGCGCTGGCGATACCAAGGCCCTTCGAAGAAGTAAGTCGCAAAACTTGTTTCCTTTGTCTTTTAAAATGGGATGTGCTGCACCTGGGAGTTAACCCGAGCCGTCCGTTTGGATTTCAGGGCGCCTAAGAAGGCTCGGACGTCCCCGAGCCCCCAAACTCAGCCGAGCTCGGAAGGCGGCTCGGGGGGCAAACTCGCCCCGAGCACCAAGGCTGGCTCGAGGGAGGAGCCTACCGGCAGGGTCGATCCTGTCCCGACCACCGAGGCGGGCCCAAGCGCCAATGAGACCCTGGGAACCGAAGACACCCCGGGGGATGCGGCTGCCCCGGGCGCTGAGGAGACCCCGGGGACTGGAGATACCCTAGGGGCCAGATCTGCCCCGAGCACCGCCGATGCCCCGAGCACGGAGGCTGCCCCGAGCATCGAAGCTACCCCGGGGACCGGAGATCTTCCGGGGACTGGGGATGCTCCGAGCGCGGAGGCTGCCCCGGCGCCCGAGGTCATCCCGGCGGTTGCCGCCGCCCCTGGCGCTGCTGATGCCGAAGGGTCTGCAGCCCTCGCGACCAAAAGGTGCGCGGGGGCGGATATCGATACGGTACGGGCCGAAGGAGAACCCGGAAGTGAGGAGCCCTCCGCGCTTGAGGAGTTCTCCGGGAGGGTGAGCTCGCTTCCCGCCGAGCCAGCCCAGGGGCCGAGCTTGGCGCACCGTCTACTGGACCAAGGCCAAGCTGCCCTCTCCAAGGAGAAGAAATCCTTGGAGGAGCAGGAGAAGGCCCTGCTGGAGCTGGGGACAACTTTGGATGAGCGGGAGGTGACTCTTGCTCAGGCCGAAGCTGACTTCAGGGTGCGGCTCCGCGTCGCCCGCCTCGAGCACCAGAAGGTTGTCGAAGACCTCGCCAAGGAAAGGGTGGAGGTGTCCGACATGCGGGCGGCGGTGATAGAAGACGCTGAGGAGCTGCTTGAGCACGAGAAGGAGATGGCTTCCCGCGAGGCCGAGGCCAACCAGCGCCTGGAGCAAGTCGCTCTCCGAGAAAGCCTGCTTGCCACGCAAGAGGAGGCTCTCGGGGGGCGAGAGAAGCAGCTCGAAGAGGGCGAGGCCTCTCTAGACCGGTGGGCGCACGCTGAGGCTGCCATTAAGGAGACCGCTAATCGACTCCAAAAGGAGATCGAAGAGAAGGATCGGCGCGTCCGAGACTTGGAGCAGCGCGTCGAAGACGGCAACGTCACCAAGCGGCGCTCGGCGGAGCGGGTGAAGGAGCTCCAGGAGGCGCTGCGGCTCGAGGGGGAGAAGGCGACGACGGCGGAAGAGGGCCGCCTCGAGCTTCTGATGGAGAGGGACAACGCGACCAAGCTGATGCGTGACGTCTTCCACCGGGCCCAACGCGCGGTCGAAGATGCCGGCCTTGGCCATGTCGGCGTAACCGGGGGCCCGGAGTCCTTAGGCAATTTCGCCCTCCACTTCGGCACCATTGCCGACCGGGGGGGGGGCGCTGAAGGCCGCGGTGCAAGACTTGGCGGTCCGGGAGGGCCGCGAGTTGGCTGTCATGGTGGCGCAGCATGTACTTGCATGCTACCGCAGCCGAGACCCCCACTTCTCCTTAGAGCCGGCGAGGCTCGGGGTCGATGAAGAAGGGGAGGAAGCCGCTCGCAAAGCCGTCCGAGAGGTCGCCGAGGAGATTGCCCGCAACTTCTCCAGGGACGCCGACGACGAGGAAGACGACGCCGGGGGGGGACTAGGCAGTCCTTTTGTATTTTTTCTGTTTTTTGCTTTTGCCTGAGGCCCGAGAGCCTTTGTAAAGACTTTTATGCTATCTTTAATGCAGACTTTGCTCCATATTTTGTCTTACTTCTTTTTTGCAAGTGTAAATCATGGACTTGGCTCCACTTTTTAAACTTGCTACTTGTGTGACGACCGGTGCAGGCTTGGCTCCGCACCTCCGCACCATCGGACTTGGTGAAGCTTTGAAGATGAATTGGAGACTTTGCCGAAGACTTTGCCGAAGACGCATCCGATGTTGGAAATATGCCCTAGAGGCAATAATAAAGTTGTTATTATTCTATTTTCATATTCATGATTAAGTTTATGTTCTATGCTAGAATTGCATTGGTTCTTGAATATGAGATTTAGAGTAAAACCTAATTACATGTGTGGAATAATAAACACCATTCAGATCCCTAGTCAGGCCTCTGGACTAGCTCATGTATTGTTGATGATCTTGTTTTCCTGATCATGGGCATTGTTAATGTAACAAGAATGCCGGCAATAATGGGAACACATTGTTAGGGTAACAATGGTGTTGGATAGACCCTCTTATGAGATACTGCGAGATCACTTCGTCAATATGTTGTCAGTATCTTCTCATGATGTGTTAACGTTTACTTGCGTCCTTAGACCATGAGAATATCATAGACCCGGATACCGGATGGTTGCTTTGGGGTCATCAAACGTTACTCCGTAACTGGGTAATTATAAAGGTGACTTCCAGGTACACCAGAAAGTATATCGTGGTTCTAGATATGTCAAGACTGGGATTTGCCCATCCGGCGATGGAGAGCTACACTCTGGGCCCACTCGGTATTACGGTGTCCAGCATCGCCTGGCCAGGTATTGTAACTAAAAGGTTAGTCACGGGGATACCGGAATACGGAAACGAGAAAAGAGTACAAACCGGTAACGAGGATAACTAGGTATGGTGATCAAGGAGTTGATCACAGGGATACCGTCAAAGTCTCGTCTCGGGTTGTGTAACGTATCGTGAGGCAAAAGGAATTGTATGCGATAATACAAGGTTCGCTCGATAAAGATCTTCGATGATATGTGGGAGTCGTTATGGGTGTCCAGATCCCGCTGACGATTATTGACCGGAAGGTGTCCCGGACATGTCCACATATACTCGAACCTATAGGGTCACACGCTTAACGTTTTAGCGACATTTACGAATGCTACGATTTATGGAGAACGAGAGAGAAGGGTTCCGAAAGTGTTTCGGATGATCTCGAAAGTGTTCCGGGAGGTCCCGAATGGTTCCGGTGATGTCCGGAAGTGTTCCGGAAAGTATTGGAAGGTTCTGGAAGGTTCTAGAAGGTTCTGGAAGGTTCTAGAAATTCTAGAAGGTTCTAGAAGTTCTAGAAGGTTCTAGTGGAGTTGGACTCCAACTCCAACAGGGTGTCCCTGCTGGAGTAGGACTCCACCTACCTAGGGAGAGCTGCCTCAACCCCTATAAATAGAGGGGCATGGCACCTCAAAGAGATCAAGGCAGCCCCAGAAGCAGCCATAAACCCTAGGCCGGCCATCTTTAGATTGGCCACAGCCTTCTTTTTCTCTCTTTTCTAGATTGAATCTAGTACAGCTGCCGGCGCGCTGCTGCTTCTCCTTCTCGTAGATCCCCGCTGTTCTTGTGTGCTGGTCCACACATTACTGCGGTGTCGCTGATCCGGTACGCGTGGATACCTCAGAGACGTCGTATACTTCGGCGTTCGATCGGGCGAACTATTCGCGAGGAGATCGCTCTCGCGGCTGGGAGGTATAACCTAGCTGCGGGAGTCTGCGGACTTCATCGACATCGGTCAACTTCTCCGCTGCATTGACGTGATCGTCGAAGGTATGATCTCGTTGCCTGCACCTCGATAGTGATCTTGGGGTGGATTGTGCGCGGTAAATTTTTGTTTTGCGTAGCACGTTCCCCAACATCCCCTGAGAGTTGGATGCGTCCGGCTCTTGCCCAAGCAGTCCTGCCCCGAGGACACCAGCCCCCGAGAGCCGGATGCCTCGAACTTGTTTATTTTGTTGCGCCGTGTTTCGGGAACCCGAGGACCAAATGTCCCCGAGAAGCTGGGGGCGCCGCCTTTCTTGACGATGCCGCGCTTCGGGAAAACCTGAGGACCCAACGTCCCCGAGAAGCTGGAAACGCCGCCTTTCTTGGCGATGCCGCGCTTCGGGAAAACGAGAACCCAACGTCTCTGAGAACCCGGGAACACCGCCTTTCTTGGCGCTCGGGAGCGCGCAACTTCGGGGTCGGGCTCCCCTGCAAGTACGTCTGAGTGCTCGTGCTCGGGAAAATTTTGCAAGAGATTTTAGGCATCAACAGATATCTCATTGTGTTGATTTTTTCTTTATTCAGTTTCAACAGGCTCCTCTCTTCCACAGGGAGGTTCTCGCGTGACACGGACCCCCTGCGCCGCGAGCGCGTCCGTTGGGGTGCTCTGAAGCACCAATGTGAGCGCGTAGGGTACCCGGGCGGCTTTGGGCCAGGCTGGTGCCCAGGGTTCGGAAACTAGGCGAGGCGACTAGGGCTTTTGGGCGACAACCCGGAGTACTTCTCGTGACTCACACTGTTATTTCAAAACTTCCCCGCCTGACGAACGAGCGGGGCACGGGATCGTGGGCACGAGAAACTCTCCGTGGAGACTGTAGGAGAAAACTTTAAAACCGAGGGAAAACGCGGCGAAATACTTAGCTTTAAGAATGGCACACATGCATTTCTTTTATTGATGCCAGTTTCGCCTTGAGTTCTGCCTTGAGCTTGGCGATAGCACTCGGGAGTTCCGCCATAGTTTATCTGTAAACTTCGGTAGCGTTTATAATATTTTGCGGGCAAGGATGCTTCGTCCGGAGTCTTACCAGGGCTCCCCCTTGTCCGGACCCATTGGCTTTCGGATCAGCCGACTGGTTCCGAGCACGAGAGGTAGGGTTATCTGGACATTCTGCAAGTTGGCATCGCTCGGGGCAATCAACCAGGCCGAGCACCATTGGCCAGGGGCTTATTTGCCCTGACTCGGGGGGCACTCGGGGTGTGATTGCCATACCGAGGGCTGACGGCTCACTACCAAATTATCCCGACTTCTCGTACTCCGAACAGTCGGGAGCTACTCGCACAACAGGGATACGGGGGCCGTGGGCTCGGGAAAGCGATCTCTATGCCAATTAGCGCAATTATAAAACAACAAAAAGCTTGAAACAGGATGAATACTGATATCAAAACAATCCACATGTTATTCTTGAGAAAAACTTATAATACTACTGATGTAGTTTAAGATACAAGGGAGCCCCCGAGCGTATACACGAGCACACGGGCTACTCGGGCGGCCTTTGACCGAACTGGTGCCCGGGGTTCGGGAACCAAGCGGGGCGACCAGGGTTTAGGCGACGAACCCGGAACACTCCCTAGACGTGCTTGTATTCCTCGGGGGGCTGGCCCGCTATGTAAACAAAAACTTACCCGGGCCATTCACGGATAAAACTTGCGCAGGTGTTCGATATTCCACGCGTTGGATAGGGGCATGCCATCTTCCGCTGCCAGCCGAACTGATCCTGGTCGGGAGACGCCGGTCACTCGGTAAGGGCCTTCCCACATGGGGGAGAGTTTGTTCTTTCCTTCCCGCGTCTGGACGCGACGAAGTACTAGATCCCCGACCTCTAGTGACCGGGCCCGAACATGCCGCTGATGATAGCGTCTCAGGCTTTACTGATATCTGGCGGCGCGGAGGGCAGCTCTGCAATGATGCTCTTCAAGATAGTTGACGTCCTCGCGCCTTCTTTGTTCTTGATCTTCCTCCGAGTATGCCCGGACCCGAGGAGAGCCCAAGGAGATCTCGGATGGGAGGACCGCTTCCGCCCCGTACACGAGGAAGAAAGGAGTCTCTCCGGTTGCCCTGCTCGGGGAGGTCCGATCTGACCAGAGGACGGCAGGGAGCTCGTCGATCCAACCAGCACCACACTTCTTGAGGCGATCAAAGGTTCTCGTCTGGAGCCCTCTGAGGACCTGCGCATTAGCGTGCTCGACCTGTCCGTTGGCGCACGGGTGGGCGACGGAAGCGAAGCAGATCTTGATCCCGATGGACTCGGAGTACTCGAGGAAGGCGTCACTTGTGAATTGCATACCATTGTTGGTGATAATCCGATTAGGTACTCCAAAGTGGCTCACGATCCCTCGGATGAACTTGATCGCTGTGTGTTTGGTGATCTTGACGACCGGCTTTACTTCTGTCTACTTAGTGAACTTGTCGATGGCGACGTAGATGTGCTCGTAGCCCCCGATCGCTCGGGGGAACGGCCCGATGATATCCAGCCCCCAGACCGCAAAAGGCCATGACAGGGGGATGGTTTGAAGTGCCTGAGCTGGTTGATAAATCTGCTTGACATGGAATTGACACGCCTCGCAGTGTCGAACCAGCTCCACGGCGTCCTGGAGAGCTGTTGGCTAGTAGAAGCCTTGCCGAATGGCCTTCCCGACCAGCGTGCGGGATGATGCATGGCTCTCGCACTCGCCCTCGTGGACATCCGCGAGCAAGTCGCGGCCTTCTTCCTGGGAGATGCACCGTAGGAAAACACCATTAGAGCCACGCCGGTAGAGCTCCCCATCTACCAAGGCGTAGCGCTTTGCTTGGCACGCGATCCTTTTAGCAGCGACATCGTCCTCGGGGAGGATGTTTTCTTTCAGGTATCCTCGAATCTCGGAGATCCAGGGAGCTTCCTAAGGACAGGTGGCGAGCACCGAGTGCTCGCCGGGCGGCGGCAACCTGACGGGATTACCCACTGAAGGTGCCGCCTGGGTAGGCTCGCCTAGGCGCGAGTTTCCTCCTTCGTCTTGGTCGGCGGCCTTGACGGACGGCCGAGTGATCCTTTCTTCAAAGGCCCGAGCCGGGACCAGTTCCCGAGAGGACGCCAGTCGCGATAAGTAGTCGGCAGCTTCGTTGTAACGACGCGGGACGTGTTGAAGCTCCAACCCATCGAAACACTGCTCCAACCTCCTGACTTCGCTCAGGTATGCCGCCATTTGGGGATCTGAACACTGGTACTCCTTGGACACCTGGTTGACGACTAGCTGGGAGTCGTCTTTGACCAGAAGTCACCGGATGCTGAGGGATGCGGCGGCACGGAGCCCCGCAAGAAGTCCCTTGTACTCGGCCATGTTGTTGGTGGCTCGGAACAGGAGTTGCACGATGTACTAGAGCTCTTCACCTGTCGGGGAGGTGAGAACCACTCCAGCCCCCGCGCCATTAAGCGTGAGGGAACCGTCGAAGTGCATGGTCCAGTGTTGGGTTCCTTCTTGCCCCGGGTTGGCGGTTACTTCTTCCCCTTCGTCTTCGGGCACCAGCGTCCACTCGGCGATGAAGTCGGCCAGAGCTCTGCCTTTGACTGCCCGGTTGCTGACGAAGCGCAGGTTGAACTCACCGAGTTCAATCGCCCACTCGACGATCCGACCGGTAGCTTCCCGGTTGTGCAGGATGCGATTGAGGGGGAATGCAGTAACCACCCGAACCTCATGGGCTTGGAAATAATGCCGTAGCTTTCTCGACGCCGTCAGGATAGCGTAGAGCATCTTCTGGGCTTGAGGGTAGCGTGTCTTGGCGTCTCGCAGTACTTCACTTACGAAGTAGACCGGACGTTGTAGGACATGGCTTCTCGCTGGAACTTCCCCGGGCGAAGCACCCGGGGGAAAGCTCTCGGGCCCGGGCGGTGACGACCGCTCGGGTTCGCCGGGGAGCTCGGACCCAGACTCCTCCATACTGCCAGGGTACTCGGTCGCTGGCTTAAACTCGTCGCCTCTCGGGAGCTGGGACCCGAGAGCTACTTCCCCGGGCTCGATGCCCGGGGGCTCGTTTCTTGCCCCGAGCCCCTTGGCTGCTCGGGCTCGTCGAGGAGCTCGGGCCCCGACTTCTTGGGAGCCTCGAAGAGCTCGGGCCCCGTGGAAGGTGTTGGGAGCTCGGACCCAACCTCTCGTTCGACCACGAGGACGGCACTTACCACCCGGGGGGTAACCGAGAGGTAGAGGAGCAGGGGCTCCTCGGGGCTTGGGGCTACCAGCACCGGAGGTGAAGTGAGGTATTTCTTGAGGCTGCGGAGGGCTTGCTCGGCCTCCGGGGTCCACTCGAAGTGTCCCGACTTCTTGAGGAGCTTGAACAGGGGCAAGTCTCGCTCCCCAAGCTTCGAGATGAAGCGCCCCAAGGCGGCCATGCAGCCCGTCAGGCGCTGCACATCCTTCAGACGAGCCGGCGGGTGCATCTGGTCGATGGCCCGGATCTTCTCGGAGTTCGCCTCTATTCCTCGGTTCGAGACCAGGAAACCGAGGAGTTTGCCCGACGGGACCCTGAAGATGCACTTCTCGGGGTTGAGCTTCATGCGAGTACTACGGAGACTGGCGAAAGTCTCCGCCAGGTCCTCGATAAGCGACACTTGATCCCTTGTTTTGACAACAAGGTCGTCGATGTAGGCCTCGATGTTCCGACCTAACTGAGATTGCATGGTGATATGCATGGCACGCTGATATGTGGGCCCAGTATTTTTTAACCCAAAAGGCATGCGAACATAGCAAAAGGTCCCCGCAGGGGTTGTAAATGAAGTTTTTTCCACATCCTCTACAGACATACTAATCTGGTGATAACCAGAATAAGCATCTAGAAAGCATAGAAGGTCGCATCCCGCAGTAGGATCAACTATCTGATCAATGCGAGGTAGAGGGAAAGGATCTTTGGGACATGCCTTATTGAGGTCGGTATAATCGACGCACATCCTCAGCTTGCCGCCGGCCTTCGGGACCACGACGGGATTAGCGAGCCAATCCGGGTGGAGAACTTCTCGGATGAAGCCCGCGGCGAGAAGCTTGTCAACCTCCGCCCGAACGAAGTCTTGACGTTCTGGTGCTTGTCGGCGCACCTTCTGCCGGACGGGCCGCGCGTCGGGGCGCACGGCGAGGCGGTGCTCAATCACCTCCCTAGGGACCCCAGGCATATCCGACGGTTACCAAGCGAACACATCGATATTTGTCCGGAGGAAGGTGATGAGCGCGCTTTCCTATTTGGCGGCCAGGCGGCCGCCAATCTTGACGGTCCTGGACTCGTCTTCACCAAGGGTCACCTCCTTGATGGGGATGGAGTCGTCGGGGGCCACCCTGACCTTAGTCGGAGGAGGGCCCGAGAACTCGGGGTGCTCGGCGACGTCGTCGACTGTGGCAGCAGTGGAGGAGAACAACTGCTCGGCGCAGAAGACGGAGCTCTTCAGGTCGGCCGGCACCGTGATGGGACCGTTGGGTCCAGGCATCTTGATGGTGAGGTAGGCATAGTGGGAAACCACCATGAACTTGGCGAGCGCCGGACGGCCGAGGATGCCGTTGTATGGGAGGTCGAAGTCGGCGACGTCGAAGACGACGCTCTTCGTCCGGAAGTTGTCTCTGGTCCCAAAGGTGACCATCAGGGACACTTGCCCGAGGGTCACCGTGAGGCCCGGAGTGACGCCATGGAAGAGCATTGTCGGCTTCAGGCGCCCAGCTGGTAACTGCATTTTGCTAAACACCTCGGGGGACAGGAGGTTAAGGCCTGCGCCCCCATCGATCAGCATGCGAGTTACCTTGATATTGCACACCGTCGGGGAGACCACCAGCGGGAGATGACCCACCCCCGAGGTGCTCTCGGGGTGATCTGAGTCGTCGAAGGTGATCGGGGTCCCCGACCACTTGAGTGGGCGGGAAGCCCCGGTATTCGGGGTGGCCGAGCACACTTCTCGCGCCATTAGCTTGAACTGGCGCCGAGAGGCGTGCGTCGAGGTGCCCCCGTTGATGCAGGCGACGGCTTCGGGTTCCTGGAACCCGAGGCCGTCCTCCTCGTCGTTGCGCTTGTTGCCACCGTCCTCGCGGCGCTCCTCGCGCTGAAGCTTGTTCTTGTCGGCGAGGAATTTCACCGTCCGGCACTCCGAGAGGTCGTGCCGGTCAGTGTTGTGAATCGGGCACCATCTGCTGGCACCCTGGACGGGTGCTCGGGATGGCTTTTTGCCGCCGCTTGCTCCTTCACGCGGCGGCTTGCGCGCTTTGGCCTCGGCTGCCGCTGCAGACTCGGGCTTGCGCTTTTTGTTTTTGTCCTCCCGCTTCCCGGGAGGACGCGAGGATGACGTGCCGTCGACCGATGGCTGGTCGGGATGGGAGTCGTGCCACGCGCGAGCCTCAGCCGCCTTGGCGCATTTGTCCGCGACCGCGAACAACTCCGCCGTGGACTAAATACGCGCGTGCCCAGCTTCTCAAGCATCTTCTCGTCACGCACTCCTTGCCGGAAGGCGACAATGACCGCCTGAGGGGTAATCTTGGGGATAGTGTTGCGCACCTGACTAAACCTCTGGATGAAATGCCGCAACGTTTCCCCTTTGCGCTGCTTGAGCGCGTGGAGATCACTCTCCATGCTAGGGCGCTCGAAGGTGCCCTGGAAGTTAGCCACGAACTGGTGGCAGAGGTCCTCCCACGAGCCGATTGAGCTCGTGGGGAGGTTCATGAGCCATGAGCGGGCAGAGCCCTTCAAGGCCATGGGGAACCAGTTAGCCATTACCTTCTCGTCCCCCCTTGCCGCCTGGACGGCCGTGGTGTAGATCTGCAGAAACTCCTCCGGGTGGAAGGAGCCGTCGTATTTTTACGGCAACTTGGGGCGGAACTTGTCCGGCCAGTTGACGCGACGAAGATCCGGGGTGAAAGCCTGGCAGCCTGCTCCGTAGAGCAGCGTGCCGGTTTTCACCGCCGGTTGTGCTCGGGCGCGCCCCGGAGAGTGCTGTCGGGTTGCGGCGGGGCCAGAGGAGGATTGGCTCTCGTCTACCCAGTCCGCGCGCCGCCTCTCCTGGTGGCGCTCGATAGTGACGCGAGCGTCTTCATCCTCCCTTTGCCGGTCGAGCCGATGTCGAAGATCGGGGCAATGACCGCAAGGGGAGGCGACGGAATGATGGGAACCGCTAAGCAGTTCCCTTGCCCCAGCGCGCGATGGACGCGGCAGGGGTGGCGGCAGTGACGGTGCCGGGGTGGCTCGGGAATCACCATGCCTGGAGGAGGTGTGGGAACTCCGAGCCGCTTCCTGACGGCGAGCGGTTGCCACCAGGTTGGTCACCTCCTGGAGCCAAGGGCCCACAGGAGACATCCCATCCACCTGGACGGGTGGATGCCGGAGGAGAAGGTGCGCAGCGTGGAGCGCGCCGCCGGCCTCTCCTGGAGGGTCGAAATCCAGCCGGCGCCGAACCAGCTGGGGGTTCTCGACGACACGAGGGTCGGCTTGCGCCTCTCCCTCTGCCATGTAGCGGGACTGCAACGAGGCGCCGCTGGGCGCGGCGTGCTGCCCTTCCACCAGCGTCGGCGCCGATAGCGCCGCGGGCGAAATCATCGAAGGATTCGGCACCCGATGCCCCCTCCGGGGACGCGGCTGCTCACTAGCCATCGAAAGCGTAACTTCAAAACCTTGACCTCCCCTACCTGGCGCGCCAGATGTCGATGACTAAACGCCGGCGTCGGTGGTCCGGAAGGACCCCTTTTGAGATTCAGCCGGGGAGGAGCTGGAACAGAAGCTACGATTTGTCTAGGCCAGGTTTTTTAAATGGGAAAAACAGAGACAAAGATTTTATCCAGGTTCAGGCCACCGCAGAGGTGTAAAACCCTAGTCCTGGTTTGGTGTGTGTGTGTATTAACGTTCTTCTGACATTACAAAGCCCTTGCTTGTTCTAAGAGTGCTCTTCTCCAAGGAAAGATCTCACTGAAAAAGATCAACCCAGAAGTTCTTCAACCGAAAAAGAGTCTAACCCCTTGCATGGCCTCGGCTCTCCCCTTATATACCCGGGGGTTTACCACAGCGACCGAAGGGCATTAAATGTGATAGACGTGCTGCTTATGCGCGTGGGCACGCCATGCCGTCCGCCGAAAGCTGTTGCGGAAGGGATGTTTTGCTGACAATCTAACCTCGTAAACCAGGTCTTCATCATGAGCTGAAGTGCGCTGGAGAGGGCTTAACGGGTAAGCAAACTGCCACGGTGACAGACGCCCGGGTCTCAAGGACCCAAGGGACGCACCTGGGCATGCCGTACCGTGCCCGAAAGTCAAAAAGCCTGTCAGATGATAGCTGACAGGCCTTATCACGCCGGTGGACTCCCGCGTCGGGCCTGGAGTAGGCACGCTTGCTGACAGGCATTAAATGCAGCGGGCAGGCCTTAAATGCACCCGACGGGACACGTGGAAAGGGCCCCCCACGGATCTCCCTCCATGTGCGCGGGGGGGACCCACAAGGATTGCTCGGGGTCAAGGCCCCCGAGAGGTGCTCGGGGCATCCCGCCACGTGGAGCCGGGGGAGGAATCAGGGGGCGTCCTCGGGGTAGAGCCCTCGGGGGGCACTCGGGGTGCCTTGCCACGCGGCGCGAGGGAGGAACAACAAGGCGCTCGGGGTTCCCGAGCTCGGGGGCCCCCGAGCATGCATCCTTGAACACTCGCCTCACATGGGCCACTTGGCTAAGAACCCGTAGGTGCCAAGCGGACACAGTGCTCGGGGGGCAAGCCCCCGAGCGCATAATCCCGACTCCCACGCCCTTTGGGTAACTTGGCATCGAGTTTGGGCCTTTGCCGATAGCTAAGGGAACCCTAGTTCCCGTACCGCCGACAGCCGCCTCCACCCCTTCTCTTATGGAGCTCCCCTCTCACCGCTCCCTCTGCTGCGCCTTCGCTTGTACCTCTCGGTGCCGACCACTCCGGGTTTGCCTGACGTCTCAACACTGACTGCGTCCCACTGGCCCCAACATCGACCTCTGCTCCTCTCTCACCGCTCCTTCCCTCACGCTCCCCTCCCACAGCACCCTCTGCCGCTCCCTCCCTTGTCCCTCCCAGCATCGACCACTCCGGATTTGCCTACCACCAACCTCCGCCCAACCGTCCCAACACTGACTGCTGCCGGCAGGCCCCATCACCGACCTTCGTCAGCTGCCACCTCTGTCGACCATGACGAGCTCGGGTCTCGCCACCTTTGCCGACCACGATGAGCTCACCTCCAGTTGCCTCTGCCTCGACCATGACACGCTGCCAAGTAGCACCCCCACCTTCTTCCTCGGTCACGATGCACTCTCCCTGATTCTCGGCTGCCCTGGCACACCTCGTTCTCGAGCCAAACAAGGTGATTAGTCCAGCTAGGTGTCAATTTATCTTCCAATTATAGTGATGGATATGAGTTTGTGAATTGCAATTGGTAGAACAACTAGGTGATATGGATATGACGGTCATGTGTGTATGTGTATGCTTCATGGGAGCCTAACTTGCTAATTCAATAATAGCAAAACCTTTGTTATGTCGTATGTAGTAAATGACATTTTCTGATAGCTCATGCAAATGTCATATGTTTCTTTCTATGCTCTTCTGTTAAGGATTGATTTACATATGATTCTTTTGTAAACCTTGATGAATTGCAAGCTTGACATAGTATCTCTTATCAAAGTAAACATATAATGGTATTAGAATTACACTCTGTGTGGAAACTAATTTTGTCTAGCAATACTCCCATTGTAATTTACGTAGCATAGGAGCCGACTATGATAATCCTTACGTAATTATCTTCAGAGAAAAGGGTTATGTATAAGCATCAGCATTTCTAGAAAACTTGATGATGACACCCTAAAAACACATGCACTGTATTACACCTGTATTATAGAGGCACTTGCTTGGTGAGCTAGATTCGGCGAATTCGTAGATTTGCTATGCTAGTAGTACTGTTCAATTGTTTGCTCCTCGCAAAAATAAAACGAACTAATTGTTTGTTACATAAGCTAGCACTACTGCAGCTTACGCACCGTGTTGTTGTGATGAATGTCGGAGATTTTCTCCAGCTAGCCTTCATGGTTCTAACATGAGGAATCAAAACAAGAACTTCCTTATCATGCAACATTGGTATTATTATTATTGAATATAGTCCAATGCATACTTGTAGCAAGAAGGTTCTAGAAGGATCGTGAGCTCTCATGAATAGCTAGATATTTGCCATGAAAGATATTAGAGATAATTCTTTATGACAAAATGAGAAGCTTCTAGATTATATTTTGGAGCATTACAAGATAGAGATATTTGATAAGAAGACCTAGAAAAAACCAATGATAAACATGGTGGAGATATTTTTTAGAGAATGACTCTAGAAATAGGAAATATTAAATAGGTGGATATTTTAGGAGAGAATTCTAGAGAATAGATATTTGTAGTGTATGCTTTGGATGGTTGTCACATGGCAACAATCTAACACGTATGCTTTGGATGGTTGTCACATGGCAACAATCTAACACTCTTGTATTCCTATAAATAGGGGTGCCACCCCTCCCATGTAACCAAGGAAAGAAGTGCCACCATGAGCATGTGAGAGAGTGATATATGCGTGGCATTAGGTGAAGTGGTAGGGTAGCCACTAAAGAGTTGTATCAATGTTTTAATAGTGAATAAGAGAGTTCTCGTGTGTAATCTGGTCTCTCCGGTAAGCCGCGTACTTCTAACACTTAGTGTTTGTTGAGTTGTGATTCGATGTGAATGGCTCGGTCGCCCAAAATCACAAGGTGTTTTAACGTAAGTGGCGCAGCTGCCCAGAAACAAAATAGTGTTATGTATAGAAAGAAAATCTAGTCGGTATGATAATGTGCTAAATTCTCATAGTGTGAGTAGTAAAAACAACCACCTCGAGAGCCGTTACCAACAATTATAGTGTGTGATTAGTAGTTAACATCCAAACCATGAAATGCATTAGTATTTATCGAAACTTGGTTACTCTGTTAAGTGCATTAGTATTTGTGGAACTTGGTTTCTTTGTTAAGTGCACATAATTATAATATTATCACCTATTATTTGATGACTTTTGAGATTTAATCGACTTTTGAGATTCAATACAATTTTAACTTGGAGCCGATTTGTCAATTTTAATATTTTTACCACTTATTCTCTCATGAGAACCTCATAATAGAAGAAGTATTCACAAGGAGGCCTTGTAAAAAATATTACCACTTATTCTTGTAATAGTGCAATTTACTCTAAATAATATTTTTGTATTATTTTTGTAATAGTGCAATTTACCCTAAATAATATTCTTGTGTTATTCTTGTAAATAATATTTTTGTATTATTCTTATAACAGTGCAATTTACCCTTCCAACAATACATGTATTATATACACAAAAAAGCATTTCTTTGGGATTTATATAGCTTGAGCATGCTTGATAAATAGGTATGTATCATTGTCATACATTGGTGCAAGCACCTACTTTATGTGTGAACATTTGAAACTTGATCGGATTCACAACATAAATATTACTCCATTCGATCACAAATGTAAGTCTTTTTTACCTTTCACACTCTTCAATACAAAACTTTGACTATAATTTTCATCCATAATATATTACAAAAAATAATAAGAAGTGCATAGAATGAAATAATTTTATAAGACAAATCTAATGACATTATTTTTATAAAGTGGTCAAGATTTTAAAAAGTTGACTGCAAGCATCTCATAGCGACTTATATTTGTGATGGTCTATATGCAATTTAAGATTTAAAAATGTGATTAGTTTGTCTTTGTTTATAACCTCACGAGTTCATATAATAGCTGGTGACATGTATTTTGAATGTGTGCAGTCAAAGTAATACATCAGCCATCTCGTTAGTCGACCTTCATGTCATGCATGCATGCTCATCTTAGTAGTAGCTTTCTGTTGTATTAATAAATCCAAGCAATTAGAAAGCCAATTCAACTACACTTGGTTGTATATGTCTATGGCATTCTTGCTCTTAAACACCTGTCAGTGAATCCGTAAAGCTGGAAAAAGGAGAGATCACTCTCCAATTACCACAGTGGTAGCACCTTTCCAAATATTACCAGACTAGTTTTCCAACTCGTCTCTCGCGAACTTGGCACGATTTCCTCTCGGAAAAAGGGCACTACAAAGGAATGCATGTATTTCAATTAACGAACATATTTTACACGCACGGGATCCTATTAGTTACATATAAAGAAAAAATCATAACATCCAAAAATTATAGGAGAAATGAATTTGATATGAATTACCGTTCAAATAACAAACAAATAAATCTAGAAATATTGTAGACTTTTACTATTCATTTCAGACTATAAGTTTAAATCTTATAAACTGTTTAGAATGGGACAAGAGTTTTTAAAACTTCTCACATAGAAGCTCCTAGAAATAGTTCAGCTCAAATTAGCTTATACACGAACTAAAACTGCGTAGAAAAGACATAAGAAATCGAGTGCCGATTTTGGCTCACAGAGGCAGATGCATCCGTTAGGTTTTCTCGGTTTTTTTAAATCACGTATAAGTTTCAAAAAAATCTTAAAAAATTCATACTGGTTTATGATGGAATGAAGTACATACAGGTAAATTTTCGTAAAATAATATACCCGTTTATGACCTGTGTGGAAAAAACAAATATATATACTGTTCACGGCTTCGTACTGTTTACTACTGTGCACAACTCTAGGGTGCTCTCTTCTTTTTTTTGCACAGGTCACAAATGGACATATTATTTTACAAAAATTTTAACCATACATACATCACTCCATAATCTACATGTATGAATTTTTTTAGATTTTTTTAAAACTTAAATGTGTGAATTTTAAAATTTTAAAATAAAAGATGCACATGCCCCTAGTGCACCCTTGACTTTCCCATAAGAAATCATGCTAAACACAGTGGACGATCTGGGCCCTATTCGCATAGACTAGCACCAGAAGCCATCTGCGAACGGAAGATTCCGCCTCGAGAAGTTCGTCGTGTGCCTGACTAATGGGCCCCACGAATCTTTGACCTACTTGTCAGAAAGTATCACCTAGCCCTCCTGGGCTCCCCTGCCCTTTATAAACTGGAAGATATTTTCGCACCTCCTCCGCTCGAGATCGAAACGCGCGAAAAGACCAGTTTACCCCTCCACCCCTCAGAACTCCAAAGAGGAGAGCTCAAGCTCAAGCCTTCGCCGGCGAGTCGGACCGGAGGCAGGCTGCGATGGCGATGGCGGTGGCCGAGCTTTGGGAGACGCTGAAGCAGGCAATCGTGGCGTACACGGGGCTGTCCCCGGCAGCCTTCTTCACCGTCGTGGCGGTCGCCGCCGCTCTGTACCACGTCGTGTCGGGGATCTTCGCGCCGCCGCCCCCTCCTCCCCGGACGCGCGTGCGCGAGGAGCCCGAGGCGGAGCCGCTCCCGCCGCCCGTGCAGCTGGGCGAGGTCGCCGAGGAGGAGCTCCGGCAGTACGACGGGTCCGACCCCAAGAAGCCCCTCCTCATGGCCATCAAGGGCCAGATCTATGACGTCACGCAGAGCAGGTCTCTTCCTCACCCAAAACCCTGTCTTTTCATTTGTTATCGTTGCTCTTATGCTTCGATTTTGTGATGTGGGTCTCCGTCTGTAGATTGCAATCATCTAACTTCTCGTAGATGTAATCATAAAGCTTCTCCTTTTGGATGCTGGGACTACGCCAGGCGATAAATTTGTTGGGATTTTATGCGAGCTCGTTAGATGTCTCATGGTATTTGGAGGCTCACCATCGATGAGAGGATATGGGAGATGGAAATTAAATAGCGCTGTCCTGTTTGATGGTATACGCTAGGAGTAGATGATGTGGTGTTTGAAGGAATTATTAGATTTTGTGAGCACCAGCGGGTGTTTTAGCTTGATCGGTCAAAAGATGTGTGTTTTGCATAATTTGGTTGGCTAACATGGTCGGATAACTTGGTGGATTGTTTTTGGGGAATGCTATCTCGTGCATGCCCTCCAAATACTTAAGAGAATTAACGGTTGCCAAATTAGGAAAAAGGCGGAAATTGTAATAAGTCAACTATGGAATCGAGAGAAAACGACAAAAATCAGATACAAACCGTTAAGAAATCAAGAGAATGACAAAATCACGCAAAAAATGACAAACCGGTGATCTCTTCTTCTTCGACGAAGGTGGTGACCGGTGAGCGATCGAGTTAGGGTTAGTTTTTTAGGTTTCGTGGCGGATGGCCAGTATCGACGAAAACTACGAGTTAGTTTTTGGGGGGCGGTGGCAGGCGAGGTAGTGACAGTGAAGGGGCTAGGTGATTCAGGCGCCGCTAGCGGCATTGACGGCTGTGGTGGGTGGGGGTGCTGCTGGGTACGGTCATGGTGTAGGTCAACATAAGGGTGTTGGAGAACTGGTAGGTAGTAAGATGTTTTGAAGAAAGAAAAATGGCAGGTGGGGATGTTTGGTAATACGTTGATATCGAGGTTCAATGTTCATAACCAGGAAAGGGAGAAGTATCGATTTGATACTGGACTCTGGGCTTGTCCATCTTTAGCATTTGGGTTTGACAAACTATGTCCTTGTTCTCAACATAAGTTGTGTTCTCTCTAAAAAAAGTTGTGTTCTATTATTTTGAACTTGTTGGTTCCTTCAGTAATGTGTACTCGAGTGCAATTATCTTTTTGAGGTCAGATACCAGAAGGATTGTGTGCTAGAAGAAAGTTGGGTCATAGAAAGAGGTCCCTGGTTCTCTTCTTAAAATTACAATTATTTGTTAGATTATAGAGTTTTTTAAGTCTATGGAAGGTCAGAGAGGTGAAAAGGAAGGTGGGGCCCTTTCTTTAGATGCTAGGTTTAAGAACTGGAGAAACTAGTGAAAGTTGGTTATTGGTCTTTACTTCTTTTTTGTATGGTTAGGTTCAGTATTGCAATAATATATAAAGATATGTTTAAAATCAAAGATAGGTAGTTCACCTATCTATTCTTGTTTTTGTTAAGATATTAAGATATGCGGCTTCTCTTCTTTATCCTTTGCTGGTGGAGCACACATATTTTGTGGGAAGATGACAATGTTCCTTGTATGTATCGTAAGGAGGCTTAACTCTTACTATTTTGATTGGTTAAGACAAGGTTTTGACCATCAATATGTGGTTTATGTGATATAAAGTCACAATCATAAATAAGTACTTTTGAATACGAATCTGACGATATCAATTTCATATCACATAAACCACATAGTAATGGAGTAATTGTTGGTACATTATGGGATGGAGGAAGTACTATGCTTACTTTCCCAATGATAATAAATTAATAACATCTGCATTGCAACATTCCGAACACATCTAAAGTTGTGCCGTTTTAGGTGAGAGGGTGCTTTTACATGATGCATGCTTGTCGTTCATTCAAGGCCATCATATATTCTTAAAAAAAGTCATCATATATTCTTCTTAAAGAAAATGTCGTCATATATTCAAGGATATCTTTTTTGATTCTCTCAGTTTTACAAGGAATGTGTTTTGGAGCTCCCACATATTTCCTATTCCGTATTTATATTTCTGATTTTCCTTTTTCACATTTTAACGGCTCTTTGCAGAATGTTCTATGGACCTGGTGGACCTTACGCACTATTTGCTGGCAAAGATGCCAGCAGAGCTCTAGCCAAGATGTCCTTTGAGCCCCAGGATTTGACCGGCGACATCTCCGGCCTTGGGCCATTCGAGCTCGATCAATTGCAAGACTGGGAATACAAGTTCATGAGCAAGTATGTGAAGGTCGGTACCATCAAGAAGACAGTCCCTGTGGAAGATGGCAATACAAGCACATCCCCCGAAACAAATGAATCCACCGCTGCTGAGGCGGAGCCCGAGAAAGCGCCGGCGACCGAAGAGAAGCCGAGGGATGCGACCGAGCGAAGCTGACAAAGCAGGCGCCAAAGAAAGCTAGAACAATCCCGTACTCCTCCCTTGCAGCAATAAATCTGTGTAATTCGATATGTAATTTGTACCAGCACATTGGACCTGGGGATGGTGCTGGTGCGTTGTTATTGCTGGACATCTGGGGCGTGCCTCCTCTTTGGTTAAGGCGTCTGTTCATACTTTTGGGTGAGTATTACGGCTGCTCTTTAAAAGAACTTTTAGCCCCAGTTTGCAGTTTCTTATGGTAATGCAGATCCTCTTATCGGAAGGTAAATCATGCGGTTGTCGCATCCAATTTGTGTGATCTGCCTGCCTGCCTGCTCGCAGGCATGACCTGTGGCTGGTGACTCTTTTCATACAAAAACTATTTTCTGTTCTTGCCCTCGAAATGTTTGGGGGTTCATGGTTGGCGTCAAGGTCAATAAGTACTCATGCTGCAGTTCTAGAGGACACCATTTTTTCTTTTGGAGATGTGAACGAAATACTTTGCTTATAGTTTGTTTTTGTTTTTTGAGAATCAAATACCTTGCTTATAGGTGCAGAGGAAATGATTGGGAAGGCTTGGGCCAGACTAGGGAATAGGCCCATCTACAATAATAAGCTTCCTCTTATTGAAGTTTACAGCCTAATCAACTGAACAGGATGCTATGCTTTCGTTTAGTCCCACCTCTCCTGGTAAGATATTTCCCCGTTCAATAATATCCATTCTCTTACTCAACGAGAAAATACTACATTTCTATAATAAAGATGTAATACGCGATAGAGGAAAAACCTAGATATATGACAAAGCTTTAAAAATAGACTATGTTCACATGTGGAGTGCGTGCCCACAATTTTCCACATTTTGAAATTCTTTCTTACATTTTCATCCAATTTTCACAACATTTGCAAAATATGTATGCTTTGTTAGAAAAGGTGCTACATGCACATGATGCTAGCATACAGTATTGATATGTGTCAAAGTGACACATACTTAATAATTTATGCCTGAAAAATACTGTAAGTGGGGTGGAGTTTCCGAGATAATAGCCTAGGTTATCATACATAGATCTCCATGGTCCCACGCGTAATTAGTGGGTAGAATGTAGGTTAGCCTATCATGCTTAATCGTGCAGCAAAAGGAGAAATAGGAAAGATGCAACTTTATATAGAATAACTTAGACCTTTTAAATTATGATGTCCGGAAAACATCCTAATGCGTACGGTTCATTCAAATGCAATAAGTAGAGGCTATTTTTCATAAGAAAGCCCTAGTTCTTCATGAGTGGTATGCATCCAGGATGGTATAAAAATCTTAAGTACTTTCAGCATTTTTCTAAGCATGTGTATCATCACCGTTGGATGATCCACCGTTGGATGATCCGACAGCGTATCATACGCAACTTAGACGTATGTGATCACTGTTGGCCAAGCCGGAAAAAGACACAATATAGCAACATAAGCTAAATAAGATTCCAAACTCGAAGACTTAGCGTCGTTCTCCAATTCACTTACAATAAGTTCGGAGGAGCTGACGATTGTACTGTCACTCTAACCTAGCCCGAAAGTTAGTGGGTCACCGGAAGGCCCGGTACAACCATACACACCCTGCCTAGCCGACCAGTGCATCACAGCTAGTGGGTCACTCAACTAGTACTCATCACACTTAATGAATAAAAGAACAACTTTAATTCTTCACGACTAGCCCATACACTTCAATTCATAACACACATGGTGTATGAACAACCAACAAAACAACTTGAAGTACCACAACAAAACTCTACAAAAAGGATTTAAACATAGTAGAGCACTTTCCATACACAGGACAGTTAGTTAACTAACACAACTTGATCTGAAGATCGTTCAAGTTAAACATAACATAAAATTCAGCAGCAGAAGGTAAATATAACATGGTGATGACAACCCAAGTCATCTTCCAAGAGCTTTACATCTCAACCATATGAGGTCGTAGATTTTATTTAAGTTAGTCCTAGGTCAAATTCCTCGGGTCTTAATCTTAAACCCTTTTTGATAACTTAAATGCATGCATGAGATGAAATAAACCATGTTTACTGATATCTTTACAGGGTTTATTACAAAGGGTCTTTGTTAATCTTAAGCCCTTTTTGATAACTTAAATGCATGCATGAGATGAGATAAACCATGTTATATACATTGGTCTCCACTGATCTATTTACAGGGTTTATTACAAAGGGTCTTTATAGCTTCCTCCTTAAGTTCTGCTCATATCGGAGCTGGCATTCACCTTAAACTCAATTCCGCCTTCCAAAATGCCAACATCACTATCCAGGCAAATTACACTGGAAGCCATTCACCCTCTCGTGCTGAAGCAATAGGGGTGATGTTAGGAACTTATATTATGAGTTATTTGTAGGTAAAAAAGGACATAATCATCTTAGATAACATCACACTGGCGAAAAGCTTAAACAGTCAAGAAGACGAACAAATCCACGCAGCTTGGAGACTTCTGAGCCTACAAATATGCTTCACTGGCTCCGGAGCCTACAAATATGTAACATGAAAGTTAGCCCCCAGGGGCTTCGGTGCTTAAAAGGAATTGAGAAGAAGATTAGTTACGAGCTCAAAAATTTTAATCCTATTCTGTACTCTAACTTGCTTCCGTTTAGCTAAGAATAGTATATATCGCTTGGTAATTGACTAGAAGATTTAGGAGGAGAAGGCTAATTAGCTTTCGTCGCATCAGAATGGCCGCTTGCTCCGCCCTCACCACTGCCACACTCTCCTCGGCCGCTTCGGTGCCGGCCGGCTGGCGGCATGCAGCACCATCCGTGCGCCCGCCCGGTGCGCGCAGCCAGCGCGTCTCCGGCGTAGTGCGGTGTAGCGGCGTGCCAGGCGGCCTCGGTATCTCGAGGAAGCGTAAGCTCTCTGCTCTGAAACTCGTAAGGATCCGATCCCTGTGTGAGATTTCCCCGGAAATCTGATGGGTTTTTCTCCGGTTGGGGTGGGTGACAGTGGCGGAGCTGTGGCAGGCGGCGAGGGGTGCGCCTCCGGGGACCGTTCTCGCCGCGGCGGCTGCGGCAGCGGTTGTCTACAAGGTGGCGTCCGGTCTCCTCGCACCGCCGCCTGCGCCGCCGCCGCGACGTCAGGAGGTGGCTGATGAGGCGCTACCGCAAGCTCCGGAGCCGGTGGAAGTGGGGGAAATCACGGAGGAGGAGCTGCGGCAGTAAGACGGGTCTGACCCGGAGAAGCCGCTTCTAATGGCCATCAAGGGGCAGATCTACGACGTCTCCCGCAGCAGGTCGCTTTCCTTAAGCCCTGCCCCAGATAAACCTCATGTGTGACTTTGCTGCTTTGGTTTTAGATTTTGTTCGGCTGTGACCACTAAATCATCCAGAGTTTGGTTGTGATCGACTGATCAATGGTATTGATTGTTCACTACTATTACAGAAGTGAAGTTTTCAAAAAGAATATGTGCTGTGAAGCAAAGACACAGTCTTGTTAATTTGGAAGGGTAGTAGCTGAAAAAGCAAAATAGATGGTTCCTCTATGCTACTAAGGGTCTGTTTGGTTGAGCTGTGGCTGTTGACAAAGCTATTGTTGGCTGGCTGTCTAGAAAAACTACTGTGGCTATGGAAAAGTAAATATGTGGCTTTTGATTTATCCAAATAATCTACAGCATTTTAGAACATGAGTACAGAAACATCAGCACATTACAAAAAGTTGGCAGAAGGCAGCTTTTCCAAATAGCTGAATTTACACTGCAAAGTCCACAGCTACCGTTAGCAAAAGCTGCTGAAAAGTTGGCCATTTGGTTGGGCTACAGCTTTTTCCAGTGCAAAGCTGCTGAAAGGCCCAACCAAACACACCTAAGTACTACTAACATCGTAACATGTTTGTTTAGTATTTTAGATTCATGATGCGATACCAAAAGGAAATAGGAAAGGCTTATTTTGAATGTAGGGTGTTGTAGCCGATTGCGCAGTAAGAGAATCAATGCGCACACAGAGTCGAGGACGGGGAAATTGACGTTTGAATGATTAGTCATTTCAATGTCACATGCCACTTCACGGGTCATATGGACAAAACGCCTCTACTACCACCCTTGGGGGAGGGGTGTTGGAGGTTGTAAATTGAATGGTTTTTCTGTATAGTTTAGGGGTTTGGTTACCCAGTTTTAAACCTCAGGGAATTCTTTCTGAAGACTATATGGTCGTAACAGAAGCGAATGCTTTTTCCCCTGGCAAATCCAATAATGAAAGGTTTCAAAGACTTTCATGCCAGATGCTATTAGACCCTTAGTTTGTGAGATGTTTGACCAACATTTAGATCTCCAAATAAAATGCGCATACTGCAAATATAGCGCCATTGTCATGTAATTGGGCTTCTGATGCCTGGGCATATGACCATTCAGCTGTTGGCATGTTTGGGGTTGATGTGGGTTCAGTTGTTGAATCTTAATCCACATGGTATGTTTAGAGTTGATGTGGGTACAAGTTCAATTATTGTTTGCGAATCCACAAAGATATTGTCCCTACCTGTAAACTCGCATCTTATCATTTGGATGAGACTCATGAGAGCTACGATGTGCCAAAGAACTAAAATTGCATACCTAATTACCCATGCTGCTTTTTTGTAGTGGCATCAACAAGTATCATGGGTTTTCTTACAGTAACATAATGTATAGTGAACTCAACCTTTCGTCATCAAAGATGGCTGTTGTGAAAACCACGAGGCGACACGCAGAAGTATAGATCTATACCAAGAACACTGCAGAATAGGCGACGAGAGACACGATATTTTTAACGTGGTTCAGCCGTGAGGCCTACATTCATAGGGAATGACTATGGGCGCTTCTCCCTATCTCATAACTCTCTTTCAAATTACATTGTTAGTTTGGTTATTGTGCGGCGCCCTCCTCCTTATATAGGAGGCCTAGGATACAGGAATCCGACTTTGACTCTATCGATATCCTACTAGGACTCCCCATAGTACCCTAATATAATACTACGCCTTCTCTAGTCCAACTTGTAACCTACTCGTACACATATTCGACACAAACTCAACAATCTCCACCTTGGCGAATATGTCCTTTGCCACCTTGAAGCCGTCTTGTGCAAACCTCCGTGCACCTTGGACTTTGAGATTCATCTTTGCAGCTTAATGATCTGAACCGCCGATAAGACTCCATTACTACTTCCCAACTCCACCATGACTCCACCTACAACTGTATTTTCTTCCTCATTCATCACTTGAAAACTAAAGAAGCTTTACAGCCATATCATGAGTCATCTTACTGAGTCAAAATCACAATTGCCTTTCCGTTCCTTGGACAATCTTTCCAGACCATCTATGCTTGCCGTGCGCCTTTAGCCGCACGCCTCGCCACAGTTCCTGTGTCAAGCCTCTGCAGCCCTGGTCGAAAATTTCCTGGGTAGCTAGCCCACACTTCTTCCAACCCCGCTACTCTTTTCTCCATCAATTTTTTCTCAATGATGCCGAGTCCCCCACCTCACCTCTGGACCATTGAGTACTCTTCTCCTCCGGATCACGTGTTCTCCATATTGGCCGCAGGCTTCAACTTCTAAGATCTCATGCTTTGAAGCCTCCTCTCAACCCCTGTATATATAGCAGTTCTTGGACCGCCGAACTCTTATTCCGAGTCCCTCTCCTTCCAAATTTTGGAATCTACTTCAAATTGGAGCAAAAAAGGGATTTAACCTAGAAATTGGCTCAAAGAACCTTCCAAAAAACACATTGTGGGCCTTCCCCAATCCTCCTGGGCTGCCCCCACGCGTCCTGGGCCCTCCCTAAGCCCCCAGCCTCCCCGAGCCTCCCCCGGGCCTCTACCGCCTCCTAGGCCGGCTGCGTGCCCGCTTGGGCCGGCCGCCCACGCCTAGGCCGGCCATGCGCCAGCTTAGGCTGGCCGCCCACTGCCTCGCATGGTTCGGCGCCCTGCCCCGTGGCTTGGGCCGTCGCCTGCCCTCAGCCTACCTCGCTGGTGCGCCTTGGGCCGCCTGCCCACGCTTGGGGCGCTCCGCGCCGGCTGGGCCTCCTCGAGGCTGCCCTAGGTTGGTAGCCCGCCACAGGCTACCTAGCTGGGCCCCGCCTCCAGCTAGGTGGCCCAGCTAGCATGGCCGGGTGCTCCCGTGCGCCGTGGCCGGCACTGCCATGGCCGTTGCCTCGCGCCGCGCGGCTCTTTCTTCTTCTTTTCTTTCGCTCCACCTCGCGCTAGAATTTTCTACGCCTTTTGGAAGAGAATTTTCATGACACGCTCCAGGTTCCACCTCGCCTTGTACACGTGCCGCTGTCCTCCATCTCATACTCATCGGATTCTTTCGTATTGTCTCAAGATCTACCATCAACCTCGTGCTCTAATACCACTTTTGTAAAAACCACACAAAAAACCTTCCAAAAAAACGCGTCCTAGGCCTCCCCCAAGCCTCCTGGGCTGCCCCCACGCGTCTTGGGCCTCCCCGCCCCACACCCCACCCCCCGGGCCTCCCGAGCCACACCCTTTATGTGGCACTTAATAGTGAGTTGCTCAATTTTGTACAGGCCTGGCAAGAGGCTACTGCGGGTGACGACATGGTCCATAGTGTTGTCGGGATACAGTGACTTCAAGATCAATGTATGATGATGTTGAGCAGATACTCCGGGAAGTTAGGCACATATAATTGATGCAAAAGTAACCTAATTTCACCAAGTTGTTGATTGTGATGAAAGGAAGAAGGAAGTACAGTTGCAGATGGAGTCATGGTAGAGTCAAGAAGTAGCATGGGAGTCTCATCGGTAGTTCAGGTTATTGAACTGCAAAGGTGAATCTCAAAGTCCAAGGTATACGTTGGTTCGAACAAGGCAGCTTCAAGATGGTGGAGGACATATTCGTCAAGATGGAGTTTGTTGAGATTGTGTTGAATATGCGTAAGAGTTGGTTATGAGTTGGACTTAGAGAAGCGTAGTATTGTATTAGGGTACTATGGGGAGTCCTAGTAGGATACAGGTAGAGTCGGAGTCGGACTCACATATCCTAGGCCTTCTATATAAGGAGGGGGTACCGCACAATGTAACCAAGGCCAAAACAATGTGATCTAGGTAAGGGGAGGAGCGCTCGTAGTCATGCCTCGTGGATATAGGTCTCGGTATAGATCTACGATTCCGCGTGTTGCCTCGTGGGAGATCGGCGTGCCTAGGGCTAATTTTCGCAACAATGACATTGCTATTTTACAGTACCTAGCACATTGTCTTTCACATTGACTAAAATCAGTTTTCCCTAATGCTCACTTGATTTGCTGTTATGCAGAATGTTCTATGGACCTGGTGGACCATATGCACTCTTTGCTGGTAAAGATGCCAGCAGGGCATTGGCTAAGATGTCCTTTGAGCGCAGGATCTGTCAGGTGACATATCTGGCCTTGGTCCATACGAGTACACTGCCTTGCAGGACTGGGAGTACAAGTTCGTCAGCAAATATGTGAAGGTAGGAAGCATCATAAGAACCGCACCCGTGGAAGAGGGTAGTGTTAGCACTTCCTCTGAAATACAGGAGGAAGCTGCTGCGGTGAAGCTGAATGGAGACAAAGCACCATCGGACACTAATAGATATATAAATTGATTCTAAAGTCTGACGAGAAAGAACGAAATGGAGGGCACTGCTGATCAAGGCTCCAAAGATAGTTAGAAACTGGCTATCTCCGAGCTGCTACCATGCAACGATGCTACATGCATCTGGACTGAAATCCACAGAAATGCTGTTTAACTGTGTGTGACTAGATGTGTAACTGTTTTCAACCATGGAATATTGAGTGATTGAATTTGAACAGGATCATGCCTCATCGCTTCATTCCACAAGATAATGTTGTCCAATTCCCTTTGCCAAGAACATGGTGCCATGTTATTAGTTGGATGCCCTCATGCTCACATGCTCAATAATAGCATAACTGCCTTGAAGAGCAGCAGCCACTATATGAAGAGCCTTTTGATATTTGTTCTCGTCATGTTGCCAACTTCCTTCATTCTTTTCTCAACATTGTTCTGCACTGCTGTCTAGTGTTCGTCATGAGATTACTGGGATATTAGTACTTCATAAATAGTTCGAGTTGTGCTGTGCATGTCGGTGTCAGGTCCATCTGATTTGAACTGAGATGAGGAAATTAAACAAGTAGCACCAAACTAGAAAGGAGAAATTTCAGCAGCACAAGTAATGCCTTGAAGACATACAGGTACTTACTTATTTGGTTTCTCATTTCAGTACGTATAACACTTTGTTTATAGAGCGTAGAAGCTTTATAATCTGTTCAACAAAAGTCATAGTAATGCTAAGCACATTATCTGTTCACCTAACTGTCATCAAAACAAGCAGTTCTATGATAATATACATGTTCTGTTATATAATACCTAGGACTGGAATCTAGAAGCTCGGATATTCTATGCCGAAACAGCCAGGGTTGTTTTCTGATATGCTATCTGTCAACGACAGGTAGACAGCGCATGACCAACCTACATACGAACCTAAAGAAGTATTTTGTTTATCTCAGGGCTTATGTCACGCACGATTTCATAGTCAACGACGTTCGTCACCACCATGTGCCATTCCCAGGATTCTTCGGTTGCATAGGAAGTTGATGCCGGTTTGTCATTACCTTCTCTCATTGCTTTGTTGCTAAGAGCTTAGGGTACATTTATGATAATTCCAAGTGGTAACCATCTTGTTCTTGAAATCATATCTCCAAGTGATAATTAAGGGCCTGTTTGGAATGCATGAATTATACTGGAATTTCACATGATTTCACGAGAAACAGTTAATCTGCAGAAATTTCAAAACTATTGTTGTTTCAGGCAAAATGCCATTTTAGGGACCCTATGCACCATCAATTCCAAAACTAGCCTCCTCTGAAAAAGAACGGCAAAAACGTCCCCGCGGTAGGTCGGGTGGTTGACACGTGGCTCCTATCGTAGGTCAGACGTGCGAGGAGCATTTGCTGTGCTTTTGACGGGCGACGCGTGTGTCGGGACCCGCGAGCTAGAGGTGCCGCATGTGGGACCCACGAGGGGATCCTGCCGTAGGTGGAACTTGTGGCACCCACCTGCCATGGGTTAGATGTGCGGCACGCGCTGCCCGCTCGTTGCCCGACCGCCGGCTACCCACTGCCCGTCGCACGTCCCACCCGCGGGATCCGAGGCGGCTCGTGGCTGTGGGTGCTGCTGTGTGCGCTATCAGAAGTAGTCGCGTTGCCAGCCATTTTCCGCCCATGTGTCGAAATCCGTGCTACTAGCCGCCTCAAAATCTGTGCTAATTTTTTTTGCTATCAGTAAAAATCTTTGCACTGCACCCATGTCTTTTTCCCGCTTTCGTTGACTGTAGTGCCCTCTTTTTTTTCAGTGTCGATTGGATTCCCTCTCACTCTATTTAAACCACGTATCTCTCAAACCTCAACCCGCAAAGCTCTCTGCGTGGCCTAAACTCTCTCGGCTACCCACTGTTCCTCGCTCGCATCCAGAGAAGTGGGAAAATAGAGAAGATAAGAAGCAAGTTTTGTTGTGGATTTTGAAGCTTTAGAAAGTTCAATTAGCAGACGAAGAAGTAGAAGACATTGCATATCTCGTTTAAACCTTGAAACGCAGGTAATTGTTTTCTTGCTATTAATATCTTGATTTGTTATTAGATTTCCTTATAGTTAGATAGATGACACCATTTTCAAGAAATTTAGTTCAAGTTATAACATTGTTATTTTATGTCACTTATGTAGTATTATAACAAATGAATGTTGTTAATATTTTAATTTTATAGGAATGGCTTCATCTGGTTGCGATGACATGGCGAAGGAAAAGGCGATGGCTTTTGTGCCCGAAGGTTTAGAAGTTCCTATTTGCTAGTGCCAGGATCGCTGCAGGCTTATGAAATCGAAAGATATGTTGTACACTTTTTTAAGGAGGTTCTTAACGTGTGCTAATTATCGAAAATGAGCCTGCCAAGGTTGGCCTTTACGATCGTCGTCCACATACCTCCATTTCTTACATTATGCCACACATTGTCACACATCACAAATGCTAACTGAACTTGCATGCAGTTTCCCCCACTTATATGTGACTACATATAGTGAGTAGATAATACCCAATCAAAAGACGATGAGGAAGAACTAATGCGTGAGATGTCATGGAGATGGGAAGTGTTTGCGCGCCGCATGCATGACGCAGAGGAAGAGGAGAAGCAAACGCATTGGCAAGAAGAGCGATGCAATGAAAAGAAGGAGGCGGAACATCACACTGTGGAGGCTTGTGAGGCAGAGAGGGCGAGGAAGCGCGAGGTGGCGTGTTGCGCAAAGGGAGAAGGAAAAGAAACTCACACAAGTCGTATGTGGAAGGGGAAACGCCCCGAGTAGAGTCTTATGTTAGCTAATTTACTGATTGTATTCCCCGCCCTAGTTTAGTAATTTTATTGTATCGAACTCTAAATTTGAATAAAAAACTTATTACTTCATGGAGTAGTGCAAACAACAAAATAGAATAGTACAACTATTGAAACAACTAAACAAAGTCGTGATCAACGGCCTCTTCCCTTCTTGTGTCTCAGCGGCATGTGATCTGAGGGGAAAGTGAATTGTTCATGGGGCATCAGGTTTGTCTGGAGACCGTAGTGGGGAGTCTCCTGCGTAGGTTCTGATTGAGTAGGAATCTGGCTATTATCAATCTCATGATGTCCAAATAAATTTGTACCCAATCGTGACCCAGGTGATGGGACGAACCAGTCTTGTAACCTCCTCCTCCAACTAGAGACTGGTATTAAATTGAAGATTGCATCCATGGGTCTGAACAACAAAAGTACCATCGTCTAGTGGTGAATCAAGGTGGTCCATTATCTACAAAATGATCGAAGTATTACTAGAAAATTAATTTAAGATACAAGCGTAACATGTAACTATAAAACTTACATACCTGACTAAATGGACCTTCCTGAGACCTCTGGGCCTGCTCTTATGGCAAATTCATGTCGAACTATGTACGAAATAGATAATCGCTTAGTAATAATTTTTTTCACTCACCGATTGTATAATTCTGGTATGCAATAAATTAGGTGCACTTGAAGTCATTGAGGAGCTCGCGTAGAGGATATTTGTTGTAGCGATGTGTCCCCACGTACCACGGACAATAAAGGTTAGGAATAAGGTATCAAAAATATCATAAACATGATATATGGAAAACTTGGCCTTCATTAAAAATTACATACCTCTTGAGCTGTACCTCATTGTAAGGTCTGACCTTGCTCGTGCGCCTGGTCGTACTATGTCAAACAAGTGATCATTGCATAGTACAGATAAATATATGTAAATAAGTGCAATGAGTGGCTGTGCTAAATTTAACGCACCTGGAGTCCTCTACTAGCTTACCTAGATGATATCCTCAAGAGTGAAGTGTCTCCACGTACCTCTGATTGTGAAACGTCAACACATTTTTAGTCCTTGGGATGTGCATTTTTAACAAATACAGCACAATATTCTTAAATATTATCGTGTTGTCATGACGTGAAGCTCAGTGTCGATCCATTCCCATCCTTAGCTAATTAGCATGTGTGATGGTTGCTGGTCTCTCGGGTGGAGGACAAGTGAGCCTCTTGTGCATCCTCGGGCTCTCGTCGCATTTCCTACATATAACATTATATTGTAATTTACATGCAAAACATAATATATGTAAGGTGAGAAAACAAATTTTTTACCTTTGTTCAGGGATGACCTGCTGTGCAGCAGTGTTGCCCCACAGCTTCAATCATCGTCCTCTTGTCTTTCTTATGTTGCCTGGATTTAAAATACAAAAATCATTGGTACAAATAATAAATTTGTAAGCACATGTACAATGGTTGTGAACTTTAAAACATACTAATGGATTCTTTTTGGAGAGCTGTCTGCTAGCTGGAGGGGCACTCGTAGAGCAAACTACATCATGACACGTTGTGGTGCATACGACTCTACCATGTTTGAGAATACTAGGTGACAAGTCGTCATCCAGTAATGTATGTCCTTGCTGCACTGGATGGACAAACTATGAGGTGCTACACTAATGTATGGTCATTTGTCCATTGGAACCATATCACCCCCGGTGGTCCATCAGCTCGAACTCCTGGTGGTATATTGGGTAGCAACGCGCCGACACATCTCGAGCCTAGGTAAAAGTGGCACCTCTCCACTGAGTGCCCATAGTGGGCCATCTATGACGCTCTATCCTATAGGATAAGAGTAGATCGGCTCAATTATCTGGGGCCGTCAAACAGGGAAGTGTTCCCAATACCACAATTGAAGCAAAATATGGCAAGCATTAAGTATTGGCTCTTTGCCCTTCTTATGGGATGTAGCGTCACACAATCCCCTATACGTAGCACAGAATTCTGCAGAACCCCAGCTGTACTGAGGAGTGTCTCCAAGCGGGGCATCAACCAAAGCCTCTACAAGGTGGATATAGCTAGGGAACACTATATGACCGTGTGTCGTAGGAAACATGTACCAACCAAAGAGAAACTGCAAATACGCAACCAAATGCGTCCTCACTACCTCTTCATCAGCACCCACTGGGCATGTGTCAAACCTACTAAGCCAGTTTTTTGGGACACCCCGCGGAAGCTCTCCTTTCTCCGTTCTCAGAATCTACACACCAAATTGAGTAGCCAAGTGCTCCATCTAGTCAACTCTCTTAGGCGGTGGAACAATTGCCTCTCTGCTAATGGGCAATCCATTGATCGTGGAAACGTCTTAAAGAGTCACCATCATCTCTCCCCAACGAAAGTGAAAAGTGTGAGTTTCTGGTCTCCACTTGTCGACAAGAGCAGTCAACAGAGACGCATCCAAAGTGAAAGAGTGGCCCGTGGACTTCATCCTAGAGAGTGACAGAAGCTTAGTATCTAAAAGGAGTGGAACAAACCGCTCGTCAAGGGGCCAGTGTGACCTTGGAACCCTAAGCATGAACGTAGGTGGAACGTCGACATCAATTCCCAACCAAGAGTGGCACCGATGGTGATCATCTATACTACCTTATAAAAGTCAGAGTTTTTCCCTCTTATCTCCGATCAGTCCACACCGCCCAATCATAATCATCCAACATCTAATATTACTTTGATGGTCTGCCACCTAAATTGATAGATAATTATCCACCATTGTCATTCACTTAAAGTTGATAAATAATTACTTAGCATTGCCCTTATTTAATTAGATGGTATGGCTCTACCATCCGACGAAGCCTAATCCCGCCCTATGCTGATCCAGGCCATGCCACCTTCCCCTGATCCTGCGCTCCCCTAGCTGCCCTCCCAACGCATCGTCCGTGCATCGCCATCTCTTCCACTCTACAAGTGACATGGTTGCCAACGAGAAGCCGGTGAGCCTCGGCGATGGTGAAGGCGTGCGGGACCCATGGCGGCTTACCACATGGCGCGGGACCATCTCCTTCCGACGCTGCCCCAATTCCTCCCACCGTCGGCACATGCCACCGCCAAGCGGCACTCTATCGCGACCATCTGACGCCGCGGCACTATCGAGGACCACACCGCACTCCCCCTACCACCTGACAATCTCTACCGCCTCCTCCATACCGACCTCCCCAGCGTGGGCCTCCACCTTGTGCACGCAGTCATGCCATGAAGGATGTGACGCCGCCGTCGCCAGCGATATCCTCCTTGCACGGCCCCACCACCGCCACCAGCTGAAACAGCTCACGCGCCAGCGGAAGCTGCGCCACATCAATGAGATCGATGCGCTGCTCGCTGACCTCGGCATTGACGAGGTATCTTTTTCGTCGCCGCAATCCAGAAAATCTGTGATCCGGAAGATAGATTGGGCGAGAAGCATTTATATTGTGTCATATTTGTTATTCATCATTCTTTAGTATTCTATATGAACAATGGTGTCCACTTTCTTTTTGTACCATTTCTATTTGTAAGTTCTTTTGGTCACTTGAATATCATTGTCAGTACAATGCATATATGGATAGAAAACTATGTTTCTAAATGTTAGAATATATTTTCACGTTTAATTTATGTTAGTCAAGATGTGCATTGCGTGTGCACGATTACTAGTGGTAATAATGTTCTAATAGTTCTGGTAGTCTAGCCATCTCTTGCAAATAGAACATTAAATCTTCTAACATTACAATACTCGGAGTTCAACATGAACAATACATAAATAAAACAGAACATTAAATCTGCTAATATTACAATACCTTGGAGACACAGATTCTTCCTGGACAATTTGGATATATGCACACAACCTTCAGACATTCAGGATTTGACATTTTTGACTTATATTCACGACTTATGGAAAACACTAGCCAACCATGAGAGTGCTCTCATCAAAGCCCCATTGTGAGTTGACGTTATGTGAGATCACAAGGTTCTGTATTGTCAATTCATCCATTTCTTCCGCAATAGCTCTTTGAGAAAGAGCACCGCCTCCAGCATCACCCCTATTCTCCTCGCTACCATCAGATTCTTCGTCACCCTCTTATCCAAATCCAACTCGTTCCACATGCTTGGTAAGACTTCAAAGAAGTTAACACGAGTGGACCAGATGGACCTGCATCTTCATCAGTGACTTAATGTCCTTCTTTCGTATGGATGGGGTTGTCCTCCCACACTGCCAGCACTACTTCATGACATCCATCTATGGCAGCAACTTGTAACTCAACAGTTGCACTACAGCCTTCGTCACAATCAAAAAATTGAACACACACCATTGCGCGACTGTACATCGCAGCTCCAGGAGTGCTAACGAGCCTCATGTACCCAGCTCATGAGACATTGCCGGTGACCTTGTGTAGCTCCCACAAAGGGTCTGATGACCCTTCAGTGTGACCCCTACATGTCATAGCCTCAACAACAAGCTTTTTACGCGTTGTCTCCCGATCAATCTCTTGGCGTATACACCTCCTTAAGTCCAACTAAAAGTCCACCTAGCCCTTGTGTGGTTTAGGATTGATTGAGAGTTAATCTAACCTAGGTATGGTTTTGGTGATTAATGACAAACGGGTTTGTGGACTAACCATTTTCCTTGAGTGTTAGAACGTGCATGGGTTAGGTACCCACTTTGTAGGGTTACATCAAGAGGATGAACCTACAAGCCCGTGAAGCCCAAGATCAATGATGCATGTATGATCGGGAGATGAATTGATGTGTTGAAGTCCATCAAATCATGTGAAGCATCAAGTGATCAAGAAGTAAACTTCAAGGATCAAGATATGGGTTTAAGGAGTGAACCGCATTGGATCAAGATGAAGTTATAGCGTGAGAGTGAAGTTGACAAAGATGGTTAAGAGTGGGCTCATGTGTTGAGCCATGGTGATCAAGACATGAAGCTAGGAGTTCAAGAGAAGAATACTAGTGGTGGCTTCATGTGATCAAGTGAAGGTAAGCAATTGTGTATTGCATTATATGAACTAACCCCATGTGCTATGTGCTATGTGTATGTTGAGGGTTAGGTACCACTCATGGGAAAGCATCGAGAGGTTGATCAAATGTGCCCATGAGAGGATGACATCATAAGTCGATGGTTATCACAGCAAGCTCAAGATTGGCATCATGCGAAGACATATGCTTCAGGGTTGCGGATCCATCAAGTGAAGATGAACAAGTGAAGATGATTTCAAGAGAAAGCTTCCCCATGAGGATTATGGGGGAGCTATATGAAGAAGACATCATAAGGTGACGCTAATCAAGGTGATTCCACTTGGAGCAAGGAAGATGGACATCATCGAGCTCAATTAGAATATGCAAGGCAAAGGTATGCCTAGACTAGGTCTTCCTAGTTTGACCGGTCTCAAGGAGTTTGGAAAGAGACCGGATTATAGGTTAGATAGCCATACTATAAAGATGGGCTATCGAATGATTAGCTTGTTCACATCGTGTGTCGAGTGCTCAAGTCTTTGCATATGTTGCATATTACCGTGTTTCCTTTGTGGTGGAGGTGCTAGAACTCGGTGTTCTAGTGTGTCCGGAGGTTTCGAGCTGCATGTGCTCCGAGGCTTCGGGTGTAGTTCGGTGTTGCTTGTGTTGTCCCTAGACTTGGTGTCTAGGCATGTGTGATCCTACCAACCTAAGTGGCTTGGTTGATCGGCTAGGTTCATAGACTCTGGGAGGTCCATTTCCGGACTATATGACCTAAGGCAAGCCCCTAAGGTATTCCGGATTGAACCAAGGTGTTCTGGGTTTGTTCGGAAGTGATCCGGATTCATCGAGTACTCCGTGGGAGTTGCTGTCTTGGAAAATTCAGACCCTCCGGGCTAGGGTCCGGGTTGAATCCACAGTGTCTGGATTGAACTAGGAGGGTCCAGGCCAGGGTCCGGGTTGTACAGAAGGTTTCCGGAGTGTCACCCGAAGGGTCCGGGTGAGGGTCCGGATCTGTACTGGACAACTCAGACCTCAACCCAGAGGGGTCCCGGTCAAGGGTCTGGATTTTTCAACGGTCACTTTTCTGACCGTTGGTGTGAACCCAGAGGATAATCCGGACGGATTTGCCCAGATTCCTTTCCAATGGCTATTTTTCAAGGTTGGCTATATATAGTCACCACCTTGAGCTGGCTTGGGGGATGAGTTGTGCCTCTATTCTTCATTTGTGAACATCTCTAGTGATCTCCTCCCTCTCTAAAGCCTCAAGTGCATGTGTTGCCATTTGTGAGGTGTGAGGGAAGCCTTTGTGCATAAGTTGCATAAGGTGTGTGTGCATAAGTTGCATTGTTTGAGCACTCGGCGTCGATTGTGTTCAAGCGAGAGTCCGAGAGTCTATTATTCTTGGAGGCCACCGACTCTTAGACGGCTTGGTGGTGGTGGCTCGGTGATCTCCTCAAGAAACCTGTGAGGAGGCCCGGGAGATTGTGAAGTGGTTGTGGAGCTCGTCATTTCCTGGAGTGGAGGAAAGAGCTAACCATAGTGACCAGGGAGACTCCGGAGAGTCCTCAAGAGGAAACGACTTGAGAGAGAGCCCACTTTTGATCAAGCGTGATCAGGTTTTCAAACGGAGACGTAGGATATTAGTGGATATCCGAACTCCGAGTCATACATCGTTTGTCTCTTATCTCCTTTACTTATTGCATTTCATACTTGCTCTAGATTTCTTGTATATCTCTTATAGAAGTTGAATGCTTGTTTATCATCCTTGTATCCTTAACATTGATATATTCACATAGGGTGTGTATGCTTACATGAAAGACTAGCATAATAGGATTTGAGCTTATGAAAATCCGATTAATATAATTCCGCATTAGGATTAAGCCAAATCCGGAAGTGATTTTTAAAAGCCTATTCACCCCCCTTAGGCGACATCTTAGTCGTTAAGGTCCTTTCACCAACATACTAATCTCCACCAAACCTTCAATTCGTGCAAGCTTAAACTGGCATTGTGATAGATTGAGCCCGCAAGGGCCCATCCCGTATTACATTGCCTCCATAAAACACAAACAATTATTTTATTGTATTAACGTACACATTAATCACATATAAACATATTATTCCCATTTTCAGATCATGTACTAGCATAATAAATCTACTACTAATATAATTTCATGAGATGTACAGTTATATCACTTCCAAAAAAATATTACTACTAATATTTATATGTTTTCGTGCATTCTCAAGCCTAGCATGATCTACATCCATGAATTTATTTTTGCGATAATTAAAAAAGTGATTACTATGTTTGCTACTAAACGATGTTTATAAAATTTTCCACTGCATAAAATAATATTTAGTACAATATTTCATGTTTTTGATTTCTAACATTAGGTTTCTCTGTAATAAATATTAGTAAAATTACAAAAATGTTTAACATTATTTTAGAAATGCACTTATTAAAATATAAAAATCTACTTACATAATTATTTGCATGTGGAATTTTTTCAAACTCAACCGGAGGTTCGCCGCTTAATAAACGAATCTTCCAATTACAGCACAAATATGAGCCACAATACACCCTTTAAGCCATCATCATAGGTACTCCGGTCACTGCATTATGAATAACAACATTGTGTTCAAAATTTATAGCACCGTACAAACATGCTAAACATTGCTAATTAATAAACTTTCTAGCACTGTACAAACACGTACTAAACTTTCTGCTAATTAATACTTTTAGTCTTAAAAAATAACCTAAAACATCTCTTGCATATATGAGATATAGCAAAGAAAATAACAGTGTCACATGCTGAGTTCCGACTAACCAAACAACTAATCGGCATGTTGCCAATTTTTCTTACCTCTACTTGTACATCTCGACTTGATCTATTATTTCTTCAACTACTGCAGCCACTAATTTCAGCTCCAAAATCTACAAAAATCCTTTCAAAGTCCTAACTTCTCTTTTTTTTCTTCTCTGTGGTTGAGATGGGATGCGTAGGAATGAAAGGAGGCAGAGGCAACAAATAAGAAGGTGAGAGGGAGCTGGATCACGCCTCGGGTTATAAAGACGGGAGAGCATGGTTTGCTTCAACAATTTTGCCATGATGAGGTACTGCTGGGTCTAATCGCAACAGGCGAAAAAAAGGAGACTGTGGCACTTGCGATGTGAGATTCTAGGGCACAGGCTAGCACGAACACAGATTCTAAGAATGTCAGCATAGATTTTGAGGAGGACAGCACGCAAAGAAGAAACAATAGGGCATGGATTGGATTGGAAAAATGACAGGGCATAGATTTTGACGCGCGGGCAGGAGAAAAATGGCCGGCACCGCACATCTTGCACTTCCCACCCGTGACAGCCTCTCCGGGGACAGATTCGTACACGAATCTTTCGGCAGAGCACAACCACACACGAAACCACGTGCCACGTCAGCTTGCGCAAGTGGAACCCACGACGGGCAGCGGGGCAGTGGGGCAAAGGCCGCCCGACAGTTTCTGCTCGCAGGTCCCACGCGCGACTAGCGAGCCAGAAGCACAGCAGGTCTGGCTTGCATGTCGGACCGTAACAGGTGCCATGTGTTAGCTCTCTAGCTTGTTGCGGGGATGTTTTTGGCTTTATGTTTTGAAGAGGGCTATTTCTACGATTGATACCGAAGAGGGGGCTAAAAGTGGCTTTTTGCCGTTGTTTGAAGTACCAAAATGACATGCTAGCATCAACCGTCCAGCACCTATGCATGATATTACTTCGGAATAGAAATTTGTACTAGTCAAAGGACATGTGTGAGAAGTTTTGCCATTCAGTGCCAAAAGCTAGCAGCTAAGAGCACGGACAATGTGAGGTTCGAGTACCAACATTAAAGGTGCCACATCACTAGATGGTCTAAGTTAGTCTTTTTACTCTAATGTGTGGTTCATTTTCACATATCATGATGAGACCCGCTATCAATAAAATATCTCTATACCCCATCACATAATCAACCACTCCCCATTCCCCTTACTTTCTCCCTCTTGCCTCTCCGCCCAAATCTAGCCACATACGACCAAATCCGGCTAGTCTCCGACCATATCCAAAGAGTCTCCGGCGAGTCTTTGACCAAATCCGGTGATCTCCCTCTCCCCTTGTTCCATCTACACCCAAATCTCACGATCTCCCCTTCTCCCTCTTCGATCTATGCCCAAATCCGGCTGTGACACGGCAGCCTTGATGCGGCACGCGGCCTCCTCGAGCCCCGGTAGCTACAGTACGTGGATGCTGCTTTCTCCTCTAGCACGTCCGAGCTCCCCGTTAGCGACGATTATGGAGGAGTGGCGGCAACAACGCCCAGTGCAACTTAGTGTTAGGCACGCAGACATCCAGAAGACATAGCCTGAGCCTAGACGAGGAACGCGGGTACGCAAGCCGGTCTTTCGCAATTAGTATGAACGGCCCAACAGGCTTTTGATTGGAAGTCCACTCAGCGTGCTGGTCCAATCCAGGTCGAGTGCGACTATTATAGCAGCTCTGCAACCACGAGTCCAGCATTGAAGAACTAGAACCCTGAAACTATTCCCCATTCTCTTATTGTTCTTCCTATCCCAGACTCTGAATTCTTGCACTAGAACTAAATATTGCTCGATGTGTTGCCGAGGAATGTTATTTGCGTAACATTCTAGTATCAGAGCCACAAAAAAAATCTCACAAAATTTTCTTCCGTTGTGCTCATACCCTCTTGATCGTACCTGTAAATTCTTAGCAACAGGTGTGGAATCGTCTTGGCAAATCCACCCAAAATCCCTAGCTAAGTAAGATTGATTCAGAGTGAGTTGCAATGGCGAAAGATAGGCCACCAACCCTCATCATTAGGATGTCTTGAGTGGAAGGGTCGATTGACTCAATCACCACAACAGTTGCAGTTCATTCCCATCAAATCGAACTGATCTTGGAGGGGATTAAACAGCAAGCCCTCAATTTCAACTTGCTGGGCGAGAAGGTGACCGTGGCAACTGCAGCGGTCACGCATGTCGAAGACAACCTCGCCCTCCTCATTACAAACACCACTGACCTGAGACATGAGGTGCATAAGCTGGTGGAGCGCGTGGAGTTTTTGGAGGTATCCCCATCTCACTCCCGTGCCGCCGATGACCAACGGGCCTCCGGCCTCTGCGCAGGCAAAGCTATCGAGGGTGATGCCTCCCGAAACCTTGCGGTTCAACGGCAAACCTTGGGCAATGGTGAGCAATCGTGACCCCAATCTCCTGTATCTTTCGATTTTGGCAACAGTTCTGCGCCTGGTTTTGTGCACTCTACTGGTAGTCCTAAGTTTGGTCCCAATGCAAGATGCCCCGCAGCGATTTCCCTCGCTTTGCTGGTGATGACCCCAAATGGTGGAAAATTTGATGTGAGAAATATTTTGACATGTATTATGTTCTGCCTCATAACTGGGTTAGTTTTGCTACCCTACACTTCACTGGTACAGTAGCCTTATGGCTACAAACTTATGAGGATCTTCACCCAATAGATAGTTGGTCTGATCTTGTGCTAGCAGTGCATAGCAAGTTGGTAAAAATAAATATGAGCAACATTTAGAGGATCTGTTTAAACTGCACCAAAAATCTAGCGTCATTGAATACCACACCAAATTTGAGGAGTTAATGCATAAGATCCTAGTGCACAACCAAGCTTACGATGAAATTTTCTTAGTCAATAGATTTTTTACTGGTCTCAAATCTAATATTAGACTTGCCATTAGACTACACAAGCCTAGAACTCTTGATGCAGCTCTCTCTTTGGCATTACTACAGGAGGAGGAGTTGGAATTATCCAAGATAAAATTGTATTACAAGTCTGATACCAAAGACTTTGCCAAGCCATATGTCAGGGCTCCTAATCCAGCACTGGGGATATTGGGAGTTGCTCCTGAAGTGGGCAAGAAATTTGAGCCAAAATTTGAAGAGAAATATGAATCTCTTAGAGCCATGAGAAGGGCCAAGGGCCTTTGTTTTAAGTGTGCTGACAAATATGCTCCTGGTCACAGATGTGCTCCAATAGTACCCCTTCATGTTTTGGAAGAACTCTTAGAAGTGTTCCAGCTTGAACCTATTGAGGTTGATGCTGAAGACAAATCTAGTGACTCAGACTCTGAAGCAATGTTAATGAGTTTATCTGCTGATGCAGTTGATGGCACCCAACGCAGGAGAACAATCAAGTTGCAAGGGCTTATCCAGTAGCAATTTGTGTTAATCTTGGTGGACTCTGGAAGTTCTCATAATTTCATCAATCAACATTTGGTTGACAGCTTACACTGCTCAACTACTCCTCTGCCCAGTACTACTGTATTGTTAGCTAATGGCAAACCAATGGTCAGTACTCACGGAATCAGTGAATTGTCTTGGTGGGTACAAGGCCACACATTCCACACTACTATGAGAGTATTACCATTAGGGTGCTATGATATAATCCTAGGCATGGATTGGCTGGCAGATCACAACCCAATGTATGTCAATTGGAAGACCAAAAAGATGAGATTCAATCATCACAGGAAGCGGATAACATTGCGAGGTATTAAGGAGACTACCCAATATTGCACACCTGTCTCTGCACACCAGTTAAACCATTTTATCAAAAAAGTGAGAAGTTGAGCAATTGCTTTAGTTATGCCCAATCCAGGCACACTCTAGGTATGCCTCCATTCCACCTTCAGTACAAGAACTCTTGCAGCAACATGCTGATGTCTTTGATGAACCTCAAACACTTCCACCATCTAGAGTTTTTGATCACCACATCAATCTTGTCCCAGTCGCCATGCCAGTGAACTTGCGGCCTTATAGGGTATCTCCTCAGCTAAAAGATGAGTTAGAGAAACAGGTCACAAACATGTTGCACAAAGGTATAATTCAACATAGTACCAGCCCTTTTTCCTTGCCTGTTCTTTTGGTCAAGAAAAAGGAAGGCACCTGGCGGTTCTGTGTTGATTACAGACAACTGAATGCCATGACAGTTAAAAAATAAGTATCCTATGCCAGTGGTTTAAGAGCTGTTAGATGAACTTGCTGGACCTAAGTGGTTCACCAAACTAGATCTGAGATCAGGCTATCACCAGATTAGAGTGATATCAAATGATGAATACAAGTCAACTTTTAAAGTCCACAATGGACACTATGAATTCAAAGTCATGCCCTTTGGGTTGACCAATGCACCTACAACATTCCAAGCAGCCATGAACACTATCTTTGGCTCTATCATCAGGAAATATGTCTTGGTTTTTGTAGATGATATTCTTATATATAGTGATACACTTGCTCATCATCTGGAGCATTTGAAAGCAGTCTTCACCACTCTCAGACAACACCACCTCTTTGTTAAGTACAGTAAGTGTTCTTTTGCTCAGCAACAATTGGAATACCCTCGGGCACATAATTGGTATAGATGGTGTCTCCACTAACATAAAGAAGATTGCAGCTGTTCAAAATTGGCCTCCACCCACCACATTGAAGCAAATGCGTGGCTTCCTTGGCCTGGCTGGTTACTACAGACGTTTCATAAAAAATTATGGCATTCTTAGCAGACCCCTCACTGTTTTGTTAGAAAAATGCCATGCGTTTGCTTGGGCTGATGTGGTCCAACAGTCCTTTGAAGCTGTTAAGCAGGCTTTAATAACAGCTCTTGTTTTGAAACTTTCAGATTTCCAAAAGGGATTTGTAATTGAAATTGATGCTTGTCACAATGGCATAGGAGCTGTCTTCATGCAAGATGGCCACCCCATAGCCTTCCTTGGTAAAGCTTTGGGACCAAAGGCACAGGGCATGTCGACTTATGAGAAAGAATGCCTCGATATATTATTAGCTGTGGATAGATGGAGTTCGTATTTGCAGCATCAGGAACTCATTATACGAACAGACCATAAAATTTTGGCTCATCTTTCAAATTAGAGGTTAACCACTTCCATGTAACATAAAGCTTTTGTAAAGCTCGTAGGCCTTAAATACAAGATACAGTTCAAGAAGGGGGTTAATAACCAAGCAGCTGATGCCTTATCGAGGCAACATGAAGAGGGTGAACTTCATGCAGCCTCCACTTGCATTCCTAAGTGGACATCAGAATTAGTAGCTAGATATGCCATGGATCCTTTGGCACAAAAACTTATAATTGAGTTAGCAACTTCATCAAACTCTACTTCCCAATACACCCTGCATGATGGGCTTCTCAGATACAAGGGCAGAATCTATGTGGGGGACAATCCCGTGGCGCAACAAAATATACTACAAGCACTCCATGCTAGTGGCATTGGTGGTCACTCAGGTACTACTGCCACTTACAACAGAATAAAATCCTTGTTTGCTTGGCCCAATTTGAAACAATGTGTTGATTCCTATGTCAAACATTGCTCCATTTGTCAGCAAGCCAAAGTCGAGCACACTAACTCCCTGGCCTTCTCTAGCCGCTACCTGTTCCTGAGCAGGCATGGCCAATTGTTAGCATGGACTTTGTCGAAGGCTTACCAAAATCCAATGGATTTGACACCATTCCTGTCATCATCGACAAATTCACCAAATATGGGCATTTTCTTGCATTGAGTCACCCTTTTACTGCCACTTAGGTAGCTCAGCTTTTCCTTAACCATATCTATAAATTACATGGCATGCCTACTATTATTATCTCTGATAGAGACAAGATATTCACTAGTTCCTTTTGGCAAGAGCTCTTTCGATTATCTGACACTCAATTAAATATGAGTAGCTCTTACCACCCCCAAACAGATGGGCAGACAGAGCAGTTAAATCAATGTTTGGAAACATACTTAAGGTGCTTAGTCCATTCTTGCCCACATAAATGGCATCACTGGCTTCCGTTGGCTGAATTTTGGTATAACACTTCATACCATTCTGCACTAGACAGTACACCATTCTATATTCTTTATGGGCAAGAGCCTAGACAGTTGGGTATCTGCAATGTGCAAACCAGTTCAGTGCCAGAATTGTTTGAATGGCTTCAGAACAGAGCTGAAATTCTCATCAGACACCATCTGTTGAGAGCTCAACAGCGAATGAAGACTCAAGCTGACAAAGGACGTTCTGAACGAGAGTTTGTCGTGGGGGCTAAGGTATATCTCAAACTCTAGCCATATGTTTAAATGACGGTTTCTCGATGGTCCAATTAGAAGCTCTCATTTAAGTATTTTGGCCCTTATGAAGTGTTGCAGCATATTGGCCAGGTGTCTTACCGCCTTCAACTTCCACCCGGTAGCAAAATTCATCCTGTTGTGCATGTGTCTCTGTTAAAGAAGGCCATTCCGCCATCAAGTGAGGTCTGCTCTGAGATACCTACTATTTGTTCGGATACTGATCACATTGCTCATCTAGCAGCTATTTTAGACCATCGTTTGGTCAAGCTAGGAGCTGATACTATTGAACAAGTGTTAATTCAATGGGAAGGATTGCCAGCCACGTTGGCTACTTGGGAGAATCACGTTGGCTACTTGGGAGAATCTGGCATCCATGCAACAACAGTTTCCTACTTCTCTGTCTTGGGAACAGGCCAGTGCTCAAGGAGGGGCAAATGTCAGGAACAGAGATCCAGAAGACACAGCCTGAGCCTAGACGAGGAACGTAGGTACGCAAGCCGGTCCTCGATTAGTACAAATGGCCCAGCGGGCTTTTGATTGTAAGTCCACTCGTCGTGCTGGTCCAATCCAGGTCGAGTGTGACTATTATAGCAGCTCTGCAACCACGAGTCTGGCATCGAAAAACTAGAACTCTAAAATTATTCCCCATTCTCTTGCTGTTCTTCTTATCCCAGACTCTGAAGTCCTGCACTGGAACTGAATACTGCTCGGTGTGTTGCCGAGGAATGTTATTCATGTAACACTTAGAGGCGGCTCTAGGCTATAAGTCTGATGCGACTTGGTCGAGCATCTCTAGTTGACATTGATTTCATTTTGTATTTTTTCTATCGCGTGATTTCATCCGTGTGATTTCTAGCGCCATTTATCTCTTTTTATCTCCCTTGGTTCTGCTTTGTTTTGTGCATTTGGTCGCCAGCGCGACACCATGGCAATGCGGTGGCTTCAGTTGATGGAGGTTGAAACAACGGGCTCGGTCCTGCTCTGGTGCGAGAGGAGGAGGCGGGTGGACGTGCTCGCTTTTTTCTCCTTGTTCTCGGTACCACGCTCGTTTCTGACTCTAAGCTTGGGTCTCGATTGGACATTTGCTTGTGCGGTATCAGAACCAAAGCCCTCTCTATCCTCTTGGTCCCGGTGGAAAACCAACCTTGCTCATGCTCTAACAGATGAAAGTGGAATCTAAGAAATGAGCAGAAGTATTGATCAAAGATAGCCTCACCCACTGGGAAATTCTTCTGTGGCATGATGTATTGACCTGTTTGGTTTTCGCCGCGTTCTAACTTCCAGTTTTGACTTGAGTGCTGCAGCTAACACCACGGACTGGGCATCATGTGCAGAAGATCCCAGTTTTGACAAATTAAGCGTCGTCTGGCTTATACGTACAGAAAGACAGCTGTATGCGCACAAAAAAGATGTGAAAAGTCAAATGCCAGAGGCAAATGTGTGGAAGGGTTCAACTATATTCTTCTTCTTCTAATTCTTAGGCTGGCTTTGCAGCGCAAAAGTTTCACATAAATATCACAAGAAAAATTCTGATTCTCGTAGGATTCAGGAAATTATTTCGCCTTGCCAAATGGGGTCTCTATGTGTCACATGTAAGTGTGTGATCATGCAATGCCTCTTGATTTTTTTTGTTCTAATTTTTGTTTGAATGTTTCATGATTACACATTCTTAATCCGGTGTAGTTGAGACTCGAGAATTCCCAGTTTTTACACCATATGTGCACCGTTTTAATTTCCAAAATTATTTTTTGACAGCAAGGTGAAAATATGTTGCAGGCGTGCTTAGGCGTGAGTAAGTATATGCGTTGTGATGATGTGTATATGCATACGCATCTGTTAGTTGTATTAAGTGTCTTTCAACAAAGAAAATATTCGGTCCTATTACTATTATGGTAATCTTATTTGGTTAAACCACTTGTATATATTTTGTTGTTTGGTTATCTGTTTTTGTATAATGAAGTTTAAAATTGTCTGACAGAAAATATATATCCATCCTTCTGGGACAATAAGTCTACTTTTTTTTATTTGTTAGGAATTAGTTAGATTATAACGTGATTTGTTAAATATGATATCAATTTTTATACAACTATTTTCACACGTCAACTTAGTAAATAAGTTCAGCACTGTTGCAGTTCTACGCTGCAAACTGAGGCTAAAACGTGAGTTGTATAGTAAGTTAGCGACTACGCGATAGCCGAAAGTGGTCAGAACGTTATTTGCTAAACAGAAACAATTTTGGTTGGACCTCTTTGGAACAAAGCAATTTTGGAGAAAAAATTGATGGAATTTATTCAAAAGGGAAAATCCCTACGAGAGGTGTCTGGACTAGCTTTCAAAATCACAGGGTAGGACAAATTCTCTTTAGAGTTACAATGCATTTTTTTTCTCTCTCTGCTCTATTCAAGTAACAGGTATTCGCAACAATCCTTCTACGAGGCATCCAGATATATTTTTTGAGCAATTTATGTGATTTTTGTTTATGTAGTATTCAATAGGTTATAACATTTCAATGCTTTTTTTTTCTATGTCTACGCTTTTAGATTCCTATGTTCAAAGAGTGTAGATAAATATGACAAACAAAAAGTAAAGCTTATTATGAATCAAACCTGAAATGTGTTACTTTGTAGTACATTAATACTGTTATTCCAATATATCACATCTCTTCCAACGACCGGTTAGGCTTCGTAGAAACGTTAAAAGAAACAATTCAATATTTCAATTCAGGCAGGAGAACCATAGGAATGTGACTGCAATGTGGTTCCAATCTTTTCGTAAGAAGGATAATATTGATTTGGTGGAGGCGACTCTCACGGTCTAGCTACAATGGTATAACAACCATTGCACCTTGCAATTACTGAACCAAGTCCGGATGTTATCGATCTTGCTAGAAGCATGATCAACCTGACCATGACACTCTTTTCCCGCGAGCAATCGAAGAACAAGCAAAAAATAGTATGAAGCAATGAAATTTGTGAATAGGAATTATGGACGAAATTTATTGAACTGTTGGGGTTACGAAGATGTGTTTGCTGTTGAAATAGTCGAATAGAAGAAACACTATTAATTTCCATGCTTGATCTTGGTCTTGCTGCTCCTAGCTCATTCTCCACTCTCCATGCATCAATGATCTTGATTCATAATCACAATAACATCACTTGTTTGAGGCAGCACCATTCAGTTCATAATATCTGAATGCACATCAAGAACAAAGTTATCTCATAATTAAGTTGACATGTATGAACTTTTGTAATAGATCCCTGTATCTCATCTTAAGGAACTTGTGGATCAGCAAGTGGTGTAGATGTGGTTGTATCATGGTAGTTTCTCCATCAACAAGTGAGAGTTTCTCCATCAACCAATAAGAATTTATCTATTAGGAAATAGATATGGGAAAGAATTAGTCCTCACTAGTGTTATGAAGATGGAGATAAGCATGCGTTCACATCCTCGATTTCAGCTACCATCGGGACCCGAAATTTAATGCAATCTCAAGTGCATTGCATAACTTCATTAATTAGTTACAATATTGCCCACTCATCCATATGATTACTAGAGTCGTATGCATTCACGAGTTGACAACCCTTTCCCGATTGGTACACCATACAGTCACTAAAGCCGTATGCACTCACGGCCGGTTCAGGGCTACCAAAAAATAATGCAATGAAAAAGGACTAAAAAATATTTCGAACCCTATAGGTGAGAGATCTCATAGCATCTTCTTTGCGACGAAGTGGTCGGTCATACGGTACTTCCAAGACCCTCGAGCTCATTCATGATGTGGTTGAGGTGGTTTACATGTCATTCGCGCACTCATTCTCTAATATCACGAATCAATCAAGCTTGCTCATCAACACGTCAAGCTTTGATTTTTTAAAGGATAAGGTTTCCTCGTGTATCTCCTAAAATGTCTTCCAAATATTTTGGAAATCTTCAAGTGTGCTCAGAGGGTTGAAACCGTGCACACATGCACACACTAAGCATGACATCTAGCCTAGATGCACATAGATAGAGGAAAGAACCAATCATGGATAGATATACCTTTTGATCCATAGGTTTACCTTCCACATTGAGGTCGAGATGGCCATTGGTCTGCATCAGTGTGTGAATAAGCTTGGCTTTCTCCATATCAAACTGCTTGAGCATGTCCTTGATGTACTTGCCTTGATTTATGAAAATCCCTTCCTTGAGTTGCTTAACTTAAAACCCAAGGAAGAATTTCAACTCACCCATCCTGGACATTCGAATTTATCGGTCATTATTTTGCCAATTCTTCACTAAAGGCATTTTTAATAGACCCAAAAATAATATCATTGACATAAAATTTAACAAACGAACAAGTCACAATCCACAAACTAGGTATAGAAGGTCAAGTCAATTTTCCAATTTTCGATGCCCTTTCTGAGTAGAAACTCCTTAAGGCACTCATACCTCCACATAGTGTCATATGGAGTTTATATACGTGGTGAGGGTGTTTAGTGTCTTCAAACCTAGGAGTATGCTCAAAATATATGAGTTTAAAAATGTTACCATTCAAGAAGGCACTCTTGATGTCCATTTGGTACAACCTAACGTCATGGTGAGTAGCAAAAGCAAACAAGATACGAACGGTCTCTAATCTAGCACTAGGAGCATAAGTTTCACCCGAATTCTAAACCTTCGACTTGGGTGTAACCCTGGGCGACTAATGATGCCTTGTTTCTCACCACTTGGCCATCTTTGTCTTTCTTATTGCAGACGACCCACTTAGTGCCGATTACATTTTGGCTTGGTCTTTCCACAAGTGTTGACGCCTCGTTGCGCTTGAAGTTGTTTAGTTCTTTACGTATTGCATTTATCCAATCCGGATCCATGAATGCATCTTCTACCTTGGTGGGCTCTAAGAAAGAAACGAATGAGTAATATTCACAAAATTTTGCAACATGGGATCGAGTTTGAGTGCCTTTATGCATGTCTTGAAGGATTTGGTCCACAGAATGATCCCTTTGCAAGCTTCTATGAATCTTTGGATGATCCGATTAGTCTTATGGTTGAACTTGAGGTGGTACTTGAGTTTGGACTTGAGATTGAGCTTCATCATCTTGTGATTGGGCTGCTTCCACACTTTGAATTTCATTATGAGTTGATGTGGGAGGCTCCACTTGAGTTGATGATGTGCTCTTCTTGACCTTAGTTAGTCTTACCTCTCCAAATGATTTTTGAAGGTATTTGTCAAATCATCTTCATCACCTACATCAATGGGCAAATTTTCTACTTGGAAGCCATTAATCTCACCAAATTGCACGTCACACATTTCTTCAATAATACATGAGTTATTGTTGAAGTACGGTAAGCATGTGAATTTGATCCATATACAAGGAAAAACCCTTCATCACATTTTGGAGAAAATTTAGAAAGACGTTGCTTCTTGTTCAAGATGTAGCATTTTCTCCCAAAGACACGGAAATAGGAAATATTTGGCTTACTCCTAGAGATGAGCTCACATGGCGTCTTCTTCAAGAGTCGATGAAGGTACAAGCGGTTGATGGCATGACATGAGGTGTTGATGGCCTCCGCCAAAAATGTCGAGGGTCTTGTACTCATCAAGCATTGTCCTTGCCATCTCAATGAGCGTGTGGTTCTTCCTCTCCACCATAATACTTTTTGTGGTGTCCATGCGAAGGAGAACTTATGCTTGACAACTTCTTCATCAAGGAACTCTTCAACATTGGTGTTCTTGAACTTGGTTTTGTTGTCACGAGTTCTTCTCACAAGGTTCTTGAAGATCTTGTTGTCTCAGTCTTTTCATGCAAAAAGAATACCCAAAGTATAGCGAGAAAAATCATCAACAATACCGAACCCAAACCCATATGAGCTACCTCCTATGCTCACATAAGTGGCAAGGCCGGATAGATCCATGTGAAGGAGTTCAAGTGGTCTTGTCGTTTTCATGACATTCTTCATAGGGTGTGCTCCAGCAACTTATTTTTTGGCTTTGTATACATTACAAAGGCAATCCTTATCAGAAGAAATTCTTGATACCAAGTACGTGGTCACCCTTGAGTATCTCATTGAGGTTCCTCATTCCCACATAAGCTAGCCTCATATGCCATAGCCAACCTAAAGAAGATTTGCCAACAAATATGTTCGTATACAAGATTTGTTAGAAGAAAATCTACCAAGTAGGGATTACCTTTCCTAAGCGTCTTCTTCAAGAGTCGATGAAGGTACAAGCGGTTGATGGCATGACATGAGGTGTTGATGGCCTCCGCCAAAAATGTCGAGGGTCTTGTACTCATCAAGCATTGTCCTTGCCATCTCAATGAGCGTGTGGTTCTTCCTCTCCACCATAATACTTTTTGTGGTGTCCATGCGAAGGAGAACTTATGCTTGACAACTTCTTCATCAAGGAACTCTTCAACATTGGTGTTCTTGAACTTGGTTTTGTTGTCACGAGTTCTTCTCACAAGGTTCTTGAAGATCTTGTTGTCTCAGTCTTTTCATGCAAAAAGAATACCCAAAGTATAGCGAGAAAAATCATCAACAATACCGAACCCAAACCCATATGAGCTACCTCCTATGCTCACATAAGTGGCAAGGCCGGATAGATCCATGTGAAGGAGTTCAAGTGGTCTTGTCGTTTTCATGACATTCTTCATAGGGTGTGCTCCAGCAACTTATTTTTTGGCTTTGTATACATTACAAAGGCAATCCTTATCAGAAGAAATTCTTGATACCAAGTACGTGGTCACCCTTGAGTATCTTATTGAGGTTCCTCATTCCCACATAAGCTAGCCTCATATGCCATAGCCAACCTAAAGAAGATTTGCCAACAAATATGTTCGTATACAAGATTTGTTAGAAGAAAATCTACCAAGTAGGGATTACCTTTCCTAAAGCCTTTGAAGACTAGAGAATGATCATCACTCTTAGTCACAAACACACCATACTTAATAAAGTTACTCAAGATCAAGATCACATAATTGACACACGTAAAGTAAATTGTAGTTCAATGATTTCACAAGAAATACATTAGAAAATGATAGGTCATTTCAGATAGTAATTTTACCTAACCTCATTATCTTTCCTTTTGCATTGTCATCGAAAGTGATATTCTCATGGGGTAACCCTCTACTATCAAATAATGTGAAGATTTCCTTTCCTCCGGTCATATGACTTGTGCATCCACTATCAAGTACCTAACTTTTACCACTAAAGGTGTAGTCCTATAAAAAAATTATGCTTGTTTAGGTACTCATACCTTCTTGGGTCCTTGAGAGTAGTCACAAGAGTCTTGGACATCCAAATAGCACTTATCCTAACATGATCACCATTCCTAGGACCTACATACTTGGCATGGACCTTATCATCCTTGATTTCCTAAGAACATATGAAGCATCAAAGTGTCCAAGAAAATTAGGATGATCCCTTTTAGCCTCATGACCCTCAAACATGGAAGCTTCCATTTGCTTCTCCTTTGCTTGCATGAACTTGGTCTTGGGATATTAGCGAAAGTCCATGCCTTACCATTATCATTGAACATTGGGTAAAGCTAAGTATTTCATGGTTGAAGTTATCCTTTTGGTGGCTCAAGATCTCTTTTATGGGCCTTACTACCCTTGTAGCACTTGAGTAATCCATATTCAAGTTGGGCCTTCAACCTAGCATTATCACTCAGTAATCTTGCCTCAAAAATGGTAGAGTTAGATGAACTAGCAACGTCACTAGAGCTCATAGTGGGTGAGATTAGACATAGAAGAACATTTAGCACATGGTGACTCTACAACCATTTGACATGAGGTAAATTTCTTGTCAAGAAAAGAGATGTGTTTTCCCTTGAGGATATCATGAGATATTTTAAGAATCTCATAATCTTATTTCTTCTTGATATGCTCAAGATCAAGATTTTCATGAGCACTCTTAAGCTCCTCATGAGACTTTTCAAGTCTACGATATGAGACCTCAAGCTCTTTGTATTTTAGAGTCAAGGCCTCATTCTTTGCGTTCTCTCTCAAAAGCAATGTCTCTTGTTTCTTAAGAGTGGATACAAGCATATCATAACTAGGCATGTTCAAATCATCAAGATCATCGAGCAAGTCATCATCACTATCATCAAATGTGGTAAACTCCGTGATTGAGGCTACATTTGACCATTTTGCCTTAAGACAAAGTGGTGTCTCATCATCACTTGAATGGTTGAAGAGGGACTTGGCGGGTCTTGGGCTTGCCATAATAAGACTGGCAGCACCATCATCTTCATTGTCAGAGTCAGAGCTTAAGTCGTTGGAGTCCCATTTTGGTTGATGTGGGCTCGAGCTTTTGTGATAATTCTTCTTCATGTACCTACCCTTCCCATTGGGCTCCTTCTTCTTGTACACCTTCTCCTTTTCCTGCTTATTTTCCTTTTTTCGAACAAATGCAATGAAGTGTCACATCTTGGCACACTCAAAACATGTCCTCTTGGTAAACCTCTTCCTTATATCCTTGGAGTACTTGTGGCTCTTCCCTTTGCTGAAGAACTTTTTGCCACCACCCTTCTTGAACATCTTGGAAAATCATCTCACAAAAAGGGTGATATCTTCATCATCAAGTTCTTCCTCTTCTTCATCGTCGCTTGAATCATCTTCAATGACGTGCTTGGCCTTCAAACCAATGTTCTTCTTGAGGTTACAAATTGTTCATTGTCTTGGATTGCCATCTCATGAGAAATGATCATTCCAAGCACCCCGATGGGAGTCAACTTCTTGAAGTTCCCACTTTCACAAAGAAGCATCACTAAGTACTCGTACAAGGGTGTGAGAGATCAGAGCATCTTCTTCACCATGAAGTGGTCATTGATCTGGAGCATCTGAGATAATTCACAATGTGATTAAGGCTTGTGAACATCTCGTTCACACCCTCATTCTCCAACATCATGAAACAATCGAGCTTTGCTTGTCAAGATGTCAAGCTTGGGTTTCTTGATCGATGAAATTCTTTCGTAAATCTCCATGAGTGTGTTTCAAATCTTCTTAGCATCTTCAAGCGTGCTTACACGGTTGAACTCATCTGGGCTCAATGCATTGACTATGGCATTGGTTGCTTGGGCATTGAGGTGAATGTTCTTGTAGTCAATGTCGATGAGCTCATCCGGTTTAATCACTTCAAAACCAAGGAGTACAACACGCCATATGCTTGAGCTAATGGCCATTAAATACATCTTTATTTTGTGCTTCCAACTAGCATAGTTTAAATCATCAAAGTAAGGACCTCTACCACCATGAAAACCCTTACTAGAAGTCATCCTCGCTCTCTATGTGGTTAAACCTAAAGGATAAGAGCACGAGGCTCTGGCACCAATTGAAGGATCGAGGATGATGTCTTGAGGGGGGGGGGTGAATAGACTATTTTCAAAAATTACTCCTAACAACAAAACTGCCACCTAAGTATACTAGTATCAAAAGGAATTCACAAGGAAGTAAACTAACAATCTATGGCATGCAAACAGGCAAGTATCAAAACTGAGAAGACAAGGAATGTTTAAAACCAAAACAAGTGGAGACTCAATGATTAGTTGTCGAATTTTGAACTTTTGGTGAAGTCCTACATCTATGTTTAGGAAGCTTCATCCAACGACCAAAGCCAACACCTAAACGTGCTCTTTCCTCAAGAGGCTTACTGATTCGAAGCCTTCCTCACTTCTTGGTTACTCTTCACCTTGTGGTAGGCGAGCTCCAACCTTCAAACACTTGGGGCAATTCACAACTTATTTGAATGCTCTCCGAGAACTCCTAACTATCTAGGAGGCGCCAACCTCCAAGAGTAACAAGAGAAACCGAACCTTGAAGAAGACCTTTTGCTAGATGCTCAAAGTGATCCAACCTTCCCTCTCTTTCTTCCTCCCCAAAAATGGCACTTAGAAGTGAGGAGGAAAAGCTTTCAAATGGTAGGAATAAAGGAATGGGCAAGAAGAGTTTTTTTTCAGCCAGAGTAGGTGAGGCTATATGTAGATAGCCCTTATATAACTTTTTGCACTGCCCGGAGACTCCAAACAAAAGACTTGGAGGGTCCAAGATTCAAAATGATGGCCAATGAGAGCTGCTCAGAGCTAATCATCACACCACCCTGAGGTTCCGAATGATTCAAACTTCAAAGGAATTTCGACACACAAAGGGTCTGAAAAATATGCGTTCGGAGGATCCTAACGGAAAATAACTTTTTGTCTAGAGAAGAAAAACTTTGTTTGGATACTCCAGACCAAACTCACGTAGAGTGTCCGAAGGCTCAACACTTACCAAAACAAAGAACCAGCTAGCTTCATCCGAGAACCGGAGACATAACACTTGGAGGGTCCGGATGAGTTCAGCATAAAAGACAGAGAAGCTAAGTTTTCCTTCGGAGCGTCGGGACAAGGATAGAGCTCAGAGTGTCTAGACCAGGATCAAAACTCTCTCAACTTCATTTGCAGGTTTTGATAAAGACTAAGGCACGGGGCAAAATAAAAGATCTCTACACTAAGACTTTGAAAAACTTCAGAGGGTCCGAATAGAACCCATCCGGAGACTCTGGATGAAAAAAATGCTTCTGGACAGAAGATTTGTAAGACCTCGGAGGCTTCATATTTACATCACTCAGCCGCTCCTGAAGGAAATTATGCTTCTATACGGAAGCCAAGGAGCACATTGGAAGGTCCGAGCCAACACCACTTATTGGCTCCAGATTAGCAACGAACTCAACCCACACAAAGATCAGAATTTCCGGCCGACTGGTCCAGATCTTCTGGGAACACTTAGAATTTATGTGAAGAGAACTTAGAGGATTCTAGAGATTAAGAAATTTGATCCTTATGAGCGCCACACTAGAGAAATCTACCCTAGCTGTCAATTTATTCCCTCTTTATAGTACAGCTTGCCTATTACTCAACGTTATTCTTTAGACCACTAAAATAACTAGAAAAAGTTCCTTAGCCTTGCAATCATCCAAGCCATATCTTCTTCAATCATTTTAGAGTTTGTCAATGCCATGCTTGTGGGACTAAAACCCAATCAACACTTGATAAACTCATTATTCCCTTCATCATTTTGTCATTAATTATGAAAATCCACTTAGGGGGGCCAGATCCACTTTCAAAAGAGATCAAAATAGAAAATTTAATGAAAAGATTGCTGAACATGGTGAATGAGTTGACTCAAAATTTTAGTTATCATACTAATGATGTTCAAATTTTGGAAGGTAGAACTAAAAGATAGAGGCTCCTATTGCTAAAATGTGAATAGTCAACAAGTTCTTATTGATATGTTTTCAGGGAAGCCCGATCGTAATCCTAAAGGAAGTGCTAAAATGGTTCTTCTTGTTGAAATTGATGATGATGCTCCTATGGATGAATCCGTATGTGAATCTATGATTGCTGCATCCAATGAATCCGTATGTGAATCTGTATGTGCTTTTTCTATTGATGAGTTGATTAAAATTATGCATGCTAGTATTTCTTGTGCTACTATTAAATATCTTATACAAGAGGAATTTATTATTAATGTTGCTACGGAAGTGCTTGGTTTTAGAAATGATGAAATGCTTAGAGAAGAAATGTTAGCTCTCAAGTTGGTTCATATTATGAGCCTATTATTAAGATTAAAATTGGTAGTCATTTTATTCATGTTTTATGTGATCTTGGTGCTAGTGTCTCTACCATGCCTAAGTCTCTTTATGATAAATTAAATTTGACTAACTTTATTCTTTGCAATATGAAATTTCAATTAGAAGATTACTTTACTAAATTTGGCTAAGGTATGGTTGAGAATTTTATTATGAATATTAAAGATCATCTCGTTTCTAACAATTTAATTGTGCTTGATGTTGTGGAAGACAATTCCACTCCTATTATTTTGGGAAGGCCTTTCTTGAGAACAGTAGGTGATCTTTAACATGAAACATGCGAACATTAAGTTCAATCTTCCCCCTTGAAAATTTGTGATCTATTTCCCAATGAAGGGAAAGAAGAATAAGGAAGAAATTGAGGTAAAAACTATGGAACTTAGGGAATTAGCTCCATGGCTTAAGGAAGAAAAATGTTAAATACCTCAAGGTAATAAATTCAAACTACTGACTTAAACTAAAACACTTCCCGGGAGGCAACTCGGAAGTCTAGAATCTTTTATTTTTCGGTTGACTCTTAGTTTATGTTCTGAATAAATGATATCAAGTTTTATTGCTTATGATTACATTATTATTACTTCAATAACCTCTCTGCTATTTTCTGATGTTCCAGAATGTCTAATAAATTGTGGAAAATTCATATTTGAGATTCACAGAAGGTATGTAACTCATTAGAAAATTTCGGGAGCCAGACCTAGCATAGACAAGCCAGACGGCAAGTCCAAATGACTGGCCCTATCGCCCCCTACCTCCTTGGCTCCTTGGAGTTCCCCTATTGTTCCATTTTTGTGTGGCTCTCTATTATGCATTATTATTCATGAATATAAATTTTTTAGATTTTTCATGTACTTTTATAGTCTATGTTTAAGTCTTTATGAGTTTTCATCCTATTTTTAATGCTGAAATTAATTATGTGATAGCCTCTAAAAATATTTGCATATTCTCGTTGCTTGAAAAGAGAGCCTTGTAGTAGAGAGTTGTGTTTTATTTCTAGAGTATTCATTGAGTTCAATTTAATCACTTATTATAAGGACAGTTGCTTTATATTTGCTATGCAAGAACAAATTTTTGGTTGGAAAAATTATGAGAGGAAAGTAAGTAGTCCACTATTTGATCTTCCCAGTGGAAATCTAAGAGAAGCAAAGTTTTCAGCTTGGGAGAGTCTCTCCCTCCAATTGGCTAAGTTTTCTTTCTCTTTGCATTTATATTATATTGATTAAAAAATTATGCATTGTTTTATTATAGGACTTGATATTCTTGTTTTAGGTTGAATTAGTAGATGGAATTAATGAGATTATTTATTTTGTGGCTTCCTTTGGTCTACTTGATTTATTAGGTGGTGTTGATGAATATGCTAATACTCTTTTATTGCCTATGCCTATTGCCATGATTTTAATTTCAATTATAATGGAAGTATAAGTTATGTTCATAATACTCTTAATGACATTGAGTTAGAAGGAGACATGAAGGTTGAGGTTTAATGCTTCTTCTTTATTGAAATAACTGAATTATCTTATGCAAAGATTTATGGTAACCATAGTGCATTTTCTTATTGTTGATTTTGGTACTCATTTATGAACTTTGTGATTTAGGATGGTTAGTTTATTTCTTGTGGTGTTTTCCTATTACTTTGCCATGCTTCACTATAAGATTTTAAATGAGAACAAAGATGTTGCTTTGTAATAATAGGGTAGATTCAGGTTTGAGCTAAAGGGGGATGATATTGAGGATATAAATTTGGGTACTAAATGTTCTGATGCCACACTATTCAAGAATGTTTTTTGAAGCTGGTCACTCCATTCTATCTTATTTGCTAGTCTTTACGGTACTTGTTTTGCATTTATTACATTGATGGTTTGCATACTTCGCTGATACATCCAAATCCATGGTCTCTCTCTCTCTCTCTCTCTCTCTCTCTCTCTCTCTCAAAAAAGAGATAAAACAAATATGGCACCAAGAGGCAATAAAGACTGTTGAAACAAAACATGTGGTGTAAAAAAAACAAAATTAAGAAAAAAAACATCAGAAAGGTCCTCCTAAATTTTCCCATTGTATCCACCATACCTACCTATTATGGCACTTCATCTTTGTCATTCGAATATCTTGCCACTCATTTAATTATGACTTGATTTCATATTTTTGCATTCATAGCCTAGTCGCTTAGCTCCTCGTTTGTTTTATGTTGTCAAGACCTCATCAGTATAAGGTACCTCTCACATGTTTTAGGGCTTTGAAAAAAAAGTAAAAATATAAAAATAATAAAAGAATAAAATAACAGAAAAATAAAAATAGAAGAGGGGTACCATGTTCTCCCAATGCTCTAATTATTTCATTTATGCAGGACCATATCTAGGCTATGCATGTATTTTTCAGTAGTAGCAGCAGTATCATTAGCTCACGAGCTTCACTTATATATTTAGAGGTTCATTACAATTGCTCCGGCACTTATATCATTTGAGAGCATTCACTTTTGCTCACGTGCTTCACTTATATCATTTGGTAGCCCTTGCATTTGCTCATATGCTTCACGTATATTATTAAAGCATTACTTCATGTCATATGGTTTCAATTGTGCATTCGTTTTCCAATCTCTACTCTTGCAATATCGATAACTGGGATATCACCAGGGTACGGGGATCACCTTGTATTTGCAAGATACTTGCTATTTTTCTTTGATTGAGTCCTTCCTACCCTCACATTATTTTCTAGTGATAGGAATGATAAAGATATCAAGTACTTTGTGGTTGAGATGGTAACAAATGGTGCTCACAATAAAACCTTGCTTTGTTCTTTCTAAAGCAACAATCACTGGGAATCCCTACACTTTGATACATAAAGCTTTGCACTTGTGACTTGCCTCTAATAGGTGAGCGTTAGAAGTTTCATTTTAATATTCTATTACTCTTTAATTTACATGAAACAATGTATTTCCCTTTTAGGCATTGGTAGGAAGTCAGCTAATAGAAGATCTATTTTTTGTTCTTATTGGGATCTTAACATTTGAGATGCCTTACAAGATGAATAAGAGTTTAAGTTTGGAGGATCTTAATACATCGAAACGTATCATATTACTCTGAGTTTAGTGATGTCTTTTCGTCATATTTATGTTACATAATTTAATTATTTTTCTGGATTATCACTATCAGACTACCTATTTATTCCTTCATTTTGCATAAGTAGGAAATACACCGTGAAAATCAGAAGATTGACCTTATTCGCGAATGTTCCAAGGGGAAAAGTTTTGCCCAAAAGGAGGCAGTGAAAGGAGCTAGGGTTAGGCGGGGCGGCCCCACCAGGCCACGGCCGCTGCTGCACTTTCATGAGTAGATCCGTTTCATCCCCAAATAGACCCATGTGGAGTTTTGCCTACATGTACAAAATATTTTGTGTCAAAAAGAGGGGAGAAGCTTTCAAGATAGAGAAGACGGAGGCCTCCGGCAACCACAATTTCCATCCCCACCATCACCACCATAATTTCCACTCGTAGATCATCACCCGCAACAAGCCTCCATAGATTAAAATATCCTTATACTTCATCTACTTCATCGAAACCTTCAAGATTGATTTGTATCATCGGTACTTACGAATGTGGAATCAATCTGTCATTTGCTTTTGGTGAATTGCATGATGTTTAAGTAGTCCATCGAGGCTACGAGGTGTATATAGTAGCTATGTAGTATTCTCATTTTATTTGTGATGATCATCATCTTCGACGCCATTAATTGTTATTATGATTACCATCCATCTTCGACACAATCAATTATTTGCTTGGGATTAATCTATTGGGTTCTATGTCTCTATGATTATTTAATTGTGTGTCTTGAATTGGCCATGTTTGACACATAGCATTGCATTAGTTGGTAAACACGAAGATGGGATAGAGTAGCCAACCATGTGGTCCTCTCTTATATGGTCAATGAATTATTAGTATTGTTCAGATGAAAGTCTTTATGTTACTTTGTGGTTGGACAAGGGGTAGATTATTTTCTACTTTTTACTAGTAATATCAGCCTCTCATTTGTATCATGTAAGTTCATAGATTGCACTTTTAAGTTTGCACAATCCCAATTGCTTGCTTGAGAATCGCAACTAGTGAACCTATATACCTCATGCCTTAATTTTATCATCTGTCCTAGTATTTTAGTATTTTTTACTTTATTTTTTATTTATTTTGCAAATACAATTATTTCCTAGTTCAAGTAATTGCTCCTTTAAAAAAAAGTATTGTTTCCTCAAGGTCTACAATTAATTGAGAAAGATAATTGTGCATTTCAAACTTTATTTCCTATTATTTTTTATGTAATTTCAGATATAGGTCCAAGTGAGATAAATCACCACCTCTCTGTGTGTTCGAATCTTTCTCATCGAAAAAGCTACGATTGATTCCGTACAACTACGGGGTCCAAAAGGATTGTCACACACGTGGAATTTGCGTCCATGAGATGGAAGGGGAAGAATGGAGGTCAATGACAGAATTGAGGTGAGGAATTAATTGGTGATAGAGAACGACGCAATCAAGAATGGGGCAGATGAGTGACAACAGCTAGGGTTGAGGATGGGAATGGCTGAGGTCACGCGCGTCACCTCCAACAGTGCGACGTCGTTGAAAATGGTATGTGGCGGTGCGGGAGGTAAGCCGCGTGTTTTGGGTATGGACGGGGGTGACAGACAGGCCAACGGCGTTGGCGACGAGGCAATTGACCGTCGAAGGTGCACTGTGCTCGCCCCAGTCGTCGCATGGCGCGGTCCGTGTGGAGGAGAAAACCCGACAGGCGGGCTCTGCCTATCAGTTGTGGGAGAGCACCAGCGGGCCGGGGCATTTTCCCCAAGGAGAAAGCAGCAAAGAAACGAGGCGTGGGTGTCGGAGAAAATGGCTTGGCCCGAGTGCGATGTGGAGCTAGGCCAAAGGCCGGCTTGGTTAGTTTAGGGTTTCCTCTTTTTATTTTATTTTTTGCTTTGCTTTCTTTTTGAATTGTTTGGGATTCAGTCCTAATTTTCACTGATAGTCCCTACAATATTTATGACCTATGAGAATTTTCCCAGATTTGTCTAAATCATATTTGACTATTATTTAAATTCAAGTTCAAGTATACCCCAATTTTGATTTGGACCGTAGATAGGTGAAATGTGGTTCCATAATTTATGAAACATTTATATTCATGCTCGTAGAAATAAATGAGCTAGAAGTATAAAATTTCATGAATTTTTAATATAGAAAACTTCACCAAATAATTATATTACAGTTCTGCCAAATTTGAACTTAATTAACTAACACTTTATTCAGATATGCAAATCATCTCCAGAGCTCTTGAAAATTTGTAGAGGCCTTCTTTGAGGTCATGAGACCCAAAAAAATTATGTAGAGACATTTGGAGTATTTTGTTTCATAATTTTATTTAGGGTTGATTCTAGTTCAAATTTGGCACAATTTTAGTTAGGGTTATTTTAGTTACTTCAAATGCAGAAATGCTATGACATGAAGATGCATTTTATTGCTAATGATTATAAAGGTACTCGTTATAGGAAGATTATATTATTGGGTCATTACAATTATACCCCGATAATTACTCATATTGATATAAGTTGCTACATTATCGAAATGTATATAATATGGATTATTTGTCTATAGCCCTGTATATTTGTGTAAACTCAGAAGAATATAACTGATTTAGTGTTGTTTTACGATCTTGTACATTGATAAGTTTGACTTAATTGGACTTACAGTATGATAAACTTATCAAATGAACGAGTGGAAGAAGAATTCCACCCGATAGCTAAACGGGACTGGGAGCTATCCCCGTGGGGAATAGCCCCGTTGCCTACCATGACCACAAAGTTAGGCTTATCAGGACCCAAAAGTCAGTCAGAGCATCGGCAGCAGCTTATGCAAATTTGGTTCCCTATATCTCTATATAGGGAGCTTCTCCAAAAGATTCATTCCTATTTCTCTTTTTAGTCCAGCAGCTTCTCCAAATCTCATTCCCTATATCCCACCGTCCTATATTTTATTGATATACTATAACTACTACATTATCCTCAACGGCTATTTATTCGCAACGGATAAATTTCAAACAGCTCTAAATTAGAACGTAAATTTTTTCAAACGGCCAAATTTGAATGGCCAAATTTTCAAACGGACAAATTCGAACGGCAAATTTCGAACGGGTATATTTTCAACGGATAAATTCCCAACGGCTGTATTCCCAACGGCTAGATTCCCCAACGGCTATATTCCCAATGGCTATATTTTGAGGCCTATATATGCACACCATTTGCTCATCCAGCCTTCCCATCCATACCAGAACCATTTGCTCTTCTCACCTTCTCAACCAGCACTAGAGCCATTAGCACTTCCTACCCTCTCATTGTGCACCATGAATCATCGAAACTTTTTTATGGAAACTCTGTTAGATTCGTCGTCGTCCGATGAGGACAACCAACTTATCTTTCAGACTATCCAAGTAGCCCACCAACAATACAGACGTACGCAAGTTCAACGTCCTGCTGGGTCTGTGGTTGGCCGTCAAGTAGTTCACCGCAATAGACTTGCCAGCCGTGCAAGACTTTACGACGACTACTTCTCAGATACCCCTACCTATGGCCCAAGATTCTTCCGGTGTAGGTTTGCCACCGATTCCTATTTTGATTCATGCAATTTTGTTGAACGTCAAGTGTACCGAAATTTTTTCATACTCGTGCAAGTTTAGAATGAGTCGCCCTTTATTTCTTCGCATTTTGCACGCAGTAGAAGAGCATGATGAATATTTTGTTCAAAGAAGAAATAGCGCATCTGCTTTAGGGTTATCTTAAATAAACGCTGCATTTAGAATGCTTGCTTATGGAGTTGCAGCTGATGCTACAGATGATTATGTCCGTATCGAAGAAAGCACTGCTATTCAGAGCGTCAAAAGGTTTGTGAAAGCTATTATTGAAGTATTCAGAGATGAGTACTTGAGATCTCCGAATGAGATAGATATTGCTAAATTACTATAGATTGCAGAGGCAAGAGGTTTTACAGGTATGCTAGGTAGCATAGACTGCATGCACTGGAAGTGGAAGAATTGCCCTTCGGCATGGCAAGGCATGTATAGTGGACATGTGCATGAGTCCACTATCATTCTTGAAGCTGTGGCCTCACAAAATCTCTGGATTTGGTATGCATTCTTTGGTTTACCGGGGTCACCCAATGATATCAATGTTCTCCATCGGTCTCCTCTTTTTGCGAAGTTAGCTAAAGGGCAATCTCCAGAGGTTAACTACAATGTGAATGATTACAACTACACAATGGGATATTACCTTGCAGATGAGATTTATCCTCCATAGGCTACATTTGTGAAGACAATATCATGCCCCAAGGTAATAAGAAAAGATATTTCGCATAGGCTCAAGAAGGTGCAAGGAAGGATGTCGAACGAGTATTTGGAGTTCTCCAAGCTCATTTCGCCATTGTCAAAGGACCAGCTCACTTCTGGGACCAAGAAACGCTCCGAGACATCATGACCTCTTGTGTTATCATGCATAACATGATAATAGAAGACAAAGGGGATGAAGCCACACAAGACTGCAATTATGATGGAGCCGAGGAGAACGTGACGGTGTCTCAGAAGAGACCCCTGAACTCTTAGAGTTCATTCAGACTTATCAATCTATTCGAAATAGGCAGGCTCACTCTCAGTTGGAAGCCGATTTAGTCGAGCATCTGTGGCAACGCTTCGGAGGTGACTAGTTCAATGTATCAGTTCGATCATGTATCTCTATTTCAATGTAACCATATTTCAATGTATCAGTTCGATCATGTATCTCTATTTCAATATATCTCTATTTCAATGTATCCATTACGCACTCATTAGAATAATGTAATCATTCTCTCAAGTGCTGCATTTAGGGAAGTTTAACCAACATAGCTCTTAGGGAAGTTCTACTAAAGTTCACACAACATAAGAGTTCAAAAAACATAAGAGTTCACACGACATAGTAATTCGAATAGAGTCTCAACAAGTCAACCTGACCCGCTACACCTTTTAGCAATGATATCACTCTAAAGAGACATGTAGTACTGCCTCAGGGAACCGGCCATACTGGAGCTATCAATGTTCATAATCTTGTCCTCTTCGACCATCCTCCTCAACTCTAACTCCTCCTTCTTGAGCTGTAGCCTTTCCTGCTCAAGTGCATAGGCTTGTTCGTATCGCTCTTCCCTCTTCAAATCTCTGACCTGATCCGCCTGATTCTTCCTTGACCAAATGTTGTGCAATGCATCCATGTATACCTTTTCTGATCCCTCCGAGCAGCTAGAAGCTTCACCTCGCCTCAACCTAGCTTTCGCCGCTTTCTTTCTAATAGGCCTCTTCAAAGAGACTCTTCTTGACTTGGAGCTTCTCCTTGACTGTCGCCACCACCTGCAAAGCTATTGGCAGGGCTACATGTTGCTGGAGTTGAGCTGATGCTCACCTTCTATTTCTTTTGGGAGAACTTGTCTGTCCATTTTGGATGGTGCTGCAACACATTCCAGCAGTGGAGGAACTGAAAAGATTTCCGCTCTCCCTCCTTGTATAGTGCACAGGCTTGAAGAATCTGCAAGCTTCAATATTTCCAATTGAAAACACATTTCACAAGAATATACTCTAAGGTAAGTACAAATTTAAGAACGTACCTTATCTTGCTCTATGACCCCACTTTGTCTCCTTCTCTCAATGTGATCATGACAACCACAGAATTTGTTAACATGCTCTTGAATGGTGGACCAGCGGTGCAAGAGTGAATTCTGAGTACGGTCTGACTCGAAGTCTTTGTTCTCATGGAAGTAAGAATGAATTCTTTTCCAATATGTAGAACGAGATTGTTCATTACTCTTCGCTGCATCCAAACTAACATTCAACCAAGCGGATACCAACACGATGTCTTCCCTCTCATTAAAGTTTTTAGACCTCTTGCTAATTGACTTATTGGACGGAAGGACCTCCTCAATTGGGCTTACCCTCTAGGTTCTCTTGCCAATTGCCCACATCAGCTTCCCCACTCAGCAAGTTTACGTAATATGATTCCATAATCTCTATTCTGTGAACAAGAACTATAAGAGAGTTAAAAAAATACATGCATAGAACAATTCATGAAAGCAAGGAACATAAGTATATTACATTAAATTCCATACATCACATAGTTCTTCAAATTCAACACATATAGATAGTGGATCAAGTTTGTCTAGTACATAACAACCAAAATATTACTTAGTAGGCATACTAGTTATCGTAAGTACTAGTCAGAATACAAGCTCTCCTCCTCAAGATACTCCCAGTCCAGGAGTCTACCGCTGTGATCTGACTCGTAGTCGATCACTCGAAGATCCTCTAGTTCTACGCACTTCTCGTTCTCCTCAAGCACATGATCTACCTTTGCTAGCTCTTGTTCTTCGAGCAACTCACTCGAATGTATGGAAACCTGGTTTGGAAACCTGGTTTAGGTCAACAATAAGATTTTCTATTTGAAGGAATACCGTGTTAATGTTAGCAGCATAGGCACAAGAATCAGGAACAAGATTATCATCCACTAATTTCTTAATGTCACAAGCTATACGCTCTATTCATTCTATTGTCCAAGACCATCCTGCAAGCTCTCTATTCGGATCGTTGTCCATGCTGTTACGAAATGAAATCTGACAAATAATGCTATTAGGAGAATACACAACAGAATATTGTATACAATATATTGAGCTAAGAGCAGCACTACTAGGTTAGTGTGTACAAACACAAGCAAAATATCTATTTGTATAGACTACAAAAGACTTGTGATCTTGCAAGCTAGTAGGTAACTCTATACAGTGGAACACACAAACTATACTACTTAATTGCAAGCAAACAATCTGTGAACTTCAATAATATTTATCATGAATCATCACTAATTTGTGGGCCTGTAATCTCCACCATTTTCTTCAGATACTAGCGTTAATCCTTCTTCTCATAAACTGGACACCAACTCAATCACACTGAAAATGTGCATATGCATGAAGCTTCCATGTCTTCGTAATACCAAATAGCAAGTAAATATATTATGCTTTATTTTAAATAGAACATACAAATTACTAGAGCATGAATTGCAAGCTAACAAATTGAATAATCTCAAGTCTCCTAGCAGTACTGATTTCAAAGAATATAGTTAACATCAATTTCATGCTTCATAGTGCCAATACTCCTAATCGTTCTCACATACTGCACACGACCTCAATCACAGTAAGAATGTGCATTCGCAATCACATCGGTGGTAACCCTAGTACCAAATCAGTGCAAACAAGTACTAATCTTCAGCAACAATGGCTAAGTATTGCCATTACAACCCTAGAGCAGTGAACTATGGGGATGAACTAGTACTTGGTAAGAGAGGGGAGTCCAGAGGAGAGCTTCACACCGGGGAGAGTTCTCCAGATGTGTGCTTCATGCCTGGCAGGGGAGTCCAAAGGAGCTTGATCCGTTCTCGGAGAAGGAGGAGTACCGGTGTGGGCTCGACTGACTCGAAGGAGGGACGACGGCGACAGAAGGAGGCACTGCAAGAGGGAACCGCACGGGTAGCGCACCTGCTATTCCTCCTCGCTGGAACAGCACCAGCACGACCTCCGCCCGTCTGACGAGACCTCGCTGCCGTCGATGCGGACCAGAAGGAGGTGGATCCGGTCCCTCGGGTCGACGGCAGCCTTGATCTGGTTCGAGGGGAAGCCTCGATCCAGCTTCTGACGGAGGCGGAGAGGCGGGACGAGAGGGATCTGGACGGAAGCAGAGATGCTGGACGGCCGCCGTCGATCCAGCCGATGCGGACGACGAGGATCCACATGGACGGGTAGTCGGCCCGGTCCATGCGGAGGAGAACACGGCCGGATCTATGCGGACGGGACAGCGCCGGGGACGAGCTGCAGACGGATGAGGCCAGGGACGAGCTACAAAGGGTCTCCGGCGGGGATGAGCTGCCGGCGGACGAGCTACAGGGGGCGGGAGGGGGAAGAGATTGGCAGGGACGAGCTGCGGGAGGAGCGGCAATTGGTGTTTGTAGAACCGGGAGCCTTTGCTAGAATTGGGGATTGAGGGAGACGCAATGGAGAACGGGATACGATAGAGAACCGGTTAGAGAAGCTGCTGGAGCACGTTTTTCAGACTTTGAGTTAAAATATGGCTATGTAGAACGAGATAGGGGAGCTGCTGCAGATGCCGTTACAGTCAGTGAGAAGCGCAATGGACACAACCACACACGACACAACCACGTACACATCCAAGGACCTAAAACGAGGCGCCGAATATGCCGCGCGAGATCGTGACCGAGATGCAGGCCCCGGGGGCCGTAGGACAGGGGAGTGTGGCCGTCACGTCGACACGCTTCGCCATCACCCAGAGATGCGAACCCGTGTGCCCCACCCCGCACGAGAAGTGGAAAACCGATCGATCGTGGCTGCGAGCAATCTGCAGCGGCGCCCCAACATCAGCGGGGATGCGGCAGCGATAAGGGTAGCGGATAGGATGTGGCCGCCGCAGCCAATCAGAGCGCAGAGTCCAGCACACGCCCCTCAACCTCCGGCTCATCTCTCGATTCCCTTCTATGGATGCTTATGATATGCCGATATGGCTTAACCCAGCCCACCACCCACACCGAACCCAACACGCCCGTGCAAATAGAAAATTCGGAGCCGGCTCGGCGAGACCTGAGCCCAACACGAACGCATCCATCCCACTGCGCGTGGGCCCCACACGCCTCCACTCCCTTAACCTTCGCTCCAAGCTCCCCCAGCCTTTTCTTCCTCCTCCCCCTTCTTCCTCGCAGACACCAGCCCTCGGACCAGACCAACGCGAGGCGGAAACACGAAGGGAGAGCGCAGTAATTCGCACCACAACACCAACGAGTAGTGATGCTTGCGTAGAGAGAGGGACAGGGAGAAGCGTAAAAAGATTTCTCCTCTCTATCTCTATCTCTCTCGGATTTATCTATCTATCGACGGTTTCTTGGGCCGCCATTAGTCCGGGAGCTTGTGGAGGAGAGAAGGCTGCCGCTGCTGATTTTCTTGATCTGATGATGGCGGGGGCGACGGCCGGTGCGGGCGCGTTCACCGCCGCCGGGGCCAAGGCGCCGGGATCCGCCGTCGCCGCCTGCCCGAGGGTCGTGTCCGCCGGCGGCCGTCGGCGGTCCGGGGTGGTGCGGTGCGACGCCGGCGTGGAGGCCCAGACGCAGGCGGTGGCCAAGGCAGCCAGCATCGCCGCGCTCGAGCAGTTCAAGATCTCCGCCGACCGTGAGTTCCTCCTCCTCCTCCCCCGCCTCGAATTCACCGCCGTTGATGCGCTTCCTGTCGTCCTGGGGTGTAAGATTATGCCGGTTCAGTTTGGTGCTCCGCGAATTGAGGGATCTTTGCGGTGTTCTGTGGCTGTACTGGGTGTTGATGTTAGTTTTGGTGTTGTGTATAGGTCAACTGCTGGGTACTTGAATAAGAAACGGAGAAGGTAGCGAAATTGCATTGTTCTCTTCCAGTTTTGCACTGATTTGCGTGATCGCAAGCAGGATTTTGCATGTTTATCATTTTATTGTTTACTAATGATGTGTTCACAGCCTACATGGTCATCTGACTAAGAAGTTTGAGCGGTAGGAGGCCAAGGTGTTTGTAAGGTAGGAGTTTAGGAGGCCAGGTCTTGTTGCACTATAGAGTAATTGGCCTTGGAGGCGATGAAATTGTGCGCTATCCTGATCAAAACCTTGATTAGTTTTCATTCTGCATTGAGTCGTGGGAAGGTTGGCAAGCTATAGCGGTAACTCATTTTGTAGCCATGTGCTTCACAGCTTGATGGAGCACTTGCACGCGTACATCTGTTTGTTTGCGATGAAATAAGCAGTTATCATTCTTATTTCAACAAATTGTTTTTGTCGTGGTAGCTTAACAAAACTGTGTTGTTAGTATCGCCCAGCCTAAAGAAAGGATTCAATGTCATAAAAATTGCCAAATACGTACAGATCACTTAAGATAAGAAGGTAAAAGTGGACAGTAGTTGTTGCATGCTTTCCGTATCAGATATTGGCCAATCATATGGCACAGGAAAAGGCTGGGTTATTTCTTGTTTTCTTTGTTATTTTGTTCCGGAAGTTGAGTGTGTCACTACTAAAAGTACAAGTTCCACTTTGCAGTCATTAGACTCAGAATGTGTATTCATGCTACTTCACCATTGTAAGCATGCAATATTTTCCCCTTAGACTTTGCAAGAAATTTCTCCATGCAAGTGTGCAACAACTAAATCAAGAAATCATTATGGTGACTTGCTGTCCCATTTAGTCCCATTCTTTCAGTAAGAAAATTTATGACTCTTTGCAGTATTTGACAATGTTTTATTTTCATTACCAGGGTACATGAAGGAAAGGAGTAGCATAGCTGTAATAGGCCTCAGTGTACACACAGCACCAGTGGAGATGCGCGAAAAACTTGCTGTTGCGGAGGAACTATGGCCCCGTGCTATTTCAGAACTCACCAGTCTGAATCATATTGAAGAGGCTGCTGTTCTTAGTACCTGCAATAGAATGGAAATTTATGTGGTGGCTTTATCATGGAACCGTGGTATTAGAGAAGTAGTAGACTGGATGTCAAAGGTAAGAATTTTTTGATCATATGCTCGTTTGTTCTGTCCGTTGTCTTTTGCCCAGATTCCCCTTTTTAGTTGCTCAAGAAACTGTTTGGCAAAGAACCTCTAATGCCCATACTATTATGTTTTTTCAGAAAAGTGGAATCCCTGCTTCCGAGCTCAGGGAGCATCTCTTCATGTTGCGTGACAGTGATGCAACACGCCATCTGTTCGAGGTATCAGCTGGGCTTGACTCTTTGGTTCTTGGAGAAGGACAAATCCTTGCTCAAGTTAAACAAGTTGTCAGAAATGGGCAAAACAGTGGAGGCTTGGGAAAGAACATTGATAGGATGTTCAAGGATGCAATCACAGCTGGAAAGCGTGTCCGCTGTGAGACTAACATATCAGCTGGTGCTGTGTCTGTCAGTTCAGCTGCAGTTGAATTGGCCCTGATGAAGCTTCCAAAGTCTGAATGCTTGTCAGCTAGGATGCTTTTGATTGGTGCTGGCAAAATGGGCAAATTAGTGGTCAAACATTTGATTGCCAAAGGATGTAAGAAGGTTGTTGTGGTGAACCGCTCAGTGGAAAGGGTTGATGCCATTTGTGAAGAGATGAAGGACATTGAGATTGTGTACAGGCCTCTCACAGAGATGTATGAAGCTGCTGCCGACGCTGATGTTGTGTTCACAAGCACTGCATCTGAAGCGCTATTGTTCACAAAGGAGCATGCAGAGGCGCTCCCTCCTATTTCTGATGCTATGGGTGGTGTTCGACTTTTTGTCGACATATCTGTCCCCAGGAATGTTGGTGCCTGTGTGTCCGATGTGGACCATGCACGAGTATACAATGTTGATGACTTGAAAGAGGTGGTGGAAGCCAACAAGGAAGACCGGCTCAGGAAAGCAATGGAGGCGCAAACAATTATTACCCAAGAACTGAAACGGTTTGAGGCATGGAGGGACTCGCTAGAGACTGTTCCGACCATCAAGAAGCTGAGGTCATACGCTGATAGGATCAGGGCTTCAGAGCTTGAGAAGTGCCTGCAGAAGATCGGGGAAGACACCCTCACCAAGAAGATGAGAAGATCCATTGAGGAACTCAGCACTGGCATAGTGAACAAGCTTCTCCATGGCCCGTTGCAGCACCTGAGATGCGACGGCAGCGACAGCCGCACCCTCGATGAAACGCTCGAGAACATGCACGCCCTCAACCGGATGTTCAGCCTCGACACCGAGAAGGCAGTCATTGAGCAAAAGATCAAGGCAAAGGTAGAGAAAACCCAAAGCTGAGACCAGGAGACAGTTTTCCGCCTGTATATCTACAAATACTCCCCCAGTATGTCCCGACATTCTAATCCCAATTTCTTTTTGATCCTTCGCTTACTGAGCCTTCCTCCTCATTGAGTTCGTCAATTGTGTGGTGAATTAGTGCCATGGCAGCTGCCAAATCTGTTGAGACTTGAGAGCAAAAATTTCTATGCTCCAAAACTGCCTTTGTACATTACGGTGTCTGCTGTGGCTAGAGACCAACTTTTAAGATGTACTATAATACGCTATTGGACGAAATAAACACGAATTATATCAATGTGTTAATTGATGCCTTGGTTGCACTACACTGCTACTCTGTAAGCTTGTAGTACTTTGTACCGTTACGTTAGCTCCTGTATTTAAACTGTTGAGTATGTTTACACTTTTGAACTCTGAAGTGTTCTATCTTTTCCTAGGGGTCACTTGTCCTTTTTTGTAGTGTATACTTTTAAGAAAATTTGCACCGTTGGTCTGTTACTTCATATAAGGCGTCAAATTGTGGAACTTCCTCCGTTTGCGAATACAACAATATTATTTTTTCTGGTAATTTGATATTTTCTGGGAAGATGTAGGCTAGTCCAAGGAATCACTTGCAGATTCGTACCTACTTTGTACTCTGCAATGAGAAAACCATCTTGCTATCTTCTTGTGTTGAGAGAGGTGTATCTCTTTCCTTTCGAAGATGGCTTCATGGCGCTATACATGCTGACCGGGAGTCTGGGACGGAATCAAGAATACAATGAGATCAGTTCATCTGTCTCGAGAATCAAGAGGATGATTGTGTCTCAGCGTCTCTGAAAAGCCAACATTCCACATAATTAAGATTTACATGATTTGCCAAGTTATCATCTTCTCCATTTGACAAACAAGGAAACTACAGAGGACTCCCGCAAATGCCGCGGCGGCGGCGGGGCTCACCCCCAAAGGTGGTCGGCAGCAGGCCTGCAGCGGCGTAGCTACAGGTAGGTGGAGACTGACCAGCGGAGGTTGTGGACTGCACGGATCTGGCGCCACTTGATTCGTCATGTAACAGCAGCCGGGCGGCGTTGGCCTCCTGCCCAGGCGCAGCTGGTGGTGCAACACCGATGTGGTGTTGCCGGGGGCAACCAGATCTAGAGATCCTCCTGCGTCGTGGCAGGCGATCGTGCATGAGGGTGGCGCCTTTGGTGCCGGTGTAGGCATCCTTGACGGCAAGGGCGCGGAGGCTGCTGGCCCACATGCCTGTGGTTGCAGGATTGGTGGCCCCATGCGGCATGGGCTGCGTGGGTCGTAGCGTGCTCCGGTCGTCATGGTCCGGTGGTCCTGATGCATTTGTTGTTGGTGGCCAGGCCCCTCCTACGGGGTTTTGGGTGAAAACTTTGTTCCGACAGGCATCTGTGTTGGTGACGATGGCGTCCTTAGGTGTTGTTCCCCTTTCTAGAACTGCTATCACTTCCTGCTTAGCGGCTATGTGCTCTCCAGGCAAAAGGCCTAGATCCAGCTTGCTAGATCAGGCAACAACGGCGTCTTCAATGTCACTCGCTCCTTGGAGGCATCGTCTTGGAGACCAGGACCCTCGCTGGCAAGTTGGCGCACAAGGCCAATAGGTGGCATTGAGTCTCTCTATCACGGGGCTAGCGGCAGAGAGGCTGGCAGGAGGTTGACAGGCGGCTATGGGTTGCACGGGTACGTCCGACGAGCAAGCAGCGCTGGACGGTGCGTACTCATTGTCCTACTGGCGCTGGAGAGGCATAGACCCGCTTCCCTTTGAATCTGCCTTCTCTCTCTAGCATCGGTGGTGCTAGCAGACGTGGCCATGGTGAATTTCGGTTTGACATGACAGACAATGATGTGCTTCCTTCAGGCTTTACGATGGTGAAGCCGGAGTCACGGTGTTGTGGGTACAATAGGTGATGACGATGACACACTTCATAGTGTTGAGGGAGATGCACCTTTGTCTGTGTGTTGGGCTTGGTGGATTTTTGCCGACGTGTCTATTCTCGTTTGGCCGTGCCCTAGACCTAGTTTAGCTAGGTGAGTTTTGCTCTCAAATTAACTGAGCTCCGTGAGGTTGTTGACCCGATTTCCACATAAACTAGGTCAATACAATTCTTCTATATGACTTACAGGAACACTTCGCCCTTTCGAGGTTGTCGAAAAAAAATGATTTGCATGATTAAATGGCATGTATCAGGGTAGTGCAGGAGGAGATATAGGGACGAAAAAGGCCTAGTGTATCAGAACCCAAATTTCATTAATGAGAAGGGTTTAGGAAATGTTGTTGTGCATCATACGCATACATACATGAAATTAAGGTAATTAAAGAAAATAATAGCAACTACTAAACATAGCACTGATGAATGAAGTTGAAATGATAACATTACCATGTCAAGTTTATTACAACGTAGTCTTGGGGGTACAAGCCATATTGTTTTAACAGAGTACTTGGTCACATGACCATACATCATAAAGCAGCGGAAAGAAAGCGATAAATGGCAGGCTCCATCTCAGCCACAGACAGTCGACGGAGTCCACGCAACTTACTCCTCAAAATCATCATTGTAGTAATCCCCATCAGCATCTTCTGTAGCACAGTCATCTGTACACCACCATAATGAACATGTCGATGGGCACTTCGCGTACTCAGCGTGCCCCCTCAAGGGAACATCTTAAACCAAGGTATATGAGGCTGCAAAGAGAGGTTGTATGTCTCATTTGCGTAAAGGGAATTTGTGGTTGTAAATACTACAATAATTTCAAAAGCGGCTTTGAATGAAAATATGTTTTTATCTCAGAGATATTTCACATATATGTGAGGATTCATGACCAACACATACGATTAAGGTATCCGGTCTAAACTCGTCCATAGGTTCCAACCGCCTATTTAATTTACAGAAATAGAGTGGAGGGCAATCGCAAGGGGGAGAAGGATGGGTCCTTTTCATCAGAAATGAGTTATGTGCCATCCATGACCGTGGATATGGCTAATTGATCAGTTTACAATCTGCAAAGATTATACACTTTACTCAATGACACAATCTTGTCTTGTTGCCACTAGTTGTCGCCAGCGTAGTACACACCTATCGGTGTACCGGCAGGGAGATCGTGACAAGGTATTTTATCTAATCTCCTCTCGATGCGACATGCCCACTGGTCTAACACATAGTTAAGATTACGTCCCCACACTCCAACCCCCAAAGGTAACAGTTGCCTATGTCACATGTATACTACACAGTTGTGTACCCACCGGTGTCACCGGTAACTCACACAGCCAGCTAACCCTTTTGTCAAAGGTTGCAGGTGACAAACAGCCTAAGAGGATTCATGTTATATCATCTATTGCTACGGCTGTAAATGTTAGAAACAGATATGCTAACCCATTAACTGTTGTTTCTGCATATGGTAAAACTGCTAAGGGAGCCAAACATGTTTGGGTCCCTAAATCCCATAACTAATTTTGCAGGATATTGCCTCCAGTGGAACTGACTGGGTTGTGGATAGTGGATATACACAACATATGACAGGTGGCAGAGAGGAATTTGTAGAGATCACAAGTGAAAATCTTCCAAGCAAATATGTGGTCTATACAGATAACTCAAAGGGAAAGGTAAATGATATTGGTAAAGTTGCCATATCTGAAAATCACTCTTTATCCAATGTTATGCTTGTGGATCAGATAAGCTATAGTCTGATGTCTGTGTCACAGCTGTGTGACACAGGTATGAAAGTTTCTTTCTATCCTGATAAGGTTATAGCCTCTAAGCTATCTAATGGTTCTCAAGTATTCAAAGGATGCAGGTCTGGAAAACTATACATTGTCAACTTCAATGAATAGCCTGCAGCAGCTCCATGGTGCCTCATGGCCAAGACCGGTGCTGGCTGGCTGTGGCACAGGCGGTTAGGACATGCAGGGATGAAACTTCTCAACAAACTTAGCAAGCATGACTATGTCATAGGATTAGAAAATGTGAAATTTGAGAAGGACAAGCCCTGCAGCTGTAACATCCTCAATTTTATGGGCTTGAAATTTTTTTTAAAGAGAGAAGGATGTGCAACTAAGTAATATATGTTAAAAATATTTTATTTAGATTTTTATCTCAAATTAATCAAAGGCCTTGAATTAATTTGAGAGCATTAAGAGTTGTTTTTGAATTTTCAGTGGTCCATTATTTGAAAATTTACTCCAAAAATATTTTTATTGAGTTCCCCATGGTCAAATTGATTTACTGGAATTTTTCCACAATTTTTAGGCCTTATTTGAAGTCGTTTTGAATCATTTTGCTCCTCTCTATTTATTTATTCCGAAAATTAAAAAAAGGGGGGCCCAGCCAGCCCAATGGGCCAACCAGGCCAGCATGGGCTGCATGCGCTGTGCTCAGCACCAGCTCGTGCGCTACCTCAGCAGGCAGCCGAGCGGCCGAGCTCCACATGCGTAACGCGCGCGCGCGATCGCCGCCAACCGACGTTTCCGTGATTTTTAATCCGGCGTTTTGCTGTTTTAAATTCCTTAATCTTCTTAATTAGTGCTTTGATGCCATTCCTCTCCCCTTTTTTCCCTATAAAAAGCCCCCTCTCCCCTAGGTTTTCTCCCTTTGCCTCCTCTCCAAAAATTTTCCTCTCCACCTCTTCTTCTTCCCCAACTTCGGCGACCAATTCCGGCAACACCAGTGCACCTCCACCCGAGACGTGGCCACGAGGAGCTTCCCACACCGACGCGCACCTCCTACCGCAACAAATCGCGAGCTTCTTCCTCTTCCGCAACCGTACCGTGAGCTTCTTCCTCAACTCCAACGATCCCCTTCTCTCCTCGTTTTCTCTACCCACGGTGAGCATCTCTCCAATCCCTTCCCGAGGTATACTCCCCACAACCCCTAGATTAAAACCCCTCAACCAATTTTGGCCATTATCCACCTCCAATATCCAACCATTAATCTTTGAATCATCCCCTTTTGCTCTGTTACTGTGGCATGAACAGTAGTTTGTGGTACTGTAGCACATAAACAGTAAACCCTAAGCCTAGCTTCTGTCCAATTTTTGGCTCCACCCAATCTAGATCTGATCTTCGATCTTAAAATTAAAATGGAACCCTTAGAACCCCACGAATCCAATGGTGCAACCGGATTTTTAATCTGACCGCTGGATTTTGAATTATATTTAAATTTGGATAAAATTTGACTTAATTTCATGATAACTTTGTACTGGACGACTATTTTGAAGTGAATCTTTTTCTGTAGATCACTAGTATGATAGGGAGTACTTCTGAAAATTTTCATAATTTTTGGACTAGTGTAGAAGTTTCTGGAATTAAAATAAGCATTATTTTAATTATTAAAAATAGTAATGCCCTCTGTTATTTTTATTCAATTTTTGCTTAGGATCAGAGAACCCTAGAACTCATTTATCATGTAAACCAAAATATTTTCCCTGCATTGGTTTGAGCTATAGAAATCAAGATGTGTTCTAGATCTATTTAAAAGTTGTTATTTAAATTCTATTTTAGCAATAGTTTCTTTATAAATCTGTTTTAGCTATTAAAAATCCATGTCCAGAACCCAATAAATCATGTTATATTCTAGCGATGATGTCAAGTCATGAGAACCCATTTGGCATGATTAAATAATACTTTACCATGCTTTTAGTGTAATTTTCATGCTTAGAAAAATAGTTATAATTATTTAAATTATATTTTCAGAACAATTGCAAACATGAAATGTCTCTGGAATTGGTATTATGACATGATATTCCAATTGTATGATTTATTGATGATAATTAGTATTTTCTACTTAATTGTTACACTAGAAATGCTAGTAATTGCCCTAATTAATTAATGTTCAGATTAAAAATTATTATTAAATAATTTTGGTACGGTTCCAGTACTGTTAATATGTTCCAAGATGTTTCATGTTTAATTAGTTCATGTTAATGGTAGAGAATAGCTTTTAGCTTAAATTGTAGTCTTTAAAATAATAGAAAAGCATGTGTAAATATGATTAGATATTTTTAATTTATTCTTTACTATTATTAACTCTTATAAATATTTAGGATTCACCTAAATATTTATTTGTGGTTAATTATGAATTGTTTGTCCTTTTATCATGATTACTAGCATGTTAAGGTGTATGTTGTGTGTATATCTATTAAAAATACCCGGTAAGGGATAGATGTTATCTTTATATATTTATATGTGTTATATATGGTTATGGCCAATCCTAGAAGACCTAAGTTCTATCTTCTTCGCGATGACGCTGTCGCGTCATCGTTCCATTCCACCTCATCTTACCTTCGTCGTGCTTCTCTCTCGTGTTGCTTTTCGGAATGCTTCTTTAGAGTTAATTATTTATTTGTTTTTCTCGTTGCGTTGCGATGATAGGGAGTGAAGAGGTCGACCCGGAGACCGAAGCAGCTGAAGAAGGAGAGTACTACTACGAAGGCATGCCCTTTTTCTTGATCATATTTGATCCTATATTTTCGAAGTCATTATATTTTGTTATTTATAAACATGCATGTTGTTTTAATCCAGTAGCTAGCGTGTCGATTGACACATTTTTACCCTGTCCGCTTGTTGCCTTTTTTACTTGGTACCCTGAGTAGTATAATAGGTTTTATTCTGAATAGAGTAGAGAATGCTTAGCCATTCTTAAATTCATCTTTAGGATGTTTTGATTTGCCTCTACGGAGGAATGAATATCGGATCGATGATCCTTGTTGAAACTTGTTGAGCTCGTTGAGCTAGGGCCGGATGCCCGATGTTTTCCCTCTCTCTCTATTCTTCCTAATCTACTCTGGGTGAAACTTACCATCTAATATGGTGCGGGCGACAGCTGGATCATGTGATGAAGGAGCATATGGTTGTCCTACCCGCAGAAGGCCGGTTGAAAGGAACCATTGGTCGTCCGTACCGCTTAAGGCCGAAGTCTTGAAGTTGGAGAAGTGTGTCAACAGTGCAAATGCTATATGGGCAATGGCTTGGTCAAGTAGGTTAGTCAGCCTTTGGTGCCGATGTTGCCGTACCGCAGAAGGAGTGGACGTAGCTACGAGGACCCTCGGCACAGATGGGGAGACCGGAGTACGGGGACATACTCTCGACTCCGAGCCAGACCCGGTGGGCATGTCACACCTTAGGGGGATCTAGCTAAAAACCTCGTCACAATCTCCCTGTTGTAATGCTGGCGACGGCCAGTGGCAACAAGGCGAGATTATGTCATGTGGATAAAGTGTACAAACTCTGCAGAGTAATAAACTAATCGATTAGCCGTGTCCACGGTTATGGACAAAACATGACTCATTCTTGATGAAAAGGACATGTCCCTCTCCCCCTTGCTTTTTTCCCTCTACCCCTATGCTGATGAAACCTATGGCCGAGCTAAGGCAGGAGTTCCTTGCTCGAAGGTCTTGGTCAAGGACCACACACTGGAAAATACCCCTGATAATAAAACTGTTTTATATCAAAACAATGCCTTTGAATCTACCCTAATATTTCAACTAAAAATTTGCTTTACGCAACTAAGCTCTAAAGCCTTCCTTTGAAGCCTTGCATATAGTATGGTAGGACCATCTGCCGCTAGGTGGCTTGCTGAGTACGTGAAGTACTCATCGTGCATATTTTTGTGGTGGTGTGCAGAGGAGTATGCTGAAGAAGGAGCTGATGAAGATTTCTTCTATGATGAACCCAAAGAATAGGTCGCGTGGCTTCCGTCAATTGCCTGTGGCACGGATGGATTCGCTTCGCTTTTATTTTTATTTTCCGTTGTTTGCCTCTGATGTAATAAATGTCGATAGACATGGAACTTTGTAAGCCATGTGGCATATTGTACTCAATTAAGTTTTTAAACTTTGAATGCATGCAATATTATTCATTTCGGCTGTGTATCGTCAGCGTGATCCTGGACTGATGAGGATATACACAGGGGGGTCTAGTAGTTGAAACTAGAATCTCACAAGAAGTGGTATCAGAGCACAGCATTGACCCTAGGCACGTAACATTATTTGCAAAAATTATTAAGTCTCTTTCTGCTCTCACTTCTCCCTCTTATACAATTTTGAAAATATTACTTACTTCTTCGTCTTTTCAAAATTGTGGTATAGATGGCTGCCCGGACCATAGCGAACATTGAAGAGGAGAATGTCTTCGGCAAGTTGCTCAGTGGGTTGATGAAGCAGGTGGGCCTCTCGGAGATCGACATCTCGGGTTACGAGTACCCCCTTCCCACCGGGGAGTCTTGTTGGTCGCTTACTATCAAGATTCCACCCCGTGAGGAGCCAGCAGGGAAGCTGATCGAGTTCTCGGTTAAGGGAAACAGCTGGGAGGACGCTGTTGAGCAGGCGGCTCAGCAGGCACTTGCTGCGGTGGCTAACTACTACCGCCTAGACTTGGCAGGCACCCCGTACTGTTTCTTCCCGAGGCGAAGGACCAATTTCATGATCCGTCCAGGACGCGGCACTGTTGGAGAGGCTGACGAGACCATCGCCCTGATGGCTACTCTGGTATAGGCACTGGAGACCCGTGCCGAGAACCTGAAGTACGAGGCCGACGCTCTTGTCATGGAGAAGAAGATGATGTTGGATGAGATCGCAGAGCTCAAGAAGAAGATTCCGAGAGTACCGGAGCCAGAGATCGGTACTACCCAGCCCCGTGGCCCTCGCATCAGGCTCACAGCTCGCAAGTCTGTGCCTCGCCACCCCGTGCAGATCAAGATAGATTGGTTCGAGGAGCCTTTGGAGTTGCTTCCCCCACTAAACCCAGTGCAGCCAGTCGCAGACCCAGTACCGCAGGAGCAGCCAGCTGCAGACCTCGTACATGTGGAGCCTTCAGAGGAGGAGCCTATGGAGGTTGAGTCTGAGGATTCGCTCGACGACACGGCGCAGTCGAAGTTCACCCTGAACTTTGCTTCAGCTGCGGACTACCCTGGTCCCAGTGTCTACCCCCGCGGAGGCCGTGGTGGCGGTTTCCTAGAGGAGTAGTGGACCGTAGTACCCATATGTTGGAGGACCTTAATAAAATAATACGTTAGTTATTTTGATGTGATGAACTTTGTGATATCAACTACACCGATCAGTTGTGGTGTAGCGGTATGTTGCCTTTTTGTTATCAGTGAATCTTAATTGAGTCTTATTGCTTTTGCCTTGTGTGCTGAGTTAAGGGTTTAGTAGTTTTTCCCTCTCGTCTACTCTGATCTTGAAGCCGCAAGCAGGATGGATGCACCTCGTGGAGCGCGCGGTGGAGGCCGTGCAGGCCGAGGTCGTGGAGGCCGAGGTCGTGGAAGAGGTCAGCCCGCTGAGGAGCCTATCAATGAGGAGCAGTTCATGCCACCACCACCACCACCGATGCCAAACCTGGAACAGCTCTTGTTCATGCAGACCCAGATTTTGCAGCAAATGGCAGCTCAGATGGCTAACCAGAATCAAGGCTGCCAACTCCAGTCTAGCTTGGCAGAGTTCATGAGGATGAAGCCTCCAACATTTGAAGGTTCAGCGGATCCATTGGACGCTGATGATTGGCTGAAGGATATAGAGCGGAAGCTCAACTTGGCCAACAGCAATGGGCCCGATAGAGTCAAGCTCGTGGCACACCAGCTTAAGGGTGTAGCTGCAGATTGGTGGGAGAATTACTGCGTAGCTCATGAAGACCCGCAGGGCATCTCGTGGGATCAGTTCGCTGAAGCTTTTCGCATTGCTCATATTCCCTCCGGAGTGATGGAGATGAAGAGAAAGGAGTTCCTGGAACTGAAGCAAGGAAAGATGACGGTGCCAGAATATCTGAGTGGCTTCACTCAATTGGCCCGTTATGGAAAGGTCGATGTTGCAACAATGGCAGACAAAGTCTCAAGGTTCTTGAACGGGATGAACCCATGGCTGAAGGACAGATTGGTCGCTCATGACTTCCCAACTTTTCAACAGTTGGTGAACAAGGCTATTATACAGGAGAATTCAAAGAAAGAGCTTGAGGAACATCGCAAGCGCAAGGCACCTTATCAGGGCCATTCTGGAGCAGGCAGTTCCCACCAGAGGCCAAATCAGAATCAGGGTTTCAAAGTGCTGAATCCAAGACCGCCAAGGCCGAACAATTTTGTTCCCCGCACCTCATACCAGACTCCCAGAGCTGAAGTGGAAGGATTCCAAGCCAACACCGTAGGAAAGCCATGTTTCAACTGCGGGCAAGAGGGACACTTTGCCAATGTGTGCCCCACTCGAAGGAATGCAGGACCATCACCAGTGATGTTCAACCTTGGATCAACCGCCAAGACGCCGCAAGCAGGTCAAGGACGTGGTGTGCTTCCAACCCCAGGAGCCCCATCTCGCACCCCAGGAGCAGTTGGCTGCGGAAGGGTCAACCATTTCACTGCAGAGCAAGCCCAGGAAGCTTCAGATGTTGTTCTGGGTATGTTTCCGATGAACTCATGTTATGGTTCAGTTCTATTTGATTCTGGAGCTTCACATTCATTCATTGCAAAGTCTTTTACTGAAAAACATCATTTTGAAGTTGGAGTTTTGAATTTGCCTATGGTTGTGCAATCACCTGGGGGGTGTGCTAAGAACCGGACTTAAATGTCCTAAAGTGATCATAATGATCGAGGGAGTAGAGTTTCTAGCAAACCTTATCTTGTTAGATTCTCAAAGCTTGGATGTCATTCCTGGAAAAGAATGGAATCAAGCATGAACTTTCAAGTCTATATGCTCCACAAAAAAATAGAGTAGTGGAAAGAAAGAACAGAATCTTGATAGAGATGACAAGGACTTTACTAGATGAATACAAGACTTCACCAAGATTTTGGGCTGAAGCAGTCAACACTGCTGCCACTCCATCAACAGGCTATATCTACATCCACTACTCAAGAAGACTTCTTACGAGCTGCTCACCAATTCCAAGCCTAATATCTCATACTTCAGAGTATTCGGTTGTAAGTGCTACATTCTTAGAAAGGGCAAACGCCTTACTAAGTTTGAAGCTAAATCTGATATTGGTATATTTCTTGGTTATTCTACTAACTCCCATGCCTATAGAGTCTTTAACACCTCCACAAAGGTCGTTGAAGAATCTATGGATGTGGATTTTGAATTGTCTTATGGCTTCCAAGGAGAGCAGATTGTTAATGATATAGGGAATGTGGACATTCAGAAGAAATCTATTGGTGAGATCAGACCCACCATCAAGGAAGAGGCTGCCTCACCAATTGATCAAGAACCACTCTCTCCATCACTAGGTGAAGACATTGGAGATCAAGACATTGAGTTCGAGTACAACCCAGCCAATGAGCAACTGGATGCAGAGGACCTGACTCAGCCAGCTGTGTCACAGAAAGAACCAACTGTGTCACAGGCACCTCCAACAGCTGTGACACAGGGGGTTAACCCCGATCCCCTTGTGATCAGCAGGCTGCAAAAGGATCACCCTGTTGATCAAATCATTGGTGCCATTAATAGGGGAGTGACTACTCATTCTCGAATTGCTAACTTCTGTGAACATTACTCCTTTGTTTCCAGTGTTGAACCCAGGAACATCAAGGAAGCTCTCATGGTGCTGATTGGATAAATGCAATGCATGAAGAGCTCAATCAATTCGAGAGAAACCAAGTTTGGTCCCTGGTGGAAAGACCCAAAGATCATAATGTGATTGGAACAAAGTAGGTCTTCAGGAACAAACAAGATACCAATGGGCAAATGGTAAGGAACAAAGCCAGGCTTGTGGCTTAAGGTTTCACACAAGTGGAGGGCCTGGACTTTGGAGAAACATTTGCTCCAGTGACAAGACTTGAAGCCATCAGGATCCTCCGTGGTTATGCTGTTCATCATAACATCAAGCTTTACCAAATGGATGTGAAGTCTGCCTTCCTCAATGGTAAACTTTCTAAACTTATATATGTAGAACAGCCACCAGGCCTTGAAGATGCTAGAAAACCTTATCATGTTTATAAATTGCACAAAGCACTTTATGGCCTAAAGCAAGCACCTAGAGCATGGTATGACACACTGAAAGAATTTCTGATCAACAATAGTTTTAAAATGGGCTTAATAGATACAACTCTATTCACAAAGAAAAATAGAAAGGATTTATTTGTGTGCCAAATATATGTCAATGACATAATTTTGGCAGTACTAACCGCTCTATGAGTAATGAGTTTAGCCAGATGATGACCAAGAGGTTTGAGATGTCCCTGGACGGTGAACTCAAGTACTTTCTAGGACTTCAGATCAAACAACTCAAGGAAGGTACCTTTATATCTCAAGAAAAATTCACCAAGGGCATCATCACCAAGTTTAGCATGAAGGATGCAAAACCTATTCATACTCCCATGCAAACTAATGGTCATCTGGATTTAAACACAGAAGGTAAATCTGCTGATCAAAAAGAGTTTAGATCCACGATAGGCTCCTTGCTATTCTTATGTGCATCTAGCCCTGATATCATGTTGAGTGTATGCATGTGTGCTAGATTCTAAGCTAACCCTAAGGACTGTCACAGAGTGGCAGTACACAGGATACTGAGATATTTGATTCAAACCTCAAGTTTTGGTTTATGGTATCCTAAAGGTGCAAATTTTGAGCTAGTTGGCTATTCTGATAGTGACTATGCAGGGTGTAAGGTTGATCGAAAAAGCACCTCTGGAACTTGTCAATTCCTAGGGCACTCCTTAGTGTCCTGGTCATCCAAGAAACAAAACTCAGTAGCCCTTTCCACTGCAGAAGCTGAGTATATAGCTGCTGGTAGTTGTTGTGCTCAATTATTATGGATGAGACAGACCTTGAAAGATTTCAACGTATCTTTTAATCAAGTACCCCTCTTCTGTGATAATAAAAGTGCAATCAAGTTAGCCAACAACCCAATACACCACCAAAGATCCAAACACATAGAGGTGAGGCACCACTTTCTGAGAGACCATGTTGAGAAGGGAGATATACAGCTGTGCCATGTAAGGACTGAAAAATAATTAGTTAATATATTCACCAAGCCTTTAGATGAGACTAGGTTCTGTGCTCTGAGGAGTGAATTGAATATCATTGATGTCTCTAACTTGTAATAAAAAGGTTTGGCTTGGTGTCTAGCTCATATGTTTTTGCTGTTTATGCTTCTTACATGAACACCTGTGTTACTCACCGGTGTTACAGGTATGTGCTATACTTAGAAGTAAAAATATTTCTTGAGCTATATGAGTGCACATTCCTGTGTACAGAGTGTTTCTAATCAACTCCTGTCAGCTTTAGCTTTGCTTGATTGTATTTTTGGCAAGCTGATATTGAGAAGATTCCTTAAGGACATTTAGATAGTGTTCTAATGCTTTCTCCCTTATCTAAGTCTCTCTGTCTTGGTGCTCTATAGTTGAAATACTTGTCACCTGAGTCATCCATCTGTGTCTCAGGTGAATGCCTTTGAAATCCGTAGGTCTTAGGGTATCTTTTCTTACTCACCTGTGTCACAGGTCCTCCTCTCAGCTGTGACGCAGCCACCATATACCCCTTCGGCCTATATAAGACGTCGATACGTTCTCCAACAGAATCCACGTTCAACTCAAAACCCCAACTTCCGTCGTGCGCCAAAACCTCAAGTTTTCGACGAATTCGTGGTTTTCGCCCCACGCAATCTCTTCAACGCTTCGGAAAAGGCTTTCCATCGTGCGCAAGCTTCATCTCCTCCGTGCATTATCTACTCTTTGATCAAAGTAAGCTTCCGCAAGCCCTACTTTTCTCCTTTTCTTCATCGAGCACATGAACTTGCTCTGAAATCTAATCCAACAGCACATTGTAAGTATTTAAGGTTGGCTTAGCTCTTGATCATCCTCCAGAACATATCTTGCTCAAATTTGATCGGCTAAAACCTGTAAAACCCTAGTTTTCTATAATCTGCCTTTCGCCTCAGCACGTAGCTGTGTCACCGCTAGGTTCTCACCTGTCACACAGGCAAGCCTATTCAACAGGCAGAGACCTCGGTTGTTGCTAAATCCTCACTTGTGTCTCCTCATCCTCACACAGGTGTCTCACACAGCTACTACTTTTTGCATTTTAGGAGCACCTCTTACCTACTTCTTCTCACCTATCTTGTATCTTCAGATGTCTTCAGGGTCTGAGAAAGCTGACAGTGGGATGAATTGGTCTGACCCAGAAAAGTCAAGCTTTGGGATCACAATTTCAGATTCAGATCAAAAAGAGAAAGGCTGAGACAGAAAGTAGCAGCGACTGAGAAGAAAAAGGCAAGCCTAAGAGCTATCAGGGAGAGGAAAGTAGCTGCCAAGAAAGCTGGTCAATCCAGCTCTGCAAAGAGGGTTCCTGCCAGGAGGACAAGATCCTCATCAGCTGTTGAGCATACTTCTTTGGGAAAAGAGGCTGCCAAGAAGCCAAAGATTACAGTCAAGAAAGTTTCCAAACCATCAGCTGCCAATGTAGTGTTGCCAAGGGGCACACTTACCATCAGAGAACCTGTCCCAGAGTCAAAAGAGTTTCAAGAAAACCTTGCATATGACAAACTCATTTTGGATGATTTAGACAGACTGGCAGAGCAGATCAGTGAAGCCACTGATGAGACCATCGAGAAACAGTTGACAACAATTTACACTGCCAAAAGCTTAGAGCTTTCAGATTTGTCAATACCAGTGTCTATGGCCATTTCAGAGCCATCTAATCAAGATAGAGCCTTATCAAACGAAATTGACGAGTTGCAGAAGAAGCTAAAGTCAGCTACTTCCTATGATATGGAAGTTGAGCTAAGAGGCAAATTCTTGAGAAACAGAAACTCTTCTTCAACAGCTCTCTAGCAGCCCCAACTCACAAACCTGTAGGGCTGAGTCACACTGATGCCAGAGATAGGCATCTCATTTATCAGATAGATGAGCTGGTCAAGAAAGCACAATCGCTACCAAGAGGTCTTGAGAGACAATCTGTGTATGCTGAGATCAGGCTTAAGAGAGGTCAACTCTCTGCAGATTTCAGAAAACCTACAGTTTCAGGTCCAGCTCAAAGCACACAGCAACCAGGGCTCAGTCGAGATGACAGAGAAAGAATCATTCTTCAAGAGATCAATGAGCTTTTGTGCAAGATAAAGAACTTGCCACCAGGAGCTGAGAAAAATGCCTTGCGTGCTGAACTTAGAATCAAACAAGGCATGCTTTCTGGTGCCATCAAACCAGTCTCTGTAGCTCCATCTGCTCCAAGCATCAAGAGAAAGAGGTCTGACACTGTTGTCATCAGTGAAGAACCTCCAGCAAAGAAGCAGATAGAATCAGAGGTTGAAATCATCTCAGAAATCTCTCAGAGCTCCAAGCCTTCAATGAAAGATCAGCTGGAATAGCAGAAGGAAGCTCTCCAAGAAATTAAGAAGGAGATGCCACCACCTGTGTCACAGGTGGCCAGCCCAGCCAAGTCCAATCTACAGACTTACCAGAGGAGGAGCAGATCAACAGTGAGCTCTACAAGTGTAGAATCCCTCTCCTCTCTAGATGTGCAGAAGCAGATGTCTCCATCCCAATTTCTTGTATCTGAGGCTGAGGAACAAGCACCAAAAGAGGCCCATGTGCCTTCATCATCAGTAGAGGCTGGATCTGTGAAGCCTACTGAACCTGCCAAATCACCAATTCCACAGCTATCTCAGCCAGCTGTGCCTCAGGCAGAAGAGGTTCAAGCCCAAGTGCCTCACCGGACTCCATCACCTGTTTCACAGGCAGCTGTCCCAGTCTCCATTACTCAAGCACCTGTGTCCTCTCCTGTGGCACAGGCACCCAACGCAGCTAGCCAAGAAGAAAGCTCAGAGAGCGAATCAGATGATGGTAGAGGAGTATCAGTAACTCCACCAAGGGCCAGAGAACCTAGGTCTGATTCTGACAAAGATTATCAAGCAGAAAGCTCATCTCCCAGCGTAGAATCAGCCACAGAACTAGAAGAGGAAGAAGAGGAAGAACATGAAGACAACTCACCCAGTCTCTCAGCTGCAGATGATGACTTGGAATCCAAGTATCACTACATATTTTCATATGCTCTGAGGACTGAGGTTAACCAAATGGTATTTATCTCAAGAGCTGCAGCCAAAAAGCTTCCTAAGAGTGATCCAAAGAAGTCCAGGAGCAAAGTTGCCTCAATGAGCACCAGTACATTCATCAAAATGAGGTCAATTTGCCCATACTTCTCTGAAGATAATGAGTTCAAAGAACCATCTTGCTCAGACCCCAGATTTCACAATAATCATCAACGGGGTGTATATCATGAAATCTTATCTTCGAAAGGATTTTGTCGACGATCGGTGAATCGGCGATCTTACGGTATTCATGGAACGATGATACTGGGGATAGGGACCTCTAGGGCCTAAGGCCAGGAGATCTGACAACAGGGGACAGCCCTTTTTTATACAGGTTTGGGCCTCCCTCAGGATAATAACCCTACGTCCTGTTCATATATATTGATGGAGAAAACGTCTTACAAGGGAATCTGGAAGTTAGTGGCTATCCTAGGCCTAATCGTAGACTAATCCGGCCAATTCCGCTACTCTCGACTCCTTCGAGGTGATGGGGCTTCAGGATCTGGATTGGCCTTCTGGATCTAACCTCCCTTGTCGATCTAAATTGACTTGTCCTCCCCTATAGGATTGCTAATCCTTTTATAGGGGGTTCCCCGAGTCGTACCGGACATGGACTCATGCCCGAGTAGAACTCTGACTTCCTTAAACGTCAGGATTTGACTTCCTAGTTTAAGGGGTGTCCTTCCTCCTTACGGGGGGTTACATTATCTTCTAGGGATCCTTACCGGATACGCATTCTTATTCCAAAAGTCCAGGGAATCGTATACGAATACCTCCTCGTATACAGGATACTATACTATTCATCGTCAAGCCCCTCATCAGTACGTGAAGTGAGGTCATGACAGTTCTGTAGGAAATCTGCCCTTTTCGGGCAGCAACTCCGAGTGGGAGAAATTGAATACTTTTTTGACAACATCTCTGAGTAGGCACTATCTCTACCGAATAGTCACGATGTCCTTGTTAGGATAAACCTCCGAGTAGTCCAAGGTATTTTCTGGGCTAGCTTGCTCGAGATTTGATTTAATCTGATCCGTCGATCGCGGACACGCATTCGCCTAGCAGATTTCTGAGAAACCGAACCGTCATGGCGGAATTTTCACGTGGTGATGAAGAATCTTTCCTTTTTCTGCGCTACTATTCAGCTGACATTAGCCACTTTTTCCAACTAGGTTGGCCATCCGTCCAGCCGGGGCTACAACTAGGGCTACCATAGAGAAGCAGCCCTCGGCGGCGAGGCTGGCGCAGCCTCCCGGTCGTACAGACTAAGCCTCCAGCGTCGGAGGCGTCAGTGCCGGAAAACACCGACTTGTACTGCCTGCTACAGGTAATCCAAGGAGTTAGTAAAAAAGAGATAATGTACTCGGTACTGACCTCATTGTTTTTCAGCTCGCTATCTCTCGTGTTCCTCTGCTCCAGAAGGCGCAGACCAAACTGGAGGCGCTATTCTTGATGCTGTGCAGGGCGCAGCAGATGCTTGTGCGGACCATGTCCAGGCACCTAGTCTGCCTAAATAACTTTGTAATACACTGTGATTAGTAACTGTGCATTAATCAGTGTGTTTTTGTTTTCTTAAAACCTGAACTCTACTGCTCTGTGAATGTTTGTTGTACGCAAGGGTTCTCATAGAATTAGTCGAACTTTGTGTCCACTTTCCTTGACTTAGGCTTACGAGTTGTGTCGTATGCCACTGACTGCGATCAACCAGGCCTTAGGTTTAGTCGGATGGAGGTCGCATTGGCTCCTCGTCATCAGTAAACGCGATAAGGGGTTTTCGTACAGTCTATCATGGCCATAGCAGCAACTCGCATTCCCTTGTTGTAGGGATATTGGAGGCTAGTTAGTAAGTCCTACGTTTGCCCTGATTACGACAACATTGTACTCTATCTGTGATGCCTTCTGCTCAAAGTAGTCGGGGATGCTGATAAGCAAGCGGGTTTTGTTGGCCTAGTCATATTCGCACCTTCTCTTCTTCCTTTACTTGTGGTCGGGGAACTTTACTATGGAACCGGGGAGCTTAGTCGACCAGTCCTTAGGTCTGGTCAGGTGGGGGGCTCAGTGGCTTCCCTGTCACCTGCAGACACGTTAAGGGGTCTTCCTCGCATCCCTGACAGTTGCAGCGTGGAGCTCTTTTCCCTTTGTGCAGGTCGAATCGTTGGTTACGTCTATACGTGGCTCGATCATGCTTGTACCTTCTCCCCTTCCCTCGCTCGGAGTCGGGGAACTTTGTTGCGGGAACCGGGGAGTTCAGTCGGCCAGGCCTTAGGTCTAGTCAGGTGGGGGGCTCAGTGGCTTCCCCTGTCACCTGTAGACGCGATAAGGGGCTTTCCTCATTTCCCTGATGGTTGCAGCGCGGAATCCTTTTTCCCTTTGCTTAGGTCAGGTTGTCGGTACGCGCATGTGTATGCCAGTTTTTTGCCTGATGCCACATACTTATCCAGCCCCCGACTGTCTTATTCGAGAAGTTTCTCGGATAGGCAGTCTGAATAAATATCGAACTAGAAACTTAATATTAAAAAACTATCAACTGACTGAAGTATCATTTACAAGCTACTGTAAGAAAAAACTGTTAGGAAAAAACTAGTAGTAGAAAACATCACCTCCTCCTCTCGAGTTGTCGTTGGTTGCTCTAGAGACTCTCGTGCTCTCGTCGTGACCCGCTGAAAAAGCTTGTCGAGTGCGCGTGCTGGGCGACGACGCCCGGAGCGTCTTGTCATTGGCTTGTTCGTAGCTTGACGACTTGAGGCTAGAGCTGGGGCAACCTAAGAGAGACTGGCGATCGGAGGGGTGATGACTGTGCGATCTTACCGAAGGTGCTTGCATGAGGAACTCTCTAAGGAGAATTGATTATCTCTTTACTGCTAACTCGAGCGACCTGGATCGGGCGACTTCTCCTGTGGAGCCGTTGTCCTGCTGAGGAGAAAGCTCTTTTTGCCCTAGTTCCGAACTAGTCATAGAACCTGCTCTCCGACTTGGAGGGGGTGTTTTCCGAAGTCGTCGCTCGTAGTTGCGGTGGAGGTCTTGCTGACGCGGGGATGCGCGTAGCAGCGTCGGAGTCTACTTCCCTACTTGGGAGTTGATGCTTTTCTGCGAGGTTGACGTGCTGTTCCTTCCGGCGAGACCTGGTCTTGGAATGTCGTCCTTCTCCGTCTGTCGGAGTATTATTCTGGCAATACTGAATATGGGGTAGCGTACGAGTAGCAGATCTAGATGGGTGCACATGGGACACAGAGTTTAGATAGGTTCGGGCCCTCGAGAAGAGGTAATACCCTACGTCCTATGTTTGGCGAGTCGTATTGCTTATATCCCACGTGAGGGTATGTGTCTGTGCCTATGATCAGATGATCTGAGAGCTCTATTTTTTGTCTACCTATCCGGGGATCCCCACCCGGCCTTATATAGGCAGCCGGGATAGAGTTACAAGAGTCCGGATCGGCTTACAGATATGTTTCCTAATCGGTTACAACTACCACCCAGGATTCTGGGCAGATACGTGTCCATGTCTTGTACTCCAAGTCGATGATGCGCCCCCGTGTTGTGGTCGGACCCCGAGTAGTCGGCCTGGCCCACCCTATGCCCGGATGGCCAGTTTTATCCTCTTTGACGATACACGGGTGCTATGTCATCATCAGTAGCCCCCGAGCCTTCGGCCAATTAGGATAGTCGGGCGGAGGCTCCTTTGTCTTCTGTAGTATTCGCTCTGGGGGCACGAACAGTGTACCCAGAGGGTGTAGCCCCCGAGCCTCTACTCGGTTCGAGGAACCGAGTGGAGGGTCTTCAATGACTCTTCCCGAGTAGCTGGTTTACTTGCCTTTCCATAGATTTCACTCTGGGGGCACGAACAGTGCACCCAGAGGGTGTAGCCCCCGAGCCTCTACTTGGTTCGAGGAACCGAGTGGAGGGTCTTGATGATTTTCCCGCCTTCGACCGACTCGGCCAGCGCAAGGCCGAGTGCTCGGCAGCTTGAGGTGGAGAAAGCCGCCATCGAGCCCTCTCTGAAGAGAACTCAGGACGTCGCCGCTGGTAAGCCTCCGACTCATGTCTGCTCAGTCGGAGCCTGCCGAGTAACTTTGCTGCCGACATTGCTGATGAAGAGGTCCTCGTGCTGATGGAGAAAGCCCAGTCGGTGGATACCAGTGCTGACAGCGTTGTCCTGAAAAAGTAGGGAGAAAACACATGAACCGTTCTATATACATGTGAAGTACTCGGGAAGGCCGAGTGTAACTTGATTATGCATGTTTTGGTTAACTTGTTCTGTGTTTATTAACCCCTTCTTTCGTAAAAATTCGTTCGTGTGTAAGTTAGCCCTTTGTGTGTGCTCTTGCCGACCCGTCGTAGCCTCCATTACGTAGAGATTAGCCATGGGCTGTTTCCCGTGTAGCGCAGGGTTGTGGCGTAGACCGGCGATCGAAGACGAAGAGTTACGCGGGGCTATTTACACAGTACTAAAATAATTGTTGAAAGAGAAGAGCCCGAGTGCACTTAGGCGCACTTATGGTGGTGTAGCCCCCGAGTGTCCGCTATGCGTGGCCATGGGCGTACATAGCGGGCCAGTCGGAAACCCCAAAAGTTACTCGGATGGAGCAAATAAAATGTTTATTCATTTAAAGTATGAAAGTACAAAGTTTAAGCATAGAAGCGACTTAGCTGTTCAATGTTTCAGGCGTTGGTGATGTGCCATCTTTATCCTTCAGTCGGTAAGCCCCCGGGCGTAGTCGGGCGGCAACATACGGCGCATCCGAGTCCGCCATGAAGTCCTCCTGAGAAGGATGGTGGCTTCCCGAACTCTCGAAGCCGTCCGAGTCATAATCGAGGACGGGTAGAAGGGACTCGATCGTACTGACCAGTCGGGATCCCTGCTCGACTGGTGAAGACCCATGCCCGAGCAGTAGATCCATCTTTCGCGTGACCTCGTCCTTGGAGATGGCCACCGAAGTCATCCACTCCAACGAGAGTCCGAGTGGGAAGGCGGTGAAGCCTCCGCTGACTGGCTAGAAGCCGAGTCTCAGAGGTGAAGCTTGCCGAAGCCACTGACTCGAACGAGAGTCCGGGTGAGAAAGGTGATGAAGCCTCTGCCGATTGGCCGGGCGCCGAGTCGCAGAGGTGGAGTTTGCCGAGCTTGTCGGCGATGAAGTCGAGTTTTCAGAGTCGAAAAACTTGTCCAGGATCGGCGACGGAGTCCTGGGGGCCAAAACTCACGGCCCGACCTGGAGCGAAGTCGTCGTTGCCGAAGAAGAAAACCGTCTAGATCTGTTCAAATGGATCTACGCGCACAGCCCCTACCTGGCGCGCCAACTGTCAGAGTATTATTCCGGTAATACTAAATATGGGGTAGCGTACAAGTAGCAGATCTAGATCGGTGCACACGGGACATAGAGTTTAGATAGGTTCGGGCCCTCGAGAAGAGGTAATACCCTACGTCCTGTGTTTGGCGAGTCGTATTGCTTGTATCCCGCGTGAGGGTATGTGTCTGTGCCTATGATCAGATGATCTGAGAGCTCTATTTTTTGTCTACCTATCCAGGGATCCCTACCCGGCCTTATATAGGTGGCCGAGATAGAGTTACAAGAGTCCGGATTGGCTTACAGATATGTTTCCTAATCGGTTACAACTACCACCCGGGATTCTGGGCAGGTACGTGTCCATGTCTTGTACTCCAAGTCGATGATGCGCCCCGTGTTGTGGTCGGACCCCGAATAGTCGGCCTGGCCCACCCTATGCCCGGATGGCCAGTTTTATCCTCCTTGACGATACCCGGGTGCTATGTCATCGTCATCGTCTGATTCCTCTTGTCGGAGAGGCGTCTTCCCTCGGTTGGAGCTGTGTGTCACCGATTGGAGTCGAGAAGACTCGGCTTGGGCTTGGGCTGCTGTAGTTCAGCCCCCAGCCGTTGTAGCCACTGTACTCCATCGGGTGTCGTCAAATCTGCTGTCGGTGGTTGTGACAGTAGATTGTGCACCTCGGCGAGTCTTTGAGCAGTTCGGGACACATATACCCCCGTCCCTTGAGGGGTTCTGTCTACTACCGTAGGCATATTCCTATTCCTGTGGGAAGTAGCCGTCGGGCTTCGATGTTGTGAGCCCCCCATGCTGATCCGGGTCCTCGAGATCTTTCCCGACCATCATGGATCGCGAGAACCACTCGAGAGTCTGGATTAGATGAGGTGTAGTTCCACTCCATCGGGAGGGATACTGTGATTAACATCTTGATCATTTGGTCGCTCAGACGTTGCAGGCGACAGTCCGTACATCGGGCTGGTCGCTCCTGCCTAGGAATCGTCGGTTAGCACCAATTTTCCTCCGAAGGCTCTGGCGCACTCGTTCCTGAAGTGATCAGCTTCGCAATCCGAGTACTCGCCAGGGGCGTATTCTCCAAGATCTACGCTGTCAGATATCGGGTACAGATCTATCTGGCCTGAGTTGTCGTAGAAGCCCAGATCTGAGTACCCAGTACGTCGCGTGAGAGCGATCGAATCCCCCGCCGAACTTGCTTCTTCCTCCTCGGGTCGAACCGAGGAGGGCCGTGCAGTCGGCGTCATGGGCTGATCGCGACTAGTTGCACATCTTGCTGACTCCGATACTTCCTTGCAGGCTTGAACCGGAGAGGTCCCCACGGTCGGCGCCATCTGTCGACGATCGGTGAATCGGCGATCTTATGGTATTCGTGGAACGGTGATACTGGGGGGTAGGGACCTCTAAGGCCTAAGGTTAGGAGATCTGACAACAGGGGACAGCCCTTTTTATACAGGTTCGGGCCTCCCTTAGGATAATAACCCTACGTCCTATTCGTATATATTGATGGAGAAAACGTCTTACAAGGGAATCTGGAAGTTAGTGGCTATCCTAGGCCTAATCGTAGACTAATCCGGCTAATTCCGCTACTCTCGACTCCTTCGAGGTGATGGAGCTTCAGGATCTGGATTGGCCTTCTGGATCTAACCTCCCTTGTCGATCTAAATTGACTTGTCCTCACCTATAGGATTGCTGATCCTTTTATAGGGGGTTCCCCGAGTCGTACCGGACATGGACTCATGCCTGAGTAGAACTCTGGCTTTCTTAAACGTCGGGATTTGACTTCCTAGTTTAAGGGGTGTCCTTCCTCCTTACGGGGGATTACCTTATCTCCTAGAGATCCTTACCGGATACGCATTCTTATTCCAAAAGTCCAGGGAATCATATACGGATACCTCCTCGTATACGGGATACTATACTATTCATCGTCAGATTTGTTGACTGCAAGACCATAGACTGGTCTGCCCTGAATGATCCCAGGCTGAGAACCCTACCATATCTGATTCAAGCCTCAGGCCTGGAGTTTATTTGCAGTCTTCAACAGGATTATGACCCAGAGATTCTCAGAGAATTTTATGCCACAGTCTGGGTTGAACAAAGCAACCAAGATGTTTATGCTCTGGAAGACTAGCAGTCAGCTTCTGTCAATAACAGCCCCAGAGTTTAACAGTTTGCTACATGCACCAGTGGAGTCTGGAATGCCCAATCTTTTCAAGCTAGAGCCAATCTCCAATGCTGATAGAAGGAAGTTCTACCCTAGGAACTTCACTTTTCCTGCCAAAGTCCCCTCCTGAACATGTCTATTTCAAGGGCATCACCATCACAGCCAAGCATCTTGTGAAGATCATCAATGTTACTCTTCAGCCCAAGGGAGGCAACACAGATGCTGTGTATAACCCAGTTTGGCAGATCTTGGTGCACATTGCAAAGAACCAGCATTTTGATGTAGCCAGATATATCTTTCATGAGATAGATGCGGTTCAGAAAGACAAGAAAGCAAAGCTGAGGTATGGATCGTACATCATGTACATGATCCTTCAACGCACAGGTCTTCTGGATTCCAACTTCGACATGACAGTGAAGACCATAAAGACCCAGCTCAGGCCTCAGGCTGATGACCATCCTGATGAGGTTGCTGTGCCAGCTCTGTTTGGCGATTCTCCTGATCCAGCTGTGTCTGCCCCCGGTGACACAGCTGCTCCCACAGCTCCTCAAGTGCCTGTCCCTCCGGTGCCAGCGCCTGAAGTCCAAGTGCCTAACGGTGTCACAGCTGAGTCCCCTGTAGCTGACCCAGCTGAGTTAGTGTCTGTGACACAGGTAGCTGAAGATGGCACTCTGTCCTCATCTCTCATGTCTCAAGCAGCAGCCAGAGCCTACCAGAACAAGGTCATGCCAACACAGTTTGCAGCTCTGCGCAGAGAAAATCTTCAGCTCAGAACCAAAGTTGACAGTCTGGACTCCAAAGTCGATCAGCTGCAGGCTCAACTGTCAGAAGTTCTCCAGCTGCTGAAGACCAAGTTCCCCTGAAATGTTTCTTCTCCTCATCCCCTTTCTGGTGTTTTAGTGTCAAAGGGGGAGAGAAAATGGTAGTAATAGTGCAAGGGGGAGAAGTGCTAAAGGGAGAAATATAAGAGGAGTATTTTGGATATAGGGGGAGTAAACATTTTGCTGTATCAAGACTTGTGTTTTAATTTCTGATTCTTCTGTCTTGATTACAATTAATCTTCGTGATATGCTCTAATATCATAATGTTCATCTTTAATAAGTTTAATGAGCTCTGATGCAGTAATGTGAGCCTTATTCAGCTTTGATCTGATACATATGCTTATTCTGAGCATTTGCTCTGATGCTTTGCACATAAATTTACTCTGATTCATATGTCTACTCTAAATTTGTGCTCCATTTGTGCTCTGATACACATCTATATGCTCTGTTATCATAACTGGAATGCTCTGATTAAAACTCATATACTCTAGTTATTATAACTGCATCAGAAGAAAAATGTATCAGTTCAGATATATCCTTTATGTCATATGCTCTGATACATATACTCTGAAATGACATATGCTCTGATACACATTCTCTGAACTGATAAAAGTGTAAGTTGTAAGAACATACTGCTCATATCCAAAATTAAAATCTGTGCACTAGCCTGATAAAAGCAAATCTATTATGCACAGCTTCAGGGGGAGTATTTTCTAACAACCTGCACATGTATCTCTCATTCAACCTTTATGAGAATTTGTTGAATGGGTTGCCACTAACCACCAAAAAGGGGAGATTGAAAGAGCATCTAGGCCCCTAAGTGGTTTTGATGGTTAATGGCAACTCAATCTGGGATCTAATGTTTACAATGAGTGTAAGCAGGTTTAATAGGTTCCAGGAAGAAGGGTCATCAAGGGAATGATGACCACCCAAAAAGGTTCAAAGGTGGTTTTCAGGACAAGGGAATGGCTGTGCTAGGCAGCTGTGTCACAGCTGTGAGGAAGCCGGTGCTGTGCAAGGAGTTGCAAGCAAGGTGATGGTGGCTTGATGCGTCAAGGGCCGTGAATACAGTTGGTGGCAGGTAAAGCCTAGATTTGCTAGTTTCTTTGAGTCCATAGGAAACACCCGTACTATCAAGAGGGATGAAGTAGTAATAATCTGTGGAGGATCTTTTGCTCAAATGCTCAGGGTGTTGGACAGTGGCACTGATGCTTTGAGGTCAGTAGCCCTGTGTCAACAGTTTTGCACAAGTGTGAAACTGGTTTTTGTTAGCACTCTGCAGTGCTAGCAGTAGAAAACCCTAGGGGTTAGAGTCACCGGTGTGACACAGCTGTGTCACAGGTGGTCTAGCGCTCTATGACTCAGGTACGTCTCTGTACCAGGGGAGAGCTTGTAAATGCTAAGGGACCTGCACTGCGATGGTTTGTCTGCTGAGTCAGAAGACTATCGGAGGTTCTCTCCTTATTAGGGATCAGAGTAGTTGTATGCTGAGGGCATGTCATGTGCCAAGACCGGGCTGAGTAGTGCTGCTACGTCAGTTAAGGGTTCACCTGTGTCAGCCTCCGGTGACACAGGTGTCGGTCTGCCCGAGCCGGTTATAGGTTGGGCGTAGTGAGTAGCTGTGTCACCGGTGCCTGTCACCGGTGGCTCACTTAATCCTACGTGGCAACAGTGTAACGGTCAGGTTCCTGCGAACCCTATATATAGGGGACCAGGGGAGGTCTTCGACCTGAACCAACCATCCAAGCTAGCTCAAACCAGTAAAGCTTATTCAACCGTTGCAAGCCTCTTTCACTCGGAACAAAAGCCAATCTTCCTAAGAGAGTTAGAGTCCTTGAGCAAAAGAGCATTTGGTTCCTCCAAGATTCGTTGCTGCTGAATCTATTACTCTTGGAGTGTCTACTCCTAGACGGGCGTAGGAGTTGCTGGTATCACCCAAGCTTGTGTGGGCTGAACCAGTAGTTTGTGAAGGTGATCTGAAGTCTACCTGCTGCAAGGCAAAAGGACTTCCACAAGCAAAGCAAGGGGCCTGATCATCAGGTACTCGGAGAACAAGCACGATTCAGTGCTGGCTATCTCTTCGGAGTAGTCTCTCCAACGGAGACGTACCTCTCTGAGAAGAGCAGGGAACTTCGGTGAAAAACACCTTGTCTCTGAGTACTTACTGCATTTCTTAGAGTACTTGCTATTCTTGCATGCTTGTGTGATCTTAGACTTATTCTGTTCATCTATTGTAGATCTCCTTTTTACCTGTGCTATCTTAGCTGTGTCACAGTTGCTATTGATCATATCTCTTACCTGTGTTAGCTACCTGTTACACAGCCAGTTAGGTTGCACATTATTTCTAAGTCTTTAGCTCACCTGTGTCAGCCACCTGTGTGACAGCCACGTGTTAAATCATACATAATATCTTGCCTGTGCTGCTCACCTGTTACACAGTTAGCTCACCCTGCTTCTAGCTAAGGCTTAATCTGTTCAACAAAGTTAAAAGAAGTAATTTTAATTAGCCTCCTATTCACCCCCTGTCGGAGTATTATTCCGGCAATACTAACTATGGGGCAGCGTGAGCACAGCAAATCAGGATGGGTGCACACGGGAGACAGGATTTAGACAGGTTCAGGCCCTCACGGAGAGGTAATACCCTACGTCGTGTGTTTGATGGCTAGTATAGTGTGTATCCCGAGTGCCGCAAGCCCTGGAGATTCGATCTCGAGGTGGCTTGAACTTGGAGACAATGGAGATCTTAAGATACTTTCTGGCCTAGAGACTTCTGCCGATCGGAGGTCCCCTGCCGGGCCTTATATAGGCAACCTGGATAGGGTTAGAAGAGTCCGAATCGGTTAACAGATTGATTTCCTAACTTGTTACAACTGATTCCGGATTATGCCGGACAGGTATTAGTCCATGTCTTGTACTCCACGTTGATGAGGCGCCCCCATGTAGGAGTCGGACTCCAAGTAGTCGGCCTGGCCCACCCTATGCCCGGATGGCCAGCTTTATCCTCCTTGATGATACCCGGGTGCTATGTCATCGTCAGTAGCCCCCGAGCCTTCGGCCGACTAGGATAGTCGGGCGGAGGCTTCTTTGTCTTCTGTAGTATTCGCTCTGGGGGCACGAACAGTGCACCCAGAGGGTGTAGCCCCCGAGCCTCTATTCGGTTCGAGGAACCGAGTGGAGGGTCTTCAATGACTCTTCCCGAGTAGCTGGTTTACTTGCCTTTCTGTAGATTTCACTCTGGGGGCACGAACAGTGCACCCAGAGGGTGTAGCCCCCGAGCTTCTACTTGGTTCGAGGAACCGAGTGGAGGGTCTTGATGATTTTCCTGCCTTCGACCGACTCGGCCAACGCAAGGCCGAGTGCTCGGCAGCTTGAGGTGGAGAAAGCCGCCACCGAGCCCTCTCTGAAGAGAACTTAGGACGCCGCCGCTGGTAAGCCCCCGACTCATGTCTGCTCAATCGGAGCCTGCCGAGTAACTTTGTTGCCGACATTGCCGATGAAGAGATCCCCGTGCTGATGGAGAAAGCCCAGTCGGCGGATATCAGTGCTGACAGCGTTGTCCTGAAAAGGTAGGGAGAAAACACATGAACCGTTCCATATACATGTGAAGTACTCGGGAAGGCCGAGTGTAACTTGATTATGCATGTTTTGGTTAACTTGTTCTGTGTCTTATTAACCCCTTCTTTCGTAAAAATTTATTCGTGCGTAAGTTAGCCCTTTGTGTGTGCTCTTGCCAACCCGTCGTATCCCCCATTGCGTTGAGATTAGCCGAGGGCTGTTTCCCGTGTAGCGCAGGGTTGTGGCGTAGACCGGCGATCGAAGACGAAGAGTTAACGCCGGGCTATTTACATAGTACTAAAATAATTGTTGAAAGAGAAGAGCCCGAGTGCACCTGGGTGCACCCGGTGTGGTGTAGCTCCCGAGTGTCCACTATGTGTAGCCGTGAGCGTGCATAGCAGGTAAGTCGGGAAACCCGAAAAGTTACTCGGATGGAGCAAGAAAATATTTATTCATTTAAAGTATGAAAGTACAAAGTTTAAGCATAGAAGCGACTTAGCTGTTCAATGTTTCAGGCATTGGCGATGAGGTTGCCGTCTTTATCCTTCAGTCAGTAAGCCCCCGGGCGTAGTCGGGCGGCAACATACGACGCATCCGAGTCCGCCATAAAGTCCTCCCGAGAAGGATGGTGGCTTCCCAAACTCTCGAAGCTGTCCGAGTCGTAATCGAGGACGGGTAGAAGGGACTCGATCGTACCGACCAGTCGGGATCCCTGCTCGACGGGTAAAGACCCATGCCCGAGCAGTACATCCATCTTTCGCGTGACCTCGTCTTTGGAGATGGCCACCGAAGTCATCCACTCCGACGAGAGTCCTAGTGGGAAGGCGGTGAAGCCTCCGCCGACTGGCTGGAAGCCGAGTCGCCGAGGTGAAGCTTGCCAAAGCCACTGACTCGAACGAGAGTCCGGGTGAGAAAGGTGATGAAGCCTCTGCAGATTGGCCGGACACCGAGTCGCAGAGGTGGAGTTTGCCGAGCTTGTCGACGATGAAGTCGAGTTTTTCGAGTCGGAAAAGCTGTCTAGGATCGGCGACGGAGTCCTGGGGGCCAAAACTCACGGCCCGACCTGGAGCGAAATCGCCGTTGCCGAAGAAAAAACTCGTCTGGATCTGTTTAGATGGATGTACGCACACAACCCCTACCTGGCGCGCCAACTGTCGGAGTATTATTCCGGCAACACTAACTATGGGGCGGCGTGAGCACAGCAAATCGGGATGGGTGCACACGGGAGATAGGATTTAGACAGGTTCAGGCCCTCACGGAGAGGTAATACCCTACGTCGTGTGTTTGATGGCTAGTATAGCGTGTATCCCGAGTGCCGCAAGCCCTGGAGATTCGATCTCGAGGTGGCTTGAACTTGGAGACAATGGAGATCTTAAGATACTTTCTGGCCTAGAAACTTCTGCCGATCGGAGGTCCCCTGCCGGGCCTTATATAGGCAACCTGGATAGGGTTAGAAGAATCCGAATCGGTTAACAGATTGATTTCCTAACTTGTTACAACTGATTCCGGATTATGCCGGACAGGTATTAGTCCATGTCTTGTACTCCACGTTGATGAGGCGCCCCCGTGTAGGAGTCGGACTCCAAGTAGTCGGCCTGGCCCACCCTATGCCCGGATGGCCAGCTTTATCCTCCTTGACGATACCCGGGTGCTATGTTATCGTCACCCCCCTCTAGTCGGCACCTTCGGTCCTTTTAAGGGGCAGCTGGGATGGTTGCGGGGCATGGAGGTGAGGTAAAGGCCAATGCCGATTACCAATAGAGGCGACCTAGACCTGCAGCTAAGGTTGGTGGCTGCAACCCGAACCAGAACAGCGAGGTGCCGCCTTGGGGCAGAAAAGGAAGACCAAGCAGTAAGGAGTTCATCCTAGTGGCGGGTGGCGTGAATTGCCGACAGAGGCTGCCAGATTTGGGTGGTAGTGGGGGCAGCAACTGCATCGCTCGAAAGAAGAAATGAGGGGATTGGAAGGATGCAACGGCTAATAGAGGAAGAGTGAGAGAGAGGAGCAGAGGGCCGACTAGGGTTACCCTTAGCTGGAATGGGCCAGGTGGAGCGGCTCGGGCCAAAGAGGCCGTATTGGTCGACTGGACCACAGAGGCTCAGCCCAAAACTAGATAATTTTTTTTCTTTTTTGTATGAACTCCCTCCAAAATCTCTAATGCAAAATTTCAAATTTAAATGTAGATTTAAAACCTGCAATTTATAAATTTAAAAAACTTGAATTATCTTCATTTTATTTCTAATGATATTTCACTTAATATATTAGGCCTTACAAAGGCATAGTTAATTGAAATCATTCATCATAGAAATTCTATGTATTTCTTTAATACTATATTCAATACTCAAGAAATTCATAAAATTCAAGTTAAATTAATCCATATAACAAAATAACAAAAAATATAAGGAAATAAAAGCATGCAACTTTAGAGAATGCAACCATGTTTGTTTATGCATTCGTATCCGCATATAAGTGCAATTGCAAGTTATTTCAATTTAGTCCTTATCGAACTATTACTCGATCTTCAAATCCTGAGGTTTTGCCAAATTCTCTCAAAGAAACCTCAAGCTTCATTTATTGTACATCACAAGGTAAATCATTTCATGTTCATGTCCTCTGGTATTTTTACCAAAATATATGCAAATTATATCTTTCATATCAACTGTGTAGAAATAAAATGGTAAATTTTAGAAAAATGGAGATATACTAGTGATTCATGGAATCATATATGGTGGATGGTGGAACCCCGAAAATGAAAATTGTTAGGGTGGTCAGGGTTCCAGCAACCTATGAAGCTTTCTGAGCATATAGAATTGTTTAAAGTTAAAGCCTAGCTTTTATTCTAGAAATATTGTTGAAAAAGTTATTAATTCCTTGGGGATTGATGTCCTTATAGTAATAGTTCATATAAATACTTGTTGCTTCTCATAAACTTGTTGAGTACCATCTGTACTCAATCTCCTATATAAAACCTCCTCTGTTAGGCTCTGAGTCAGTAGATTTCGAGTTCGAGGATATTGAACCCCCGCAGGAAAGAGCTGGACCTATCTGAAGGAGTCGAAAGAATCAATTATTATATCCACTATGGAGAACAAGATGATATTGAGCCAAATTAGTAGAAGATTGTTGTAGAATAATCGAGATAACATAACTATAATAGATTATGTTTATATGGCTTTCAGTTATCTAGTGTCTATCATATATTTCAATCTTTACTGTTTTCTAAACCTATCATACTGTACTTCTTTTGAGTTAGACTCTAGTATACTTTTGGCTTGTAAAAATGAGTTTGTACTAGACCATCGCAATATTTTTATTATATACTATTCTGATGGATGCACTATTATAAAGGGTGATTTCATTAGTATTATATTAAAGAGCTTTTCTACTGTCCTTGGAAGGTACTTAGAGGTACTGGTATCTTTTCATGTAAAATAAGTACCTTTCTAGGATCTACCGTAGATTAAAGCAAGGGTAGGATAGTAACTTTTCATGGAAAATGCAGAGACATATGAGCACGGCCGTCCAGCTCCAGCAGCTGAAGGCCTGCCCGGGACGCCGGCGAGCGGTTCTCCAGGGCTCCTCCGATGATGGTCTTCCAGCTGCCGCTTCAGCTCCGCCGCGGTCTCCTTGTGCTTGACCTCACGAGCGCAGGCTGCGGCGACGACAGCGTGGACCTGCCGCCGTGGCTCAAGGACGAGGCCGTAGAGCGGGAGACCAAGAGGCGCGAGGACGCCGAGGAAAGCTGAGGGCGTCGGAGCAGGCAGGGAAGGAGCTGTGGGATCGCGCCAGGAAGGACGCCCAGGAGCACGCCGCCGATCTGTGGAAGCACAGGGCGGCGTTCGCGGAGCTCGCGTGAGCGCAAAGGCAGCTCGAGGCGGAGCTGGAGTGCCGCGACGAGGCCGCGGCGATGGCGGAGGAGCTCTCGGCCGAGGCCGCGCGGCTGCAGCGGGATGCAGAGCAAAAGGACAAGATCCTCTCGGCGGATCGAGCTGGCCACCGAAAAGAAAAGGCGCGCAGCCTTCAACTGCATGCAACCATCCTTCAAGTGCATGCGAGCGAATTCACCGAAGAAAAGGATGCAGAAGAATCATTGACCTTCAACAACAAGAAGCAAACCACCACACCACTTCAGAGCTGTTCAGGACCCAAGCAAGATTCGGCTTGCTCATCTCCGTTCGCCGCCGGCTGCGGAGGAGCAGCAGCCACGTGCTGGTGCCTCGTAGCCATCGGTATCGCCTCCTGTACTTCCCTTTCCACCTCCTCCTCTGCTTCAGGTCCTGAGAACGCCGAGGCCCCTACTCCGGTGAACTCTCGAACAAGGCGCAGCAACGAGATCCGCGCCGACCTCTTCTCCTTCTCTGATTCCTCTCTCCATTCTTGCTCGATGGAAAGGCTTTTGCTTGGGAACTCGACGATGAGAGAGGCAAGGTGGTGGTGAGAGCATCCCCGTCCACTACCCGCCCCCGGCCGGCGACTTCACCCTCCTCGTCGGTGACTGGTACCGCGTCGGGCACAGGTAGCTCCGGCAGACACTTGACTCCGGCGCACCCCTCCCGTTCCCGGACACGCTCCTCATCAACGGCATGCTCTCCGCCACCTTCTTCGGCGACCAAGGTACACATGGATGACCATTTTGCCCTGGCTCCCTGGTTCCTTCTACACTCTCGCTCGGACGGGCGCGGGCGGTACCGGGAGGTACCACAAAACTTGAGCCGTCGGATCAGAGTAATGTGAACGGCTTAAGTTATTTGCAAGGACCGTAGAACGGCTCCATATTAAAAACTAATACATTACATTATGTAGTGGTTTGCATGGTTGTATTGTGACTCCCTCGCTAACCACAAGCGCCCTGGCTGACACGTGGGCCCACCCAGCACCAGGCGTGAGAGGGTAGCAGGCAAGTCAAGCCGCCACCGACTCCGAGAGAGGCAACGCTACTTTTCTTCTCTCCGCGTCACCATCTCGCTCTCCCTGTTCCGTTCACGACGAAGAATGAAGAAAACCGAGCGACCGGGGCCGGCGGGCGGCGGTCGGAGCGCTGCTGATCACATCAACCGGTGTGTGAACCCTTTGACGCACACACGGGTGATCTCGTGCAATTGAGATGGGTTCCGTCGTTCTCGCCTCGTCACGTCACGAGCGATTCAGGGAGGAAGTGAGGGTTCAGGTACCCGGTCGGTCGTTATTGCTGCCGAGTTAGGTACTTGTAGGGATTAGTGAATCTCGATGGAAACCTAGAGACGTTTTGTTTCTCACGAAGAGATGATGAGTTGATGACTCAGCTCATCATTGGTGTTCACTTGTATGTACACCACGAGTCAAACCCTAAAGCCTAACTACGATTGATATTTGACAAGATCGATCAGTCAGAATGACATGCTAAACAGAGCCATGCATGTCTCGTAGCACAAATGTGCATATCAGCTACATAAACTAGCTTCTGCGTTGTTAAATCCTTAGAAATACAAGCAATCTCTACAACTCTTACATGTAGTATTGATCAAAACCCGACTTACTATAAGAGGTCAATCTGTCAAACTACTATTGATTACAAGTCCAAGTCGGTGCTTTCGCATTTACTTCTCACATGAGAGTTCCTAGACCATAATAAAGGTAGTTGGCGACTTGGTTTCTTTGTCATCCATGACCTCCTCAATAAAACCATCAAAGCAACACATTTGTGTTCAAACCTCCTCTTGCTCCAGTTCTTCAACTCCATCTCCCTTCCTCTGCCTCACCTCACCTTCTCCTGCAACACCTCTCTCAATTGCATGCACCATGGCGAGCTCACAGGACACCAGGCTAATCTTGCTGCTCGCCGCCCTTCTTCTTCTAGCGGGCATGGCAAGTTTCAGCCACGGCCGACGAATCCCAGACCTGGATGCCATGGCCCTCGGTGGCGCCGGCAGCAAGCCGTCGCCGGCGAAGGGCTGCTTCTCCAAGCAGGCGTCTTCTTCAGCTTCAAATAAGCATCTGGCTGATGGTTTTGAGCACGTGTATGGTGTGTCCAAGAGGTTGGTGCCTCAGGGGCCGAATCCGCTGCACAACTGAGATGCTCCAGCTGAGACTTTCTTTCTTCTGCCATGCAAGGAGAGAATACAGAATTAAAGATGCAAATCTGCTTGCAGCCACACTGAGTGATTTTTTTACTTCATCGAGTGCTGTTAAATAGAACAAGTAGAAGTATTGTATGTATGTAAAATCTGGCACTTTTACATAGCAAAATTGGGATGCAGTATGGTGCATTTGCAGAGTAGAATAAGATCTTCAGTATATAGTTCAGTACAGGTGTGCTCTCGTCCATTTGCAAAATGTATGCAAATGTCTATTAAAATGGTATATGGTGCTAGCCAAAGTCTTCAGTATAGTTCAGTACAGGTGTGCTCTTGTCCATTTGCAGAGTAGAAAAAGATCATACTTGTGACGTGTATGATAAGAACAGTGCACGATGATTGGTGAGTTAGGCAGTATAATCCAAGGTATCTGAACTTCAAAATTGTGGATCCCAAAGGCCACATGACAGCTAACAGTTTAAATTCTCGAAGCCGTATTGTTCATATATCATCGAAATCCATACCATTGTTTAGTCAGGTAGGAGGCAACCGATAGATTAAAGAAACAAGATGGAGAGTAAGATTTTCCATTGCCTCTAGTCAACCCCAGAAAATAGATTTTTTTAACTATTTGGTAGGACAATAAGAATAAATCAGGATTGAAGTCAGAGGTCACAGCATATATTAAGGTGCTGACTAGGACTAGTACCTGTACTGTGATACGTCAAAAAGTTGGATCTAACTGTGAGTGTGATCTTCTTTTATTTGAGCATATAAAGCAATTAAAGAAAAGATAGAAAGCTTTCCATGCGATCCAAATATAGAACAATATAACCAGAGGTGTCTTAAGAATCATTCACACGTATGATTTCCAGAATCACGAGCTCCATCAGAATGTAAAGTGTAAACAACCTTAAATGAGGCTTAGGCAAGCTATACTTCAAGTAGACTGGTAGAGAGAATTGAACTGAGAAAGCTAAAGGTAAACATCGACGCACAAACATTTTTTAGTGACAATCTAATTAGATCATGTATAATTGGAGTTGTCAAACAATTCAGCCTTGCGACCTCTTCTCCACGACTGAAGAGATTAGGTGCTATAAGTCTGAAACCTTGGTTAAGAGCACACATCCTTAAATAATGTTACCCATCAAACTTTCAAAAGATAAGATTACCTAGATGGGGACAAAAAGGAAAAGCAGTATCTCCGAGTAATGGATGTCAGTCAACATCTAGATTCCAATTGAAATACAACAGCCGTCCAAACCCACCATTATACGCCCTCGGAACAAAGTCACACCACATAAGGATGAATTTTCAATTAGACAAATCCAACATGCATTAATCATTAGATAAATCCAGGTTTAGAATAAGGACCTGAGAAGGACTTGGTTACAGAACAGGACCTCCAATTGTTATAGATAAACTCACTTGATTGATTGGCTTGGACCTCTCCACAATCCCATCTTTTCTTCTTTCCTTCTCCACACCCAAATCTTCTCCACATGAGGATGCCAACATGGTGCGTGCTACTTCTTTTCTTGGCATGCATACTAGTTGCAGAGTTTGCTTGTTTCAGTCAAGGAAGGAGAATAGTAACCAAACAAGACGAGCATTCGGCATCTTCAGTGGAGAAACTCAAGAAGTCGCCAAGAACACAAGAACCTCTTGTAATCGGTTCCAGCCGGATGTACGAAGCTTCAGAGAGACCGGTGCCTCAAGGTTCAAACCCCCTGCATCACTGATGCGGTTCTTCTTTGTCTCCGCTTGCTATAGAGCAGTACAAGTTCATATGTAGATGTGTTTTACCTTACTAGGTAGTACATGCAGCTAGTTTTTCCGGAAACGATTCTTCAGTATACGCGTGCAGATATACTGTAGCTGTAAACTGCAGTGGCATACTAGGGCCTCTTTGATTCGCAAGAAATGTTCCCGGTTCGTAAGGGAAGTGAACCGTTTCCGTGAAATTCCAGCAAAATTTTAATGAAATTCTTGTTCTATTCTATTTTTTAAAAAATCTTGTTCCGAAACAATCATCGACAAGAAGAGAAAAAAACACGTTGCTGCCTTGCAGGTAGAAGAACAAGAAAAAGGTGAGTTCTCAAGAATCATCGAGAATAAAAGCAAAATACGTTGCAAATCAAATATACCCTAAATAATGAGAGCCTTTCAGCTTCTTTTCTGAAAGATCATCCAGAACAAAACAAATACGTTGCAGGTGAGAACAAGAAAAATGAGAAAACTTGTTTACCAGAAGAGAGAAAAAAAAAGGGATGTTGGTGGGGCGAGGGGCTGGCTCCACCCTTCAGGAAGCGGGCGGCGTTGCTGCTCGGCATGCCAGCAAGCGCGTGCTGCCCGCCACTTCAGGAGTGCGACCAGGGGCCAACCGAGTCGGCAGAGCCGGCGAAGGGGCGCCCACTGCTTAAGTTCACCGTAATGGAAACGGCCCCTCTTGGGTGCCCCCGCTCGGGTGACAAGCCAACTCTACCTGGCTCGGCGAGGGAATGGCCGGAGGACCGTTTATTTGAACCTGCCTGCTCAAACGAAATTAAGCGGTATGGTACTAAAATGCTGCGGAATTACAGAAATAAGCGGAGAATGATCCGCCGCCGCAGCCACTTCAACCAACCGGCCTGAGCCGTGGCTCCACACAGCTCATCCGCTCCGCGTCATCCTCGGGGGCAACCCCGCCTTGCTCGTCGTCTCCGCGGCGCCCCATGGCGCTTCCTCCGGTGTTCCGCCTCATTCGGCGCCCCTGACCACGCCGCCGCCGCCGCTTGCATCTCCAGCTCGACATCAAGCTGCGGAACCCTCGTCACCCCCGGACCGATGCCGCGATCTCCATTGTCGGGCGCCATCAGGTATCGCCTCCGCCGTCGCCTTCCTCGCTGAGCGCGAAGGAGCAAGGGTGCGGCGGGCCGGCGGCGGAGGGTTTTTGCTTAGACAAAAGCATAAAACCCTAATCGCCCTCAGTAAACTGGTCCCAGGCGCACTGGGCCACTGAGAAAAGAAAACCGTTGGCCCACATAAATTTGCATGAAATACCTTGAAGCTTTGGAATTAATAAACCCTAGCCGCCTAGAAAAACTGCAAGAGTGATTGCTGCAAAATAATCAGAGAATGATAGAAAAATTCACATTGTTGATTTGTAGTCTATCCAGATTACAACGGCTCAAATTTTACTTACAAATAAGCCATATCTGTGTCTAATAGTGTTAGCAAAAGAGAAGTGAGTCCTAGAAAATCGTTAACTTGGGTGCATTACATTGTTCTGTTTCATTTTTGCATCCATTTAGAGCCCAGTCCAAAAGGAAAAATCTACGGTTTGTCCCTTGCCGTGACAAACCGTGAAAAAAAAATTGTGCCACTAGCGTAATACTATTAGTATCGAATAGTAATGTTCTAGCATGAGACAAGTCCCAAGACGTGCTGCGTGAGATGCCGGCAAATCAAAGCTGGTTAACATTTCACTGACAGTGATCGGGTCTCTTTACTGTTGTTGGAACGAGCACGACCGACTTCCTGCCGCGGCGCGTCCCTTCTCTTACGCCTTTCTCTGCTGCTGATTATATGTTTGTCCTTTTTTGGCATGTGCAGGAACTCAATCGGTCGACCTCGACTTTTTCTTCCTCCTCCGGTGTGGTTTGAAGACGGCGTCAGGTGAGAACTCGGTTTTGCTGAAGAACGAGACCATTAGGGCTATCAATGTGTTTGTTTTCTTCAGTTTTTCGTTCTTTTGTACCTGGTTTCCTTAGCCGATAAAGCAGATCTTCCCCTTACAAAAACAAGAAGCGCCACACGACAGAAGCATACAGTGCACACCCTAGCTGAAACTTAAAACAGATAAGGGGGTGTTTGGTTGGGCTTTTCAGCAGCTTTTCACTGGAAAAAGCTGTAGCCCAACCAAACAGCTAGCTTTTCAGCAGCTTTTGCCAACGGTAGCTGTGGACTTTGCAGTATAAATTCAGCTGTTTGGAAAAGCTGCCTTCTGTCAACTTTTTACATTGTGCTGAAGCTTCAATGCTAAATTTCCGAAATGTTGTAGATGGTTTGGATCAACCAAAAACTATATATTCACTTTCCCACGGCCACAGCAGCTTTTCTAGACAGCTAGACAACAACAGCTTTGTCAACAACTACAACCCAACCAAACAGGCCCTAAGAAAGCAAGAGGTACGTGCACAAACCAAGCGAGCAAGCAAAGCGCCCTCGCTTGCTGTGACCAACTGACCATGGACAAGACCCTGGCTTTCTCAATCATGTGCTCGTCGTCAACGGACATCGCGGGCGGATGCTCTGCGCGCTTGTCTTCGCGGAGTGACGGCAGGAAGCGTGTGGAGAAGACGCGGTAAGAGGAGAAGGCCGTGCAGAGCTCACGTCCGAGGAAGCTGATGATGGCATCAATTGCTTCGAGTCCATAGTTTTCTGCCAACTGGCTCCTCCATCTGTCGTTTCAAGAGTTTCCACATTATTCCTACTATTTTAGATTGCTTAGTGACGAACACCTGCAGTTACTAGCCTGTGACGAACAGAGTTGTATACAACAAACAAATCATTGAACGATATCCTAACCTGTTGTTACTCTCATGGCTTTCTCGATGAAATTTGTGTGAGGAACATGTCAACTTCTTCTCCAGAGGACCGATCGTTTATGAGGATGGGACGTGTCCATCCTTCGGAGGAACTTCATAAAATTTTGCAAAACAAAAGAACAATTATCCAGATCATCAGTTCATCACTGTGAATTTTAGATACATGGTAGGAAAAAAATGGTGGTCTGCCAAAGAGGGCCCATGGTCCTAAGCGGGCCTGTGGTGCAGCGGCCAGTTATCCTTCCACCGTTGGAAGCGGGAGGTAAACGCTCCTCTGTGAAACCAGGCATCCAACCCCACCCCTCATCCCCCGCCTCGTTGATAAGCAATCGCTACTTTGCTGGGCTATCGAGCCAGCGGAAAGCTAGTTTAATTTGGTCACCTTCTTTCTAAATTGGTGGTGCGGTACTATACTCTAGGTCTCTAGCGGAGTGAAGATTGGTTGCTCCTGCAGAACAGCAGAAGGATATGAGGAGAGACTCTCCTGGGAAGGGCCTTCGGCTTTTGGGCCCATTTTTTCACTAGAACCACTCACAGTTTCAACAAGCCTGGTACGCGGTGCATCCACCGATCAGCACACATTTCCAAGGGTATTTGCAGAGTGCACAAATTTAATCATATACTAGCTTGTTAGAAAATGCTGCAACATTGCAACGGCTCAGAGCAATTCTGCCCAGTGGGTCAAGAAAAAAGAACATGCCACAGAGCAGTTCTCACATGCAGCTTAGCAGCAAAATCATGCTCCCAGAAATATTAATGCGCACCAGCGATAGACAACGTCAAGCCTCTAGAAGTCCTTGTTAACGTCACAAATTCAACCTCAAATTCTGAGTGCAAAAGAACTTTTTTTTATCTGATAGGCAAAGTTCAATTGCATAGGTTGCTTCTTAGATGAACACTCAGGTGAACCTTTTCATTCAAACTTAGGCAAAGTTCCCAATTCACGTTCATTACATTTGGAAGTACTCCCCTCATCTGTATTAATCAGAGCTATTGTTCCACGTCTGAAAATCAACCAGTGCATCAATCAATATAAAGTATGAAATGAAAAGAAAAGACATACAAGGACAACATGAGCAATCCAGTTTCGACAACTATTACACACATTCAGAACGACAACTTCAGCATCTGACACTCAATAGCTAGTTCGTTTATCTTGTCTCCACAAATCTCCACCATCAGAAATTAGAGTCCACACAGCTTCAGATGCGCCAAACAACGGTCCACCATCCTTGTGCTTGATTGCACGTCTCGCTCGCCACTTGCTATAACATATTTGCTCCTTGTCTCAGCATTTCTTGCCCCTCGACCATCTGCAGAGCTGCACAAATCTGCCTAATAACTGAACCAATCCAATTGCAAACATACAAATCACAGCCGTGAGATCATCTGGTAAGTTAAAACGAGAACGTGCGTCGTACCTGGTTCTCCAGCAACGAATTCTGAGTTTGCCGGTGAACTCCACCAAGCCAAGTACTTACCAAATAATGAAAATCATCTGGTGGTGCACAACACCCACATTCCATATGCACTTAGCTAAAGGGTATTTGGAAAGACCCATAGCTGCAATGTTGCCTAGCAGCTAGCCAAATTCAAGGCTATCATACAGTACAATCAAGAGCTCAAGACAGTTTTCCTAGCACAAACGAGAATAAAGTTCAGGTAGCAAAACAACAACCAACCAGGAACTAAGAGTCACATCATACTGGCGCAAATTTTGTTTGCAACCTCCACCAATCTGAAACAAAATATATTCAGGATTTGGCTAGGTGTTACAACAATCAACAAGATAATGCTAAGGCTAACATATCAAATTTTAATGTGAGCGCACTCGTTCGTAGAAACAGTGCCAGAAATATATCAAACAGGACCCAAAGGTAAGTATTAGAACACGATGCCATGCTGGAACCAAATTAAGGGGTTCGCGAACACACGATACAGAATTACAATCGATCAACTGTTCGGGTCACGCATGAACAATGTAGGGCTGAATCTCCTGAAAGCGCCCTCGCAAGAACACAATTAGATCGTAACACGGCCGGATCACAAGAAAACATAAATAACTAATCAACAAACAGATCAAAGAAAGACCAGATCACGCAGGATGATCCGCGATTGGGTCGAGGTGGCGCCCGTCACATCTTGGCGAAGGAGGCGGAGGACCCGGATCGGTCGTAGTAGTACTCGGGGAGGGCCTGGGGGCGGGAGAGCATGAGGGGGCGGTCCTTGGCCTCCTCGGGGTCCTCGTCGCCGTCGTCGTCCACGGTGTGGAGGTGGATGCAGGAGAACCGCTCCATGGAGGTGAAGAACGCCGCCGCTACGCTTGCGCCCACCCAGATCGCGTAACCCTCCAGCTTCTCGTAGGACAGGATCCCGCCGCCGCCGTTGCTGCCGCCGTCCATGGCTGCCGTCGTTGCCTCAGGCCGACGAAGATCGGGACGAAAGGGCAGGGAGGGGCGCGGATGAATCGGTGGTTATTTTCTTGCGTTCTCGGGTTTTCTTGGGCAGTGAGAAATTTTCTTGGGCAGTTTTGGTTGTTTCAAAATTGGGACGGGAGGTTCTTACAGGATATATGCGGTAATGTAGATAATTTACAGATAGAGAGATACGACGTGTTTGGTTCGAAAATTGAAATGTAAACGTAAATGTATTCAGAATACGGCCGGTATTGCAATGGGAATGGACGAAAGCTGAATTTATTTGGTTTATACAAGTAATGGTATGAGAACACATTACAGTGTTTGGTTTAACGCGTATGAAATTGCATCCAAAATTATATAAATAAAAATTGGCCTGTAATCCAAAACTACAAAATTACAGACCCGAGGAAAAGAACGAGAAGTATTGTAACAAATCTGAGGGATAAATCATTTGATTCATGATCAAGTAGAAAATGATCCGGCACTCACATTGACGGGATCCGCAGGGGCCGGGGGAGGGAGGAAGGGAGGGAGGAAGCAACGGCTGTCGCGCGCGGGAAGGGAGGCAGCGGACTGCGGTGGTGGCGGGCTGGCGGCGACCTTCCAAGCTCCAGTGAGCTGGAGCAGCACCAGCACGGGCGGGCCCTGTGCGGGGAGGGGAGGAGCTGCGCTGCAGAGGGGGCGGCAACCTTCCAGGCGCTGGGTGCGGCACGGGGAGGGAGGGAGGGAGGGAGGGAGGGAGAAGCGGCCGCCTGGCCCCTGGGCGGTGCCAGAGGGAGGGTGGTGGCGGAGCTGCGGTGGCGTGGTGTGCGACGGCGTGGCCTGGCTCGTGGGGAGAGAGGCGGAGGAGCTGCGGGAGAGAGACGAGCAAAATGGGCCGAGGGGAGGTAACGGGATGCGATTCCGGGGGTAGGTGGGTGGAATGGGCCGTGGCCTGCGGCGGAATTCGTTTACGTGGTAGTTGATTACAGCCGGGCCAACCAAACACGATTTATGAAATCAGATTGCGTCGTAATCTGATAACGGGCCAAAAATTGGGAAACAAACACCTCCATAGTTTCTATGTCATTTTCAGACCTTATATCAACTATTAAATTCTAAATATAATGTAGATGATTCATAAATAGAAAGATAGTGTCTATATTATTTTACACGTATTATTAAGAATTTATATTTGTGAAAATGGATATAATAAAGAGAAGAGTACCACCTTATATCATTATGTCTATTTTACTTTTTGTACGTGTTTGATCTACTATTTGTTACACGGTTATGGAATTACACCTTGTGGTGTTGGTTCACAACATGTTATCAGCACAAGACTCTCTCCGGCCCTAAAAATCAGGCTACCTTCACAACATTTTTGAGGTAATCATCGAATCGACGAATGTCAATTAATAACACATCAAATTCAATGTTCAAATTTTTTATGTTTTGCTCTCTCGTTTTCTACATTAAATTCTTCTTTCTATTTGCTACATTGTGTTTTTAAAGATCAATCTAGTATGACCTAACGGATATCATATGTTAACATGAGGTTTAATAAATGCAGTTATAATGATCACCGATCTGACACGAGTTTAGGACCGCACGCAGTCTGTATGGCACTGCTACAAAACCGAATAGACTACAAGCAAACCTCGTTACAACATGCTATCGGTCGGATTAATCTGCCATCGCACATTGTAGCGTGAGGTTGTCACCTTGTCATGAAATTGAGATTGACGTTGTTGCCTCGCCACAAGGACACCACTGGTACAACCAAATCAGACATGAAGAATCGCCGTTACAATAGACGATTGAGATTGCATCATGCCCTCGCGCTACCATTGGCCACCATCGGCATCTACTTGGCCTTTACTACGGCACCACATAGGCACTGCCGTTAACGCACACCACTGTACCGTGCATGCTACAGTACGCGTGCCCAGGCCGACGTACCCCCGCACACGTACCCCGCACCACATAGTTGCGCCATGTTTGCCGGCCATGCAGGGCAAGTGGGTGAGCGGGCCACGAGCACTAGCCACAGTTGTGCTGCGCTTGCTGGCCACAGACTAGATAGGTGAGCGGGCTGTGGGTGCTAGTATGACATGCCGCCGTGCAGGCCAGGTGGAATAGGCCATCGAGCCTAGCCGTGCTTGCTTGCCATGCAAGCCAGGTGGGCGGGTGGGCCGTGGCAAGAGGTGGATGAGCTACTGCACAAGCTAGGTGGATCGGATCACAGCGTGTAGCATGCCGTGTCGAGTAGAGACAAGCTGCGGTTCACGAGCAGGCCACGTGGCTTGGTCACGCTTGCCAGACCTGGCAAACGGACGGGTCGCGACACGCGAGCAAGCCACTGGCCCAACATCTTATATTTGCTTAAAAAATACTAAAAAATCAGTTCCGCTTATTTATGTAATTTCGCAGCATTTTAGTACCATACCGCTTAATTTCGTTTGAGCAGGCAGGTTCAAAAACACGGTCCTCCGCCCATTCCCTCGCAGGTAGCGTTGGCTTGTCACCCGAGCGGGGTGCCCCCAGAGGGGCCGTTTTCAACGTTTCCATTACGGTGAACTAAGCAGTGGGCGCCCCTTCGCTGGCTCTGCCGACTCGGCTGGGCCCTGACCGCACTCCTGAAGCGGCGGGCAGCACGCGCTTGCTGGCATGCCGAGCAGCAACGCCGCCCGCTTCCTGAAGGGTGGAGCCAGCCCCTCTCCCCACCAACACAACCGTCTTTTGATCTCTTCTTCTGATAAACAAGTTTTCTCATTTTTCTTGTTCGACAAGACTCCATCCACCACCTGGTCCGCGGTTTACTTGCAACCTCGCGCGGCCTCGAGATCCACGCGTGCCGCCCTGTGGCTGTCAAGCGGACGAGAGCCGAAACCGGGAGAAGAGGGATAAGTCGGATAAGGATCACATTGACATGGTCACCACGCCGCGCGCCGCACACGTACGTACGTACACAGCCAGCCAGTCACCCTCTCTTCTCCCCCTCTCCTCTCCTCTCCTCTCCTCTCCTCTCCTCCCCTCTCGCAGCCAAGCCGCGCCCGCATTGACATGGTCTCGTCCTGCCTCGCCTCGCCGGCCACGGCGCCGGCAAGCGCTGGCTCTGCGCTCCGCCTGCAGCAAGCGAGGGGGTGCTGCCGCGTGACGTGCTCGGCCGACGCGGGGGGAACCGAAGGAGGCAGCGGCCGCGGCTCTAAGGCGGTGGGCGGGTTCGCGTGCGGCGTGCTCGCGGCATGGGCCGTCGCGTCCGCCCCCAGCCCGGTGATTGCTGCGGGCCAGGTTTGTGGTTTCCTAGTCCGTCCCCAATTCCTACGGCGCTGCGCGGTTCACATTGTCGAGCGTACCGAGCCAGTGTTTTGATCCAGTTAATCGTGAGGAATGTTTATGGAATCCAACGATCTTATACAGTTCTCCTAGGATTTTGTGGCAGATAAACGTAAAAATCGTTGAATTTGGGAGGGAATTTTGGTCTTGTCATACGTTGCCTCTTACTGTTAGCATGGATTTAGATTGATCTCACCTTTTGTTCGAATTCGATAGCAGGAAATGTACTGGATTTCGCTTATCTTCCATCAAATTTAGTCAATAGCGAACGTTGCTTTTTGAATATATTTGGGTTTTATTCTTTCAATGAAATGTTAATCTCGAATAATTGTTGGTAGCTAAATTTAGGTTGGTTTCAAAAATACGTTATAATTGTCTGACAGATGAATTTGTACTTGTTATGGAAATTTTTTTTGTATGAATTAACCTTAAAGACTTGATGATACACTGTCAACCTAAAGTATATCTCAGTACAATTACCACAATAAATGATGTGAACTACTGCAACATTGATATATTACTTCATTCTCTATAGGGATCCTAAATTTAGCAAGACTTTTCAATCATAAAAACCTAGGAATTATGTTCTTGATTATTATATGGCATATGTTAATTCAGATTTGCATTTACTCCTAGATAAGTGTTCCGATGCAACTCTGGAGAAGAGGGGAAAACCGTCTATTGTAGAAAACTAGAAATCATCGTCTTGTTGCATCTAGTAATTAGATTAAGCGAGTAAAGCATGCCCATTTTCACTCTAGAAATGTGCTAGTACCTTTTCAATTTGTGAAGCCAAATTTCATTTAGGAATGACTCTGATCTTTTGTTAGAGTGAAGTCTGAAGTACAAAGTGTTCTTCATTTTATGATCCCAGAAGTATAACCTGAATATGTAAATTGGTACTAATACTATTATTCTTGAAAACTTCATTTAGCTTCAGAGCTTGTTTTCCTTTCTCCATGGTCTTATACTTCTCTGAGGTAACATATATTATTCCTGTTTGCTTTGGTTGTTAGAGGCTGCCTCCGCTATCAACTGATCCAAACAGATGCGAGGTTGCATTTGTTGGGAACACAATTGGTCAGGCAAATGGGGTGTATGACAAGCCACTTGATCTCCGGTTCTGTGATTACACAAATGAGAAAAATAATCTGAAAGGTAAGTCTCTAACTGCAGCCTTGATGTCGGACGCAAAGTTTGATGGCGCTGACATGACAGAAGTTGTCATGTCCAAAGCCTATGCTGTTGGTGCAAGCTTCAAAGGTAACAAACTATACACCTTAATCTGTTCTTCATCACACTGCATTGTTGCATTGCTTCCAAAAACTGACCCTTTCAGATATACGTTTGCGTTGATCATGGCTACATTGTATAGCATAGACAGAACGTAAAATGCTTATTCTGTTATTCATCACACTGCATTGTTTCAGTTGCTTTCAGTTACTGACCCACCTTTGCGTTGATCATGCTACATTATGAACATAACAATAAACACTTCTCCTTCAAATGCTTTCAGGCACGGACTTCACAAATGCAGTGATAGACCGTGTCAATTTCGGGAAGGCCGACCTCGAAGGTGCAATCTTCAAGAACACTGTCTTGTCAGGATCAACCTTCGACGATGCTAAAATGAAAGACGTCGTGTTCGAGGACACGATCATTGGCTACATTGACCTTCAGAAGCTATGTAGAAACACCAGCATCAACGAAGATGCGAGAGTAGAGCTCGGCTGCAGGTGATTCAACAGAGTTCCCAGTTTCCCACCATATCATAATCATTCATGTTAACGTCGACATCGTTTGATAACTATAAGCCAGGTCTGTCTATAGAGCCAGGATGACAACATCTACCCTTGTTCCTTCGATTTGTATCTACAAACCTCTGTATACCCGTAAATATTCAGCAATAATATACCACAGTTACTCTTAATTTGTGCAAATACCAGATAGACAAAAGGAAGACCTTATGCTTCCCATATATTTTTATAGATATTGTTCACAATTCAGTAACAGCATGCTATTACTGATGACGCATGACCTGGATGAGACGCATGCATGCTTTATTCCAATCCACACAGGTAGTAACCACAACCAACTGTACTTTGTGCGCTTGCTTGCCAACATTAATATTGCCTCCTCCTGGGTTGGCTGCTCCTGCCATGCACGCACGCGCATCCTAGTATACTGGACGGCCCCTACAAGGGCCGACGCTACTCGCGGACAATGCGGTTATGTTACAGCCATGGCAGGTCACCATGGCAATGTATCTAGATGCACCATCTAAGATGGCCGGCCCGACGCCGCCGGGCACCTTGCCGGTAAAGGTTTTTGTCTTAATTTGGCTGGAGATGCGGCGTCGTTTTACGGCGGAGTGCGGTTGGTTCATTCGGCGTCGTTGTTATTGCCGGCATCGATGACGCAGGTCTCAACGCCGCCGGTCATCCAGAGGAACCACGCGTAGCTGCTCCGGTGGTGGGTGCTTTCCGGATCCTCGTCGATGGCCCCGGTGAGCATGTCCTCCGCGCCGACGAGGTCGCCACGGGCGTGCCAGAGAAACATGGCGTACCTCCGCATCGCCTCTCCATCCGGCGGCTCGATGGCCACCGCACGCTTGAAGTAGTCCTCCGCCCTGTGGTCACCAAGATCGGTCGAGATGATCGCTCTAGGGTCCATGGCAGGTGATTTTGGTATGCATGCATGCAATCAAGAACCATGCCAGCAATGTACGTACCTGTCGAGATCCTTGTCGAACTCGTAGAGGAGCTGCGCGTAGTTGGAGAGGATGAGCGAGTTGGTCTCGGCGGTCGCGATGATCCTCTCGTACGCCGCCTTTCGACGGCCGGCGCGGGCGATGTTGATGGCCTCCTGCTCGTCCTCGTTGACGCCCAACGGCATGTCGTCATCACCATGCAGGATGCCGATCCTGGCCCACAGCTCCTTCTCCACGTCCAGCCCCACCAGCTGCGGCAGATCATCGGCGCCCTCCGTGTCTCCGTCGTCGTCGTCGTCGTCGTCGCCGCCGCCGTCGGGTTCCGCTTTGCTGGGGGACGCCTCAGCCTCCTTGGCCCTCATCCGCTCCATCTCCACCTCCACGGCCGTGCCGAGGCACGACGCGACCAGCCCGAGCAGCTCGACGGCGAGGTCCGGCGACTCGAAGTGCACCTTGCGAAAGACCCACGCCACGTCATCCCCAGCGCCGCGCGCTGCCCCGGTGGGGCCCCCGACCGCCGCGCCCTGCACCGCCTCCACCGCCGCGACCAGCGCTGCCACCGCGCACCCGGCTGCGCTCGTCGCCGCCGCTGCCCGCGGCACCCCCCGCCGGGCTGCCGCCAGCTTCCTCTTCGCCTGGATGGCGCGCAGAGACGCCGGCACCGCGGCCATCGACGGCAGCGGCTGCTGCTCGTCCCTGCCGCATGCCGCGGCGGGCCTGCAGCAGAACCGGGCGTTCCTCCGCTCCCCGAACGGTGCGGCCGCCGCGAACGCCACGGACGGCGGGCTCTTGGGCACGCCAACCATGCTCGTGGACGTCATCCTCGCAACCACACTGGGATCCACACGAACCCAAGAAACTCGAACGGCTTTCGTTACTCAGGATCCAAGAACCTACCACCAAAGGCGGCGCGGAATGGAGATCTGTGAGGAGGAGAGCGCGGCAATGGCAGGGCATATATAGCCCCGGGCCCTTGGCACGGTGCCACGCTGGGAAACCCAAGCCCTGCGTGGCCCGCACACCTTGGCCGGGGGGAGGTGTCCGGTTCTCCATGCGTGCCTTGCGCCAGTTCAGCTTTGGTTAATTCCGTCAGAGGAAAAGACTCGGCCGCGCGGCGCTCTCGGCGCTTTGGCCGCGCCCAGCCGCGGCGGCAGCGCGGCTGGTGTGAGTTACCCAGCTACGCGCCACGGGGAGGCCATGGTGAGCGTGGCATCGCGCCGTGGGATCCAACCTGGAAGGCGCGCTTTTGCCGATGCGTGAGGGGGAGTGTGTGGCCGGATCGAGTGGAGACCGCAGGCGCGCGCACACCATTTTTTGAGAAGGTGCCAAGAGAGAGCCGAAAAGATTGGGCAAAATAGACGAAGCATAGTTTTCTCCATGTGCAACTTTGCTTTACTTAGCTGGTTTATTTTGCCTATTGTGACATGTGCAACAACTGCGAGAAATATCGATGAACTTACCCGTGAAGAAACTGCTCAACATCGTATTTACATGTTCTACGTACATATGATTGCTTTTGCCGGCAATAAGTTTGTATGTACTCTCCTTTTCTCCCTATGTAAACTCGCAAATTATCATTGTAGCATTAATAATTGAAGTTGTAACTTTTTTTCTCGAAGTAACACTATACAAAGTTACCTATGTTACAAATTTCCGTGATCATTTTTCTGGTCTATTGGCATTGTAAATTCAATTAGTTGTACATGGCTAGGTTGTTCGGGAGGCGTAAGATGCGTTATACTTGTAGTTCAGAAAAAAAAAGGAGGCGTATAGTGCACCACATGATTCCAAGCAGGAGATCAAGGATAAACCATGATCTGTCATCTACGTTGCAAACTAAATTCAGTTGTTCATTTGAGAAGAAACAATCATGTAAATATGACGATTCAGGCACTACCTCTTTTGACTTGCATGATCATATCCGATGTACATATTATACTACAACGATATATGAATAATAAGAATAATGCATCTGCAAACTTTTACACGCAAACTTTCTCCAATTCCACAGTCCTCTAATCGACCTTTACAAAATAAAAATAAAAATATTTTTTATGTGCACTGTGCAGATGTATACATGTTAGTAAGTGGCTGCTATCTAATGCAAAACTTCATCCAACCGTTAGATAGCAAAACTTCATCCAACCGTTCGATAGCAAAACTTCATCCCCCCGATGCAACAGTGACTTAAAAAATTAAGGAAAATAATTGGGATCATAGCTTACAAACTAATTTGAGGGCTTTTATTGGAACATGGTTTTTTTATCTGCGCATTGAATTACTACCATACATCGCTTGGTTGGCGTGGAATATGATTGTATTGCACAAGAGAGGAAAGGAAGGTTGATGATGGTGTGAGTGAGGGTTTTATATGTATCTGACGTGGAAGAGTTAGCATAAGTTATGTTCACGAGCGATGACGTAAGTGAGAGTTTTGGCTATCCGACTCAAAAAGGTCATTATAAATTACGTCACTGCGGAGATGGTGTGATTGAGAGGTTTGGCTATCCAACGTAAAATGATTAGCATATTATTATATACATCGTATGCGCATGTATTAATATTTTAAGGACTAAGGACAAATCATTTAATGAAAAATTTAGTTCTGTCGCCCCTAAGATCGCTTGTTTAGAAAGATCACGTCGAAAGAAATTTGTACACTTTAATCACATCAAAAGAAAGCAATGTTTAGTTCCCTTATTAATGGTTTTTGTACTTGCGGCAAATGGGAGAAGGTTAATGAACTATTTTCTGAAATGATGAATCGAGGCATCTATCCCGACACCGTGTTCTTCAGCACAATTATGGGTCACCTATGCAGAGAAGGAAGGGTTATGGAAGCCCAAAATCTCTTTGGCCTGATGGTACGCATAGGTGTGAAGCCTGATGTCATTATTATACCACATTAATAGATGGATATTTCTTAGCTGGTAAGTTGGATCAAGTGATGAAGTTACTTGACGGTATGGTCTCAGTTGGCTTGAAACCGGATGTTGTCACCTATAACACATTGATTGATGGTTACTGTAAGAAGGGAACATTACCCCAGAAAATATTTGTCCTACACAGCCTCCACTGACGGGCATAAAATACCCGTCAGTGGTACTGTTCACCACTGACGGGCGAACATGTAACTGTCAGTGGTTATTATGGTAGACGGTCCAAATTCAGAAGAAAAAATAATTACTGACGGGTAAAAAATATTGTCCGTCAATAGTTGTTTATTTCTACTGATGGGAAGTATCACTGACGGGCCCATTATTATAGCCTGTCAGCATAGTTTATTACACTACTGACGGGTCCAATTTTATGCCCGTCGGTGATATTTTAGCCCAAACCACTGACATGCCAAAATTGAAGCCCCTCAATGATGTTTTGGCCCACAGTACATAAGCCCCCACTAACCCTAACCAGCCGCACTCATACATTTCTCCCGAGCCGGCCTCCCTCTCTTTCTCCTCACCCACGTCGCGCTGCTGCGCCCACTGTGCCCCACGCCGCCGCGGGGTCCGTGCCCCACGCCGCCGTCGCCGGGTCCGTGCCCCACGCCACCGTCGCCGGGTCCGTGGCCGCCGCCCTCGCCGGATCCGTGGCCACCACCCTAGCCGGATCCGTGGCCCACGTCGCCGGAGCCGGGTCCGTGGCCGCTGTCGAACCCCAGAATTCATAACAGAGAATCTTAAGTAAAACCACCCGCTAAGTCAAAACGTCAACCCCGACCTCCAACCCCTTGGTATCAATCCCAAGAGGAGTGGAGTGATATGGCTCCGAATAGCCCGAGACGTCAACCTCGAACTTTCTCCGGTAAACTAATGCACAGATCAAGTAGGGTGATATGGTCTCCTCACTCTTTTCCTACTGAGCCGGAACATCAATCCCAAACTTATCCCGGCAAATTAAAGCTCGGCTGGAGTAGGATGATATAGTTCCCAACCTCTCAGTAGCAGAGTCACTTCACAGGGGTGATTAAACCTAATAGCTCTATGATAGGAACTCTGAAATCCTACCCACAACATGTGCTTCATCACATACACACATGGCACATGAGCAGGCGAAAACAACTAGATTTCAGAGCAGTAACTCTACGACCGAAACGGCACTATTATAATTTCTTGAAACTTAACAAATTATATTCATGAAGGGGATCCGAAGATCCAACTACACAGCGGAAGAATAATTAAGGCTGCGAAGCCGAAATGGTAAGGCCAAAAGTGGCAGCAGAACAAACCGAGCTGCCAAACCCCGGGGGCAGGATCACTGCCTGGGATTTCCAGCGACTAGTCGTTGTGGGCGTCGATCTCTATGTAGAAACCACCCTCGGAAGGGGGTAGTTTCCTCTGCAATAAAAATGTCAACAATAGCAGGGTGAGTACAAAATTATACTCAGCAAGACTTACAGTGCGGAAATTAGTAATAGCTGTGACAGGTATCAATAAGGGGTAATTGTGGACTATTTTGCGGAAAGCAAATTTTACCTTTGTCAATAGCAGTAAGTAGATGGAAAATCCGACTACCAGAGTACTTTCAAAAGAAGATGAGTCGACACTTCGCGAGCATTCCTTACTGCAGAACACCACACCTGAAATTCCCCGATCCTTCCTCGACCACCCTGGGAGGAAGCAATCGCTAACACCACACCTTAGGGTTGGCAAGTTTTAGAGTATTGTTGTAGTTGTCTAATTCGATGCAAAATCTTACCAAGCTGTCCATAACCACGGACACGGCTGTTCAAACAGTTTAAACCCTGCAGGGGTGTACATCTTTACCTACACGCATCGATCGACTCCTAATGCCATCGGGATAACACACTTCACGAGGTGTGTTGGTGGAGGGTGATCGAACACGACCTTTACAATGCTTTTGACCTAGGTATGAGCCACCCGTACGGGCTAGTCCATGTGCACCAGTCCGGCCGTAACCGCGACACGGTCCCATACGTTGTGAATCAAGGTACATCCCCGGTCTCCCAGACCGTGTGTCCACCCCACCCTTATATTGAGATACCACACCACAGTTCCTTTTTCACACACATGGCAAATGGAAACGGCGAATTAATGCAGCTCATACACTAAGTCTAAGCAAATTATTTAGTCGTGGGTGGCCCCATAATCCACCCGTGTAGAAGTACGCGAATCTTGGTTCGAAGGGACACCGGTAACCGGTCCTTGTGGGAAGACGAGACAACCCACCATGCTCCCAGCCATGGCCTCTCGTCTAAACCCAGATATGATTAAGCAAGTTTATTAGTTAAACCCCGGTGAACACCCACCTACCACGTAACCCATCCCCGGTGTTGGTTCATCTGCTATCCCAGGAATTACGACTTCTTCATGTCTAAGCATGTCTAAGCATTAATAACATAGCAGCATTAGAGCAGTGGACACTATACTACGCTAGATAGGTTAGGTTGGTGGTGGAGCTGATTGAGCGACAAAGTGAGTTTTATTCATCGGATTAGGGTTTTGCTTAGCGTAAAAATAGAATTTGAACGCATGTGATAATGAATTTAAAAACAACTAATACTTTGCAAATAATAGGAGTTTGCAATGTGACCAAAGGGGCTTCTTGCCTTGTTGCTCTGCAACTGAAACCCTGCTCGTGACCGATACTATCTCCTCCGGGACTTTCCGGCTCTACTGGAGAAGAACGAAAACACCGGAAAAAGGAAGGGCATAACTGTAAATGTTAAAATGCTGAACATCGGCATGGGATGAAATGTATGCCATGATGTAGAGAGTGCGAAATAAAGACTAATGCAAGTGGAATCAAGTTAATCGGAGTCCGGACACATAAAATATCGCGATCCAAAAATCCTCCGGCTAATCAGGGAAATCCTAATTTGAGTTTTTAGCAATTTGTGTTTTTTCTAGCATGCAAACATGTATGAACATGACATATTTGAGTAGCTCTCATTTTTCTGAACATTTTGATATATTATTTGCATTTTTCTGATTAAAAATGGATTTTCTATGAATTTTCTAAGATTTAATTCATTTTAAATCTTTTGTTGTATTTTTCTCAGCAAAGGATAATAAAATAATATTATATTTAAATAATGACAGAGGTTGACATGTGGGCCCTACTGGTCAAAGGTTGACCAGCTAATGACAAGTGGGGCCCACTTGTCATAACCTCCTATTTTCCTTTAACTTTGTTTTAATTCTTCTATAAGGGTTGGACCCAGCTGTCATAACCTTTTTCTTTTCCATATTCTTTTTACTTAAATCCTTACAGATGGGCCCTACACGTCATAGACAGTACATCCACTTGAGCTCATTAATTGCACTGGTGGTCTTAATTATGGCCTTTAAATGGGTTTGTTAACCTTAATTGCTTATGGTTAGCATTTACCATGTCGGGGCAGTGAGTAGTAGTTATTAAATGGGCTTAGTCTTTATGGTGCTCATGATTATGTCTTAACCGCTATTAAAAAGGGGATTAGGGCCCGGTCGGGACTCGGGCCTCTCGAGCTCGGTCCGACGGTGGTGAGGCCGACGCCGGCCGGCGGCGAGGCCAGAAGGCGAACGGGTGATAACGGCGTGGCTTACCGTGGGAGGATGCGGTGCAGTGCTAGGCTCGGAGCGGAGCGGCGGGTTCGGCGGCGTGGGTGGCACCGGGGGCCGTCGGCGGCGAGCTGGGGAGAAAGCAGAGGCAGGCTCGGGAGAGGCGGGCGGCGAGGAGCAATCCGGGCTCGGGAGCTTTGGTGGCGGGGGCTTGGGATGGCCAGGACGGTTGGGGCGAGGCGGCGCGGCAGGAAGGCAGCCGGAACGGCGGAGCGGGTTGGAACCAGAGCGGCGGAGGAGGCTTGAGTGGGGCGGTACCGGAGGAAGGCAGGAGGGGCGGCGAGATGGGGCGAGGCCGAGGCGGCGATGCGGAGGAAAAGAAGATGCCGGGGGGAAGAGAAGGGAGATAAGGGGGGGCGGCGGGGAAGGTTCCCTAAGCAGGAGGTGGCCGGGAAGGCTGCCGGTTGCTTGCCACCGAGGCAACACGGCCAGCAGGAGGTGGCGGCGTCTGGATGAAGAAGAACAGGGGCGGTGGCCATATGGGCTAGGCGGGCAAGGAGCGGGGAGGAAAGGTGGGCCGGGGAGAGCTGGCCCATTCGGGGGGGAAGGAGATGGGCTGTCGGCCTAATTGGAAGAGAGAGGAGTTGTTTTGGTTTTCTTTTTTGATTTTCTGTTTTTGAGTCTTTAATTTGCAGATTCAAGTTAATTCTAAGCCCCTGTTTCTATAATTCAAATTTGGGGGAAAGCTTTGGGATCTTCCCGCTTAATTTGTTTGATTTTCTAGTTTGGGTGTTTAGTTAAGTTCTGAAACGGAGTTGAATCCGATTTTAGAACCTTTAAAACCACTTCAAAGTTTCTCTCAAACTTGACAATTAATTTGCAAAACATTCTTATAAGGTTTTACTCCATTTCAAATAAGTTTTCAAAACCAACTCAAAATTCTCTCTTGAACCTTCAAGCTCTATTTCTAACTAGAGCTCCAATGCAAAGTTCAAGTTAATTGTTGATTTCCCTCTTAACACAACCCTTTGGGACTTTTAATTATTTCAAACCTAGGGTTTTATAGCTCGAGCAATAAGTTGAGTTTGTGAGATGTTCCTCGAGACTTGTTATTTCAAAGCTTTGCAAAACCAAATAAGTTTCGAGGGTTATCCGTGTTATCGAGTTAGGGTTTGTTTAAGGCTTTTCATAAAAAAAAATTCAAAATCTTACTCAATTTCAGGTTCCAATGCAATGCATGTCATGAAATGATGCACACAAATTAGCGGCTTAAGAACAGGGATGTTACAGCCGCCGCCCTCGCCGGATCCGTGGCCACCGCCCTAGCCAGATCCGTGGCCCACGCCGCCGTCGCCGGGTCCGTGGCCGCCGCCAGGACGACCATCCGCCCCGCGAGGGCCATGGCGCCCGCCGCTGCCCCCATCCGCGACCTCCTCACCTCCTTCAGCCCCGCTTCCGATTTCCTCGCCCTCTCCTTCGGCGACGGCCACATCAAGGCATGGAATTGGAATCCCACGCTAGCTATCCTCGCCGAAGAAGCTCAGTTGCCGATTCAATGGGTTAACTCGATCCTTTGCCTGTGTCGCAGGTATGGGACGCCGTGCGTGGCCACTTGCAGACGGAGTTCGCTGACATCCCGGCGTGCTCCCCGCGGTGAAGCGCGGCCACCTCGCCCTTGACTACACATGCATGAAGTGGGTACATCTATCAAGCAAGGTGAGGAACCCCTCCGTTCTGAGCTATTACAGTTTGGCGGTGTGCTGGTGTGCGCGCATCATGTGCTTGTGTTTTTGCCTAGCAGAAGAAGCGGACCCGCCGCCCAAGGGCCTCAAGAAGAAGGCCATCAACGCGCTCCCCACCGTCTCGCCACCAGCAGCAGCCTCGCCACCGTCATCGTCGGAGTGCGCGATATGCCTGTTGGAGTTCGCCGTGGGGGAGAACCTGCGCCGTGGGAAAGCGTCAGATCCAGAGCAGCCTCCCCTGGGGGCTGCCATTTTTTTGGGTTTTCAGTTGATCTCCACTGACGGGCGCGGCCGCCCGTCAGTGGCTTTTTTATCTCCACTGACAGGAGCTTACTGACGGGCGCAAAACCTGTCAGTGAAGACGGTTTTGCGCCCGTCAGTGAAAGTGCTTTGTGAGGTAGTGGAAGGATAGATGATGCATTAACCGTTTTCAAGGAAATGTTGGGCTAGAGAGTTAAGCCCTCTGTTATCACTTATAACATAATACTCCAACGGTTATTTCAACCTGGAAAGACTATTGCTGCAAAGGAACTGTATCTCAGGATGATTGACAGTGGAATACGCCTGGCAATTGTGACGTACAACATAGTTCTAGGAGGACTCTGTAGAAATAATTGTGCTCATGAAGCACTAAGAATGTTTCAGTGCCTGTGTTCAACAAATTTTCAACTTGAGATTAGAACTTTTAATATTATGATTGATGCATTGCTTGAAGGTGGCAGGAAGAAAGAAGCCATGGATTTGTTTGCTAGTATCTCGACCAAAGGATTAGTGCCCAATGTTGTAACCTACAGATTAATGATCCAAAATCTTATAGACGAAGGGTTGCTGCAAGAGGCTGATGATCTATTTCTATCTATGGAGAATCTGCGCTGCTGACTCCTGTATGGTAAATGCTATAGTTAGAAAGTTACTTCAGAAAGATGAGGTACCCAGGGCTGGGGCTTACCTCTCCAAAATTGATGAGAGGAGCTTCACCCTTGAAGCTTCCATAGCTGCACTTGAAATAGCCGAAGCTAACTTGAGTAAAGCTGCGGGTACGAAAGAATTGGTTGAAGCGAAGCTAGCTCTCAGATGAACTAGGATACGAATCGAGCCTATCAATTGGATTCCCCCATCCAATTGAAGAAAATCCAATGGTTTATAGTTGATACAAAGAAAAAGGGAAGAGGGGTAGAAAAAGTTATTAGATAGCGAAGCGTGCTGATTGCACTTTGCTTCAGGGGCAAAATATCAGAAAAATCAGAAAAATATCACTCTTTTGTTTTATCCCGGGTTGATTGAAACCTTTCGTAGCAATGCAATTGTAATTAGAAGAGTTCTGGATGTATAACTGACGGGAGATCTTTTCTTTGTATATGCAGCGCAATTTTCATGATATGTAGGTTACCCCTCTCGACCTTTCTGAGTAACAATACAGGAGAATTATGAATATACTAATTGAATTTTAGGACTGTTTGTTTGTATTTCTGTTAGGTAGGTTTTGTATTTGATATTTCAATGAGTCGACGAGTGCAAGCTGACCCAATCAAGTTGGATTGGCTATGGTTCTTATTTTGAAGATGATAACTTCACTGCGGAAGGGCCAAATGAATCATTTAAATTATACTTCTCTTTTAAACCATGTCTGCTTTGTGGAAATGCTGGATGTCTTTGGTTAATACCAAAACTATTTGTTGCTTACCACTTCATTTGATTATGAAACTTCTGCAAGTTATTGTTGGTATAATAAGTAAATTGTTTATTCCCATCTGTATATTTTAGATGTCATGTGGTTCCTTTCCTTCATTGAGAATAATTCTTGTAACTGGGGCAATTGATCATTAGGGACAAATTTTCATTTTGGTGTTTATGTTGGACATGAACTTCTGCAAAGATAACTTAGTCTTTCGACCTGTATTATTATTTTGAAGGAAGCATTAGAAATCCTTTGTCATGTTTCTAACTGCATGTGCTTTGTTTATTTCCATGTTTCTGTGTCCATACCTATTTGGCTCTGTCTATTTAGCCAAATTTTAGGTTGCATAATCCCGCAATGGTTTATGAATCATTTTTAGCTTTGGATAGGTTTGGTACTCCGGGTAGAGAAATGGAGCTTCTCTTGAACAGTGCAAGATATACTTTCAACTCTATATTTCTTGTTTATGAGAATTGAACTGCTCTCCTGGATTATAACCCCCTTTATTTGCTAGTGAAGAGTTAAGTGCAACAAGGTAGATAAACTAAAATTAAATAAATTAGAGGACTTGCTCTAATTTTGCGATCTGAATTATTGAACATATCTCAACAAAAGAAGATTTGGCTAGGTGTCTTTCCTGGCAATGGTCTATACACTACTCCAGAAATGTCTATCCTAGACGTGACATCCTAGAGGGTCAAAGAAAACTGTCACTGATTAGTGACATCTTAGACAGTTTCATAAAGGCCACCATCTGGAAAATGAACAGTCGGCACGGTGCAAGAATCAACCATTTGTGATGTGGACATATCCCAGACGGTTTAGATTTTCAACCGTCTAGGATAATATCCGAAACAGTCAAAAATACAAACCGTCTAGGATGTGGATATATCCTAGACAGTTTATAACTTGAATCGTCTAAGATATCCTGGCCACCCGCATGAGGCAAGGACATATCCTAGACGGTTAGTATTACGAACTGTCTAAGATGTGTCATATCCTAGACGGTTTCCCACTTTGAACCATCTGGGATTGTAGCCGCATATATGGTTTGGTCCTTTGCGCTTCCTCCGTGCCCATTGCCCTAACTCCTCCACGGATTCTTCGTGTCCTTTGCACTTCCTCCGTGCCCACGGCCACATCGCCCGCCATCGCATTGTCCTCTCCTCATCCTCTAGCCGCTGCCAGCAACCCTCCTTGCGTTGGCTGCCACTGTCAACCTCGAAGACCTGGCCGCAATCGACCTCGACGACCCGGTAGCAACGCCGTTGACCTTGATGACCCTGGCCACCGTCGACCTCGAAGACCCGGCCGCCGGTAGCACCCCTCCTCCTCAGCCCTTTTCCTCTCCCTCAGCAATGCAAGCAGTGAGATAATTCTAAGACGCCCTAGGGCAGTAGCATTAGGGCTAGGGCATTAGGGCAACAATTTTTTTTTATTCTTGAACAATGTTCGTTAGCACTAAAGCAAAGTAGTGAGTATAATCTTCCTCCATTGAAATACTTTGTGAATTGAAAAATGACAAGAAAATAGACTATATTACCAAATGGAGGGATTACATATTATTTACGGCATTAGTGTATGTCCGAGCTCTCCCCTTAGGGCATTAGGCTATCCATTAGGGCATATGGATTATGGCTAGGGTATTAGGCCATTCATTAGGGCAGCAGTTGTTTATTATTTTTATTTTTTGAATAATGTTTGTTAGGGCATATGGATTAGCGCTAGGGCATTACGCCATCCATTAAGGCAATGGCATTAGGGCACTTGGAGTAATTGAATTATAGTTGATTTTATTCGCGAGCAATTATTGAGTAATTGGATTGTAGTTGATTTTATTTGTGAGCAATTGTTGAGTAATTGAATTATAGTTGATTTTATTTGTGAGCAACTGTTGAGTAACTGAATTATAGTTGATTTTATTTGTGAGCAATCATTGAGTAATTTAATTGTAGTTGATTCTATTTGTGAGCAATCGTTGAGTAATTGAATTGTAGTTGATTTTATTTGTGAGCAATTGTTGAGTAGTTGAAGTATAGTTGATTTTATTCGTGGGCAATTGTTGAGTAGTTGATTTTATTTGTCAGCAACTGTTGAGTAATTGAATTATAGTTGATTTTATTTGTGAGCAATTGTTATCAAACACTTGATAGAAGAAAGTCCATATTCTGCTTTATGTCCATGTAGTTGATTTTAAGTTTGTCATGTTTCATATATAGAATTGTTTATATTGCCATGCCTACTTGATATACTAGTTGATTTTAGGTTTTGAGTATTATATTGCCATGCCAACTTGATATACTAGTAACTGTTAAAATAAAGAATACAAGAACCATAGGCTCTTAAATGTTTTAAATCAATTAAGTAACCTCCTCAAGCTATCATTTACTCTTGTTTCATCGCCTCTTCTCCTCTAATCTTCTTTCCAACAAAAATAGTGAAGATGTCGTCCCAACCTTCGTCACCACCGAGCCCCCGCGGCAAACCAGGGTTGCCGTGAATGTCCGACTCTTCGGCGGCCAAGAAGACCCGTCATGCTAGAAAGCCCACTAAGAAGTCCGATGGCTGCTATCCAGTCCCAAGGGTAGCTGATGACTTCGGGGCTCCAGCATCCCCTGCCAAAACCGTTTAGAAGTTCAAAATGATTATGTGGGGTAGTAGCAAGGGAAAAAGTGAAGATCACCTTAGAAGACTAGAGGCTCCTTACCTTGAGCAAGCGCGAGCTCCTCGCAAATGAAATAATGGAGTCATGTGAGGCGCCAGAAGAATGGGAGGAGAGAGTGCGACGAGTTGTGTTGTTGATAGCTTGTAAGGCTTGGAGGCACTTCAAGTATACCTTGATCAAAGACTTTCTAAAGAAGGAAAAGGAGCCCTTCGAGAAGTAGCCGAGTGTGAGTGAAGCTAAATGGAAGAATTTGTGACGATGAAAACAATGCCACAATTTCAACGCCGAAAGTGATGAACGTAAGGAGCTAGTGGTAATGAAAATACACCTACATAGATTTGGCACGCACAAATACATAGGTAAAAGGAAATTATAGGAAAAAGAGGACGAAGAGGCACGCCGTTCGGGCAAAGAAGCTCCCTTTTTCAGAATCTAGACCCTTCGTGCCCGAGACTGGTGTAGAGGAAGGTCAACTACGAGCTCAAGTAGGGAGGTCCACTTACCTAACCCTGTAGACTAGAAAGTCTACCAACGATTGGTAAGCTAATGACCACCTAGTATTGCAAACTATGTATAACTTGATATTTCCTAAAATAACCTCTTGGTCCTTTGCAGGAATTGTTAGTGAGTAATCTTTCCAAGGCTCATTGGTGTCTTACAGGACACATGATATATTGAGCATGGGAATCGGGACCAAGGAGCACCCGGGATGTATAGGGGGTCACGGACTCCTCACAACATGGGCAAAGCCTTCCCGCGTGCCATAGCTGGCTTATCTAAGCAAGAGCGGAAGAGAGCTAGAGAGGCGGCAAAGCTTGAGCAGATTAACACGGACCTACGTGAGGAGTTTGAGTAGATGTATCAGGGTTAATGCTACCCTCGATGCCCGCTTGCAGCAAGGACACCCTAGACCTAGTGGCCGACGGAATAGCTGCATGTAGGGTTGAAAACAGTATGGAATTTTTTCGTCCGTTTCTGGGAAAAACAGAAACGGTAGACTTTACGCGGAAACGAAAACGGAAAAATTCGGTATGAAAATGGAAATGACAATTTTATACGGAAACGAAAATGGAAACGGTATAGATATTTTCGTCGAAAAAGGAAACGGAACCGGAAATACCGTATAAGAAAAAAAATTCCGGATTACATAAGCCCATGTGAATATTTTGTGGCCCAGTAGAAGATCCGGCCCATCCGAACTCTCCTAATCCCTCATCCCTATTCTCTCCTCACTGTCTGACCACACCTTGCAGCGCCCACGGCGGCATGGGGTACCCGACGTCAGGAAGGAGATCCACGACCGTCTCCTGGAGATTGGCAACGAGGAGGCTGTCGGAGACCCCTGCTTCCGCTAGTTGCTCGACCAACACTTCGAACGCTTGCCGGTGAGGTCAGCGGCCCTATACCTACGTGTGTTTCTCGCTGCCGATTGCTGCTGTGAGTTTGACCATGACTTGATTCTGTTCTGTGTCTGTTTGTGGACCATGCGACTGTGTGCAGCTATTACATTGATTTGCAAGTCAACAAGGCGGAGGACATGCTGCTGCACCGGAGGATCCTCGCCAAGTGCGCCGACCCCGAGAGGCGACCGGTCTTCCACGCTCTCTTCTTACAGTAATTAAACACCTCTTCCCAAGACTGTTGCTATGTGGCTGATTGCTCACCGTGAAAATTCCCTCACCTTTCCTCCTAATGTTTGCAGTTTTACGGACTTATTACTACGCTCTGTCTGTCTGATGAGCAGTACATTCAAGAGGCCAAGCCGCCGCAGGACGCCACAGCCTCTGCTCGCCGTAGAATCCTAAATACTTCGGTTTGCTCTGGAATTAGGTGTTAGAACTTGCAGACATATCACGTAGTTGTATTCTTAAATTGAATGGGATTCGTGGTGGTCTGGAGCACATTTTGTAAAGACATGAGTATTAAGTTCTTTATAATGCTTTTGAGTTGCACATGTTAGAGCTTTTCACAGAACTATTGCAACTTAGAACATTATTTCATGTAGACTTTCTTTAGAAGTTTTGTGATTTATTTTGGAGATAGGAGAATAATCTCGTACTTTCCTTTTGTAAAAACTGCTATTGCATGCAATCATCACTATTTGCTAGTGATGAAATTATGCACCAATTTTTCATACAGAGATCAGACTGCCTACATGTCCTTCTACATGTATTCTTAAATTGAATGGGATTAATACAGTTTTATATGAGTGTCGGCGGAACGGGCCCAGGGTCCCCCGAACCGCCGGCGGAGGCCAATCAGAGGCCGTAGGGCGAGACACGTGGCGGCCGGGTCGTTGAGGACCCCGCCGCAGCAGTAAGTGGGCCCGACGGTCCAACCTAGGTGCTCGGGGGCTTTTCCCGAGCACCGTGTCCTAGCGAGCAATCTAGAAAGGGCCTTGGGCTCCTTACGGTCCTTGGCTCAAGAATCGAGGAAGCGCTCGAGGCTCCTTTCCCGAGCGCCCGGCGTCCCGCGAGGCGTGGGGCCCAGGGGAGTACTCGGTCGAGCCCCCGAGCGGACCCCCTGGTGCTTCCCCCATAAGGGGCCCCGAGCGACCCTCCGGCGAGTGCTCCCCCGAGTGCTCGGGGTCGTCCTGGGACCGCCCGGGGCAGCTGGCGCCCCTCGGGAGCCGAAGGGGCCGCTCGGGATTGGAGCGCTCGGGATCGGAGCGCTCGGGGGTCGTGGGGTCCCCCTGTGGGGCCCTCCTCCGGGCGCGCCGCTGCAGTGTTTGGCTTCTCCCGCAAGCCTCAGCCCCCGGCAGAGGCATTTAATGCCTGTCATTCGGGCATTAAATGCTAAGCCCTGTGCGGGCATAATATCGGTCAGGCCGGGTCCCATCCGCGCAGGGCAAATCCCTTTTTGCCATGACCCTTGCCACGGGATGGGTCCGTCTGACAGGGTTGTTGACCGACCGGGTGCGCCGCCCCGTGTACCCGTGTCGCTGTCAACCTTTTTTGCCCGCTTTGGGTCAAATCACCGCGCGTCCCGCGGCGCGGTCGGTCGCTGACACCCAGGGCCCAGGAGCGGATGTTTCACCCACTCTGTCAGAAGGAGCCCGGTAAGTCAGCATTCGAGGGACCCACCGGGTATAAAGCGGTCGGAGCCCCTGTTCCGAAGCATGGCGGGGAGATGTCCGGCATGAAAGTCGGCACTACGCATTAAATGTAGGAGTGGGCGGCTTCTTGGCGCCCACGACGTCGTCTGCAGTACCCCTTGGCCACTGTGGTAAATCCCCGGCTATATAAGGGGAGTTCCAAGGCCATGCAAGGGGTTCGGATCTTTGGTTGGAGCTTTTTGGGTTAGCCTCTTTTGAGCTCTAGACATTTCATGTTAGAAGGATAGCTAGTCTCTTGTAAGGAAGAACACCCTGGTAACCTCAATCGGATCAATACAAACACATCACCAAAATCAGGACGTAGGGTATTACACCTCCGGGTGGCCTGAATCTGGATAAATCTCTGTTACTCCTGCATCAAAACGACCTTTCCCAGGATCCGTCGCCGGCTCACAAGAAAAGCCCTATCACGCCCCCGGCCGAATCCCAAAGGGGGTCCAACCGGACCACCGCTAGAGGCGTCTCTACGCCGACAATGAGTCAATGTACACATCCATAAAATACTTCACAACTAGACTAATCCACTACTGTTGCAACCAGACTAGTTCACTACTGTTGCAACCATTGCAACCGAATTTACTGAAATGTGCAATCTCATGCTCATTTTTGAACTACTTAATTGTATCTAAGGTCTAATAAAACATATACTTTTTTCATGTAGATGGATGCTACTGCAAGTAGCAGTGCAAGTGCAAGTGTGACATCCCCGGCTGTGTCTATTCCCAATGTCGCTTCTACTCCAAATGATGCAGCTCCTACTTCAACTCCAACCGTGGATTTAACTGATGAAACTAGGGTCAAGCTTCCTCCTGCGAAGAGATCAAAGAAGTCAACATCTGATGTTTGGGAGCACTTCACGAAGTATGATAAAACTGTGAAAGATGAGAATGGTAATGATTTTGTAGAGCTATGGGCTAAGTGCAACAAGAGTGGATGCAAATATATGAATCGACGAGAGAGCAGTCGAGGCACATCTGCTTTCAGAAGACACTTGAAACACCAACACAATAGCTTGATTGGTCAGCAAGTACTCAATCTGAAGAAGAGTGAAGGTAATGAGTCCACTACATCAGTTGAGACTTATAGGTATGATGAGGCTGTTAGTTTGAAGAAATTTTATCTCACAATTATCATGCATGAATATCCCTTCAATATTGTTGAACATGAATACATGGTTGATTTTATCAAGTCTCTGTGTCCTACTTGTCCAATTAAAAGTCTCCCTACTATGAAGAAGGATATAGTGAATATATTTGTGGAGGAAAATAAGAGATTATATGAGTATTTGAAACACTTCAATGTCGTTTTAGTACAACCATGGACATGTGGACATCTAATCAAACCAAAGGCTACATGTGTATCACGATTCATTGGATATATGATAGTTGGTGCATGCAAAAAAGGATTATCAAGTTTATCCATGTAGAAGGACATTATTCAGGAGAGAAATTATGCTTGGAGCATTATGATAGCATAGTGGATTGAAATATTGATAGGAGATTGTTTGCACTTACATTGGACAATGCTGCAGCCAATGATAAATGTGTTGAGGGGGTAGTAGCCAAACTAAATAAGAAATCTCCATTAATCTGTAATGCCATCTTTTTCATGTGCGATGTTTGAATCATATTTTGAACCTTGCTGCTCAAGAAGGTTTTAAGACAATTGCACCGGCTATTGCAAATATTAGAAATACAGTTGCAATTGTGAAGATTTCTCCATTGCAGTATGATGATGTAACGGTGGCCCGATCTTTCGATGAGACGAATGTAACTATCGATTTGGTGGAGTTTGACCTTGACGATCCGACTATACCGTACGTGACGATACGCCTTAGCAATCGCTAAACCAACCTCCGATGGGTTATTGACCTTGCCGTAGGCGCGATCAACCTGAACAACGAAGTTCGAGTTCCTGCAAGCAACCGAAGAACCAGCAAGAACTAAGATTGCAATCTGAAATTGCGAGTATAAAATTGGCACAAGAGCTAAAAAAACAAATTGTGGGATTCCACTGGAGATCTGAACAAGGCGGTAGTCCTACACGACTTGTAGATGCAACATTGTAGCAGTAGCTAAACAATTCAATGAAACCCGATTAATCCTAGGGGTGGCGGCTACTATTTAAAGAGAGAAGAAAAGGGGGAAGGGGTACTGTTCACGCGTGTGAACAGTGCACGTGAACAGTACCAAACCCTAAAGGAGGTGACATGGGGGGGGCCCTTATGGCTTACAAGACCCTTGGGCCCAAGAAGAGGTGACGCAGCACCATCTACTAAGTATAAGTCGTCCCTCACGGTGACTCCATCCTTGTAGCGCTGCCGTCCTTCTCCTCACTTGAACCCATGTTCCTGAGTAATATAACATCATCTCCTTTAGGCAGCATCATGGAGTTCATATAAAATGACGGAGCTCCAAGAAACGAATTTACCTGACAATTAAGTTGGCGTGCTCGAGCTCGTGTTACAGGACCCTTTACTAAGGTTGTATCGATGTTAGGGATGTCCTCATCATCCTCCCCTTCTTGAAATGACGTCGTCCTCGACGGCAACTCGTCACCCTCACCCAAATATGGCTTCAAATCTGCAACGTTAAAGGTGGGACTAACCCCAAAGGCTGCAGGGAGATCAAGCTTATAGGCATTATCATTAATCTTGTCAAGCACTTTGAAAGGACCATCAGCGCGAGGCATGAGCTTAGATTTGCGCAAATCAGGGAAACGATCTTTTCTCAAATGCAGCCAAACTAAATCACCTGGTTCAAACACAATATGTTTTCTACCCTGACTACCAGCAAGTTTATATTTAGCATTCATGCGCTCAATGTTTTCTTTGGTTGTCTCATGCAGCTTTAATATCAAATCAGCACGTTGCTTAGCATCAAAATTAACCTTCTCCGAAGATGGAAGAGGCAATAAATCAATAGGTGCACGAGGAAGAAAGCCATAAACAATCTCAAAAGGACACATCTTAGTGGTAGAATGCAGCGAACGATTATAAGCAAACTCAATATGAGGTAAACATTCTTCCCACAGACGCAAATTTTGTTTCAAAACAGCCCGAAGCATAGTAGACAATGTTCTATTCACAACCTCAGTTTGTGCCATCAGTTTGGGGATGACAAGTAGTAGAAAACAAAAGCTTAGTCCCCAATTTAGCCCATAAAGTTCTCCAAAAATGGCTAAGAAATTTAGTATCACAATCGGACACAATAGTATAGGCACACCATGCAAACGTATAATTTCACGAAAGAACAAATCAGCAACAACAGTGGCATCATCAGATTTGTGACAAGGAATAAAGTGTGCCATCTTACTAAATCGATCCACCACAACAAATATACTATCCCTCCCATATTTGGTCCTAGGCAGCCCCAAAACAAAGTCCATAGATATATCTTCCCAAGGCACACTAGGAACAGGTAAAGGCATATATAAACCATGAGGGTTAAGTCGTGACTTAGCTTTTTGACATGTAGTGCAGCGAGGAACGAATCTCTCCACATCCCGTCTCATCTTAGGCCAAAAGAAGTGGCTCGCCAGCACGTCCTCTGTCTTCTTAACGCCAAAATGACCCATCAACCCTCCTCCATGCGCCTCCTGTAACAACAAAAGACGAACAGAGCTAGCTGGGATGCATAGCTTATTAGCACGGAACACAAATCCATCATGAATGATGAACTTGTTCCATGTGCGGCCTTCTCGACAATTCAGCAATACATCTTTGAATTCAGCATCATGCACATATTGATCTTTGATGGTCTCCAAACCAAAAATTTTGAAGTCAAGTTGTGAAAGCATGGTATAACGTCGTGACAATGCATCTGCAGTAACATTTTCTTTACCCTTTTTGTGTTTGACAACATAAGGAAAAGACTCAATGAACTCAACCCCACTTAGCATGTCTACGGTTCAGTTTAGCTTGACTTCTGATATGCTTCAAAGATTCATGATCAGAATGTATAATGAACTCCTTGGGCCACAAGTAATGTTGCCATGTTTCTAAAGTGTCCGAACGAGAGCATAAAGTTCTTTGTCATAGGTTGAATAATTCAGACTAGGCCCACTGAGTTTTTCACTAAAGTAAGCTACAAGTTTGCCTTCTTGTAATAAAACACCACCAAGCCCTATGCCGCTAGCATCACACTCAAGCTCAAACATCTTATTAAAATCAGGAAGTTGCAGCAAGGGGGCATGTGTTAACTTATCTTTTAATATCACGAAGGCGTCTTCTTGTGCGTCACTCCAAACAAAAGGTACATCCTTCTTGGTAAGCTCATTGAGCGGCGCTGCAATGGTGCTGAAATCCTTCACGAACCGCCGATAGAAAACCAGCAAGTCCGAGAAAACTCCGCACCTGTGTGACCGTTTTAGGAGTCGGCCAACTCTGTATCGCCTCGACCTTGGCTTGATCAACTTCAATGCCCTGCGGGGTCACAACATAGCCAAGAAAAGATACTCGATCCGTGCAAAAAGTGCACTTCTCGAGGTTGCCAAATAATCGTGCATCACGTAAAGCATTAAAAAACAGCACGTAAATGGTCTAGGTGCTCCTCTAATGACTTGCTAAAAATGAGTATATCATCAAAGTATACTACCAAAAACATCCTATGAAAGCTCACAAAACTTCATTCATTAATCTTATGAAAGTGCTAGGGGCATTAGTCAATCCAAAGGGCATAACTAACCACTCATATAACCCGAATTTAGTTTTGAAAGCTGTTTCCATTCATCACCCAATTTCATACGAATTTGATGGTAGCCACTTCGCAAGTCTACTTTAGAGAACATGACTGAGCCACTAAGTTCATCAAGCATGTCATCCAGTCGAGGAATAGGATGACGATAGCGAATTGTAATATTATTAATGGCTCTACAGTCTACACACATGCGCCAAGTACCGCCTTTCTTAGGAACAAGAATAACAGGAACAGCACAAGGACTAAGGGATTTGTGAACATAACCTTTTTCAAGAAGTTCTTGCACTTGCCGCTGAATCTCCTTGGTCTCCTCGGGGTTTGTACGGTACGGTGCACGGTTGGGCAGCGAGGCGCCTGGAATCAAATCAATCTGGTGTTCAATGCCTCTCATAGGTGGCAGCCCCGGCGGTATTTCTTTTGGAAACACATCAATATATTCCTGTAAAAGGTTAGCAACAGCAGGAGGCAAAGAAGGAGGCATATCCTCAAATGAAAACAAAACTTCTTTGCAAATCAGTCCATAGCATGCATGAGAACTAGCATCTATTTCTGAAATTTCAGCACGTGTGGCTAGGAATGCGGCACCTTTCAATTTGATTTCCTTAGATGAGCTAGGGGTCGCTTTGTTCAACTTATTAAATTGTTCTAACTCATGAACTACTTGCTGATTTTCAGATTTAGCATGCTCTCTATGTTTATTTCTGCTAGCCCTAGCAAGATCATCCTGTAAAATTTGCTCAGGGGACATAGGGTGTAGAACTATTTTCTTTTCATTATGCAAGAGAGTATATTGATTAGTTCGACCATCATGTATACAATGTTTATCATACTGCCATGGTCGTCCTAATAACATGGAACAAGCTTGCATAGGCACAATGTCGCAATCAACAGTATCATGATATGATCCTAAAGAAAACTGAACTCTCACCATGCGTGTTACCTTTACTTTGCCACCATCATTGAACCATTGGATGTAATAAGGATGTGGGTTGTGGCCGCGTAGGTAGAGTGAGCTCCTCCACCATGTCGGCGCTGGCTAAGTTATTGCAACTCCCTCCATCAATGATTATACGAATGGAACGCTCCTTAACGACACCTTTAATGTGGAAGAGGTTGTGGCGTTGACTCTTCTTGTCTCGAACAATTTGAGCACTAAGCACACGGTGGGGCTATAATGCTCATGTACCGGTCAGCATCTGCAGCAGTCACATGCTCTTCGTCTTGATCGGACTTGACGTCGCTTTGGTCATGTTCAGCGAGCAAAGCATAGGTATCCTCATCAAGATCACTCGCGGAGTCGTACTCGCCATCTTCACGAATGAGCAGTACGCGCTTGTTAGGACAGTCCTTCATGATATGGCCGAAGCCCTTGCAACGGTGGCACTGAATGTCACTTGTTCTTCCAGTGGAGGCTACCAATGACGAACTCTTAGCAGGAGTTGACGAAGCAGTTTTTGTCGGTGCTAGAGAACGGTATGCTGAATTGGATGGAGCATGAGCCGAGCTGGAGGTCGTAGGTGGTGCTGTAGCGGTACGAGTGGGTGGAGCGGCACGTGGTGTCCACGTGGAAGCACGAACTGCAGAAAAGTTAGTACGCTGTTTCGAGCGGCCCTGCACTTCATGTTCAGCATGTATAGCAAGGTGGAATAAACGAGTCATAGATGTATAGTCCTTATAAGCAAGAATATCAGCAATCTCTCTATTCAATCCACCCATAAACCTAGCCATAGAAGCTTCCTCATTTTCAATTAAACCACAGCGTAGCATTCCCATTTGCAATTCTTGATAATAGTCTTCGACAGACCTATTTCCTTGATTTAAGCGCTGTAATTTATTCAATAAGTCTCTAGCATAGTATGAGGGGACGAATCTATGTCTCATCAGTTGTTTTAATGCCTCCCAAGTGGTTGGGATATGATGCGGGTGTATTCTACAGTGTTCCTTCCACCAAACAGAAGCAAAATCAGAGAACTCACTAGTAGCAGCCCTAACACGTGTGTCCTCTGGAAATTCATGGCATCCGAATTTCTGATCGACTAGTAACTCCCATGTGAGATATGCATCTGGATCATATTTACCTTCGTAAGGAGGTATAGTGAATTTTACCTTAGAGAAAGCGTCATCTCGTTCACGGTCTCTCCGTGGAGCACGTCGCATACCATATCGGTTGTAGCGTTGTCGACGGTGATCCCGGTCGTTGTTGTGGTTGACGTCATCCTCATCTTCAGAATCAGCATTGTAGTCGTTCTCGTCCGCTGGTCCGTGTCGTGCGTTGGCTCCTGGTCCCACGGATGCTGCTGGTCATATCACCGAGGCATTGTTGGTCGTAGACGAAGGGACTCGTTGGGCACGTGCTACTCCATTGTTGGCTGGAAGACGAGGGGCAGGTATCGAAGGACCTGCAAGATTATCAAGGCGAGCCAATATAGCAGCAATGTTAGCGTTAGCAGTCGCCTGTCCATCCTCAATAGCTTTGAGGCGGTTCTCCTGCATTTGCATTCGCTCATTGGTCCTGTGGAGATCATCCGTGAGACCCTTAAAGACATCTTCTTCACCACCTGCCATGGTTAGCAAAAGGAAACAAATCCCTAGTACTACTGGAATATGGGGGTATGGGTGGCAAGAATCTCAACAATTCAGTAGCAAATACCAAACTCTTACCAGTTCTTACCGTGCTGCAGTGGTTGTCGGCCCTTGGCGGTGTCAAAGATGATCAAGAGGTTAATATAGCAATTACCAAGGTGACCGAACACAGTACAATATAGGAAAGTGGAGCTTGGTTGGCTTCGTATGGTAGCAAGGAGTAGCAACTATCAATGCAGCAAATGCAAGTTGAATGAATGTTCAAAGTACTAGTCACTGTTGCTGAAACCTAGCTAGACCAATGAAATGAAAAGCTAATCGATGTCCTGTAAACAATGCAAAGAAGGTACTGAAACTGCAAAGGATGAGTGTTATCTGAGAATTTTTTTTCTTTTTTTTTCTTTTTTTTTAATCTCAGAAACACACTCAATCACTCAGAGAAAAAAAATCAGCATAAGCCTTGCCGTGGCAGAGATGAAGCAAAGCAAATGTGGATACTCTGCTGCCGTGACAGCCAAAAACTGCTGTTTTTCTCGTCGCGGCAGGAAAGTGGCAGCGTCGGGGAGGGAGTTTGGCAGCTCCGATCGTCGAATGGTTTTCACGGCTGTGAGCAGGAGGTCAAACTCTATATCTCCAGAAATTTTGAGCCAATTCTGAGGAAGTCGACGAAACGACTAGTGCAAATCCCGGCCCGAAATTGAAGATTTTGAAAACAGCTCCCGAACGAATTTGCGCGGCAGAAGTTGGGATCAAGATGGAAAGCAAGTCCTCGACTCAAGCTATCCAGGGAAACAAGAAACACTCAATTCGGAGTCCAGGTGGAGGAGATATGCCCTCCGCAAGATCACAAAAAGTAACAGAAAAACTTCCGGAGCGAAAAAGTCCTACTTAGAAGCCGAAATTTTGAGGGTCAATACGGGTACAGGTGTATACACGTGTATTTTTATCAGATGCGCCTCGTCGTTAGCTTTGATTGAGTGGTCGTGGACCCAAAACGGACTTCGTATGAGAAAGTTACGGCTGTTTTTCTGAAACCTCTCAAACTAGAGTTGGATTAGGACTTTTCAGCTACTCCACTTGCCGCGGCAGCAGATTTTGCGGTTTTTCTTGCCACGGTAGGACTTTGCTGGCTTCTGCAGAGAGTTTGGATGCACGAAAAGGGCTGAAATTTTTGGAACAAGATCAGCACATATATATCTCCCAAACGGCAGAGTTTGAGCCCAATCCGAACACTTGAGTTTTTGGAGTCCGAAACTAGTACGAATTGTGTTTGCCCTGGACTCTTCTTCTTCCCGAAATCAATCTAGGGTGCAAAAGATGATGGGATGGCAATGGCAGCAAGGATGCAAGACACGACAAGCAAGACACCAAGACCTAAGCTATGATCAGCAACGTGACACGACAATGCAACAGAAATTCAACAATGCAAACTTACTGAAAGATAGATGCAAAGGCACAGATTGGTTTGGACAGGGGGGAAAACGGGCCTAATCTACTTTTTTTTGGTTTTTTTTTGGACGATAGGAAGAACAGATCTAATCTACGAAAAAAGAGTAAAGTCTCACCGATCAACTGTAGCTCTGATACCACTTGATGTAACGGTGGCCCGATCTTTCGATGAGACGAATGTAACTATCGATTTGGTGGAGTTTGACCTTGACGATCCGACTATACTGTACGTGACGATACGCCTTAGCAATCGCTAAACCAACCTCCGATGATTATTGACCTTGCCGTAGGCGCGATCAACCTGAACAACGAAGTTCGAGTTCCTGCAAGCAACCGAAGAACCAGCAAGAACTAAGATTGCAATCTGAAATTACGAGTATAAAATTGGCACAAGAGCTAAAAGAACAAAGTGTGGGATTCCACTAGAGATCTGAACAAGGCGGTAGTCCTACACGACTTGTAGATGCAACATTGTAGCAGTAGCTAAACAATTCAATGAAACCCGATTAATCCTAGGGGTGGCGGCTACTATTTAAAGAGAGAAGAAAAGGGGGAAGGGGTACTGTTCACGTGCATGAACAATGCACGTGAACAGTACCAAACCCTAAAGGAGGTGACATGGGGGGCCCTTATGGCTTACAAGACCCTTGGGCCCAAGAAGAGGTGACGCAGCACCATCTACTAAGTATAAGTCGTCCCTCACGGTGACTCCATCCTTGTAGCGCTGCCATCCTTCTCCTCACTTGAACCCATGTTCCTGAGTAATATACAATCATCTCCTTTAGGCAGCATCATGGAGTTCATATAAAATGACGGAGCTCCAAGAAACTAATTTACCTGACAATTAAGTTGGCGTGCTCGAGCTCGTGTTACAGGACCCTTTACTAAGGTTGTATCGATGTTAGGGATGTCCTCATCATATGAGGAATTTAAGAAGTGTGCTTCAGAATGTGACTTGAATGTGAATTCAAAACTCTTCTTGGATGTTCCTACAAGGTGGAATTACACATGACATGTTGAAGAGTGCAATTTATTAGAAAGATGCTTGTGGTAGGCTTTTTCTTCAGCATGAAAGGAAATATAGAAAATGTGCTCCAAATCTAAATAATTGGGTTATGGCAACAAAAATATCTACATGCTTGAAACTCTTTGCTGATGCTACTGTGCTATTTTCTAGCTATAAGTACCCAACTGCGAATCTGTTTTTCATCAGCTTCTGTAAAATTAAGATTGCAATAGCAGAATGGTGTAATAGCTCTGATGTAGTAATTAAGGCTATGACACATTGCATTAAAATTAAATATGATAAGTATTGGAAAAAGTCCAACATGTCACTTGTTGTAGCATGCTTCTTTGATCCTTGGTATAAGAGAAATATCATAGAATTTTATGCACCAAGAATTTACCCTAGCACTTCTATGCAAGAGATTGAGAAATTTACTATGGTTGTTAAACAGTTGTTTCAAGCTTATGCCTCAACTTCAAAGAATACAACCTGTAGTGCTAGTAATGTGCATCAAGTGGCTTCTCAGTTTGATGTTGATAGGGATGATGATCTTGACATGTTCTTACATAGCAAAAGTGCAACAGACCATGGTCAAAACTGAGTTAGAAGTCTATTTGGAGCAACCTCTTGCATCTAGAAACAAAGATTTTGATATCTTGTCATGGTGGAAGGTCAAACAAGCTGAGTTTCCTATTCTCTCCCAACTTGCTCGTGATGTACTTTCTATGCAAGTGTCTACAGTTGCTTCGGAGTCGGCATTTAGTGCCGGTGGATGGGTTGTTGACCCATTCTGTAGCCGTCTAGATCCTGAGACTGTCCAGGCTTTAGTTTATACTAAAGATTGGGACCGCGGCATCAAAAGGTAACTTACTATTTTTGTTTCAATAAGTTGTTCATCATGTGAAAGAATACTTAAGGCTAATCAGTTTTGATTAATCATTTAGTTGAGAACATTGCATCCGTTATTACTGAGTTGGACATAGAGAGCCTTGAGCGACGTTTTGCAAGCTTGGTGCACATGGTTTGCCTTTTCTTATCTAGCTTTGAATCTTAGTTTTTTTTATGTCAACTACTTGTCAAAAAGTATGTTAATATGAATATTTCATACTTGCCTTTGTAGTTTGAGGAGCAAGAGAATGATTGACAATGATTTGGAGAATGACATGATGGAGGAAATGGAGGACTGATATAGCCGGTGAATTCCTGAAAGTGGAGCTATTATTTACCTTTCAATTTATGTTTAAACTTTGAACTATTTGTGTCTTGAATTCACTTTGAAACTATGTATTTGTTTCCTGAACCATATGTATTGGTAAACTATATAAACTGAACTGATGATTATTTAATATGTTGTTTATGGTTGAAAACCTCTATTTGATGTGATGTTGTTATGTTGTCAATTTGTCATGTTGTGGTTAATTAGTTATGTAATATATTCTATTTGATATGCTATTGTCATGTTGTGGTTAATTGTTTATGACTGAAAAACCTCTATTTGATGTATTGATGTCATGTTATTTTCTTGTGGTTAATTGCTTATGTAACATATTCTTTGTGTCATCTTGTTTTTGTTGTGTTTTTTTGCATGGTTGAAAGGGTTCTTGTGTTCCGACAAATATTCGTTATCGTTATCATTTTCAACTGTATTCGTCTCATTTTCGTTTCCGGTGCTTCCCATTTCCATTTCCATTTCTAAAGTTTTCGTATTCGTTTTCATTCCGATAAAGGAGTGCGGAAATGGAAATGGTAAGGACTCTTTTCAACCGTTTCCATATCATTTTCGTCCCTAGCTGCGCGTCTGCAGATAATGATGATCAAGATGATAGTGGCGCCAGATACCCGGTGGATGACATCTAATGTCCTATCAATTATTTTCTTCATGTGAAGTGCATATGTATATCTGTGGAGGCTGCTTATGGGGTGGTGTTTCCACCCATCGAAGGTGAACTATTGCATAGTGTGCCAATAAGTCGGGAGGTTTTGCGAGGTGCAGCTTGGACCTCGTTCATAGCCCATTCAAGCACATACCGCTGCCATGTCCCGATGATGAGTTACAAACTTTAACCCAAGTCGTTGGGTTATTTATCCAATGGCTAAAAAGGGATATCATGTTGCAGGACTCATTGTCCATAGTACAGCCTTCACAGCTTCCTCTAATCTCTCAGCTCCCTACTCCAACAGAGTTTAATTTGTTGATACTTACAATTAGAATTTATTTGTTCTTCATGTATGTGGATATGTCGATGGAGATGTTAATGTGTTCTTTCTATGCATGTGAATCTCTTCGTATGCTATGAATGTCAAAGTGTTTGTTGCTGTGAATGTGCATTTGTACATTTGAGTAAGATCTATAAATTTTTGTGTTTCAGAGCAAAAATAACAAATACGAAAACTGCTGCCATAACTGGTATCCTAGACGGTTCAGCAGAAAAAACCATCTGGGAAATGAACTATCCTAGACAGTTCAGAGGTCTGTACCGTCTGGGATGTCTGTTATCCAAGACGGTTTGCTAACTGTCTGGGTTAATACCTGATTGTCCATGACATATGTTTCTAGACGGTTGCTGAAACCATCACCGATGACGATTATGAATCATCCGGGAATAACTTTTTTGTAGTAGCGATAGATATCAAACATCAGTCACCTATATTAACTATTTAGATTGTTCAAAGAAAGAGGAGGCATACATGGAGAAAAGCCAAGTTAGCTTCAATGGGCAGGTCCTGAAACACGTCACTCAGGACACACCGTATAGCTAGCTGGAGCATTTAGCATGGCCAAATTAGAAGGGAAGTAGCGTCTAAGCGTCAAGAAGTATAAGAAATAGTAGTCATTCAACAGAATAACATGTTTAAAAACGTATCCATGTAAAATGTTTGATTTTCCAGATCCATTTGCACAATCAGTGTTAGTTCATTAAGTAAAACATATATATGTAGTAAACTCTAAAATAGATCTCTATGATACTTATGGTAAATTTGAAACTTAACCAATATGTCATCGAGAAAGATTTGGAATCACTACCACGAAAGCTAAATAATGAACGCACAAAAGGGTAAGAGGATTTAACAAAAATGAATTCTGTCACAAGAAAACATTTCATTGATTAAGAAACCTAAATGGGGGAGGAGCCCTCGTGGCCTTTGTTTGAAGAAAGAAGACAACAGGACACCAATTGGTTCGCTCCACGAAATAAAAAATGAGATTAATTCTCCTCACGGGAAGTAAGCCCTTGTGGGCGGGGTAACACAATTGCACAACCACCACTGGGCTACAGCCCGGTTCTCATCACATCTCATTGATCTAATCCGAACATGTACACAATGGCCCATGCAGGTTTAGAGAAACATCACTAAAACTCAGATTAACAGCTAAAGAGTGACTAGTCTTGGATTAATACCTAGTGTTGATCATCACTATAAATTTGCTATTAGACAACTACATAAGAATTATCTAGTGCAGGCCCCCCAGGTAGATGGAGATGGCTGTTTAACAGGCTGACAATGATAGCACTTTAAGTTAGCCATGCACCAGCTGGCAAGCGAAACACAGGTACCCTATAGCCAAGTTAGTTAGAAGGAGAAGAATTCAACAGCTCTATACAATTTCTGTCAACCTGAAGCTTCAAAGCTATGCAATCATCCATCAGATGCCATAAATACGCTCTCCTCAATCAAGCAGCTAACTTTTACACACACATTTACTATGTTTGTTAAGCTTCGAATTAGAACAATCAGAAAGGAACCAAAAATGATCCTTATATAGCATAGTATGAATAAGAGGGCTATCCAGTGTAACCTCCCTCTGGTTCTAAGTGCATCCCTCTCAAACAACCATTGAAATGGTCCTGAAAAATTATTTTTCATACTTGCAGATTTTGCAACCTGAAAGCATAGCTTAATCACACGCTGAAGCAAATCTTTATTTGCTGAACCAACATCTCATTTAGAACATTTACCTCTTAAAAGCCGAGCATAACCTAAGCAAATCTGCATTTGCGAAACCAACAATTGCCTGCATCCTAGCCGAGCTACTCCCGTAAGCACTAAGCTCAAACCGCTGCATCCTAATTGAGCTACTCCATTAAACACAAAGATCAATGAGGGTTGGAGTAGGTGGGGTGAAGCCGCGTCGTGGCTGCGGATGGAGGGACGGAGTGAAGTCGGCCACCGGGAGCACCTCGTCTGGGAGCTAGCAACCTCGATCTCTACCGATGGCTGCAACCCTTGCTGCTGCAAGCTCCCGCCTTCCTTGGCCGCTGCAACTGCAGCTCAGGAATGGTGGTGCAGAGGAAGCGATGAGTTGGGGGATGGGGAGCGCATGCGGAGGGAGATGGCGGCGGGAGCCGGTGAAGCAGGGTGGCGCAGAGCGAGGACATGATAATGAAGGGATGGGGTCCCACGGGAGAAGGGGTCGATGGTGTCAATAGCGCTAAGGCGATAGAAAGATAGAGATGAATCGCTGACTAGGGGCCTAGGGCTTACACTTTTCACCGTGTTTCACCCACGCACAACATGTTCAGCAACTGGGGGGAAAGTTGACAGCACTCGCTACAGAGCGAGACCGGCAGCACGCGCGGTCGGATGGCAGACACGGTAGGAAGGCAGGCTAGAGTAAGAGCCAGGCGGTGAAAACAAGCGGTAAGGAGGGAAATCGAACGACGTAAGCAGTAGCCAGTAGGTACCCTGAGAGCGCGGGTAGTCCCTGCTCGAGTCATCTCCCGATTCCCCATCTTACATAGAAAAAGAGAAAACAAATCTCATCCTCGAGCTCGAGCCAGCGTGGTAGCAAAGGAGTCCCGACAATCTCTCCGCCCTGACAGCTGCACCATGGATGTCTCCTCCGCCACCGAGGCACGTGTTAAGGCCCATATATTATCTAGGCCCATCTCATGGCTATATATATAAACATCACCTTAATGACGTGATTGACTCTCTCTAATCTCCAAGATTAGTAACATGGTATCAGAGCCATGGATTAGGCTTAGGGTTAAGGCTAATCAAATTTTTTAACCCACCCACGATCCATTGCCGTCCTCTCGCCCGTCCCGCCGTGCCGTCCTTCCTCAGGCGGCCGTTGCGGTCTGTTTTCCGCACCGCTGTTGCGGCCGCCGTCATGGCTGCCGTCATCGCGGCTCGTCGCCGCCTATTCTCCTGCCGCCGGTCGTGGCTCATCGGCCGTCCGTCTGCCTTCCCATCACGGAGGTTTTGCCGCACCACCACACGCTACTGATCTTTGATCTCTCTGGTTCTTCACTAAGTGCCATCTGCTGTCGCTGTTGTGGATTTGCTACTGTGGGCTGTTTGTTGCTGCACTGCTAGTGGTGATCTCCTCTACTACAGGTGGTAACTTTCCATTGCAATATGTCTCAGCTCAATATAATTGCTATCAATATCACTCTTGACAGTCACAATTATCGGGAGTGGGCTTTTTCTGTCGAGACTGCATTAAGGGGTTATGGTCTAGCTTTTCACTTAACTGACGATCCACCTGTCCGTACGTCCGATGGTGCTAATACTGCTGATATCAAAACATGGCAGATTAATGATGGAAAAGTGATGGCTGCCATTGTTAATAGTACTAAGCAATCTATGATTATGATTCTTTCTAAGTTTAAGACAGCCAAAGCCGTGTGGTCTTATTTGCAGCGGCGCTATGTTCAGGACAGTGGTGCTCTTTTACATACTCTCATGCAACAAATACATGTAATTGAACAGAATGATATGTCTATTGATGAGTACTACTCTGCTTTTGATCGTTTGATGGGCCCTTTGATCTCTATGGTACCTCAGTGCACAGCAGCAGAATGTACAACACATACATTTCTTGAGAAGTCCTCACATATCGCTTCGTCATGGGAGTAAGGGCAGAATTTGAGTCTATTCATACACGGTTGCTTCATAATTCCTCTACTCTCACCATGGCATAGGCACTGTCTGATTTAATTGCTGAAGAGACCCGTCTCCAGTCTATATCTACTGCTCCTGTGTCAGCACCTCATAGTGTGCTGGCAGCTTCTCAGAGGAACAGTGCCCCTAGAGGTCCCTCTTCAGAGCCTTGTGAGCATTGCAAGAAGACTGGTCATCGCTCAGAGAATTGCTTTGTTCGCCATCCAGAGAAATTGGCTGAGTATCGTGCACGTCGTGGTCGTGGGCGTGGTACAACCTTCACTTCTAGCGGCTCTGTGTCTGTTGCCGCTGCTTCACCCGTCCATGCTCCTCAGTCGTCTTGGGTTCTTGATTCAGGGGCTTCTTTTCATGTGACATCTGATCAGTCCCAGTTGGTTGCTTGCAAGCCAGTCCCTGATGGTGTTTCTATTCAGACAGCTGATGGTACATCTTGTCATATCACTCATCAGGGTTCACTTTACAATTCTCATTTTTCTGTACCTGATGTTTCTTTTGTACCACAGTTGTCGATGAATCTTCTTTCAGTAGGTCAAGTTACCAACCATAATTGCTTTGTTAGATTTGATGACTCATCTTGTTTTATTCAGGATCGTCGAAGCGGGACTGTGATTGGGACTGGCCATCGCCGTAAAGGTGCTCCTAGCCTCTACGTTTTGGACACCTTGCGTCTTCCTTCTTTCGCTACCCCTACTGCTCATGTGTCATCCGCTGCATCGTCATCTATTCTTCCTTCGCCAAGTGGCATCATCGTCTTGGTCATCTATGTGGATCTCACTGTCTACATTAATAAATAAAGGTTTTTTAGGTCACACATCTATTGAGTCTAGCTTTCATTGTAAGGGTTGTAAGCTTGAAAAACAGATACAACTTCCATATTCCTCTAGTGCTTCTCATTCTGCTAGACCTTTTGATCTTATTCATTCAGATGTATGGGGTCCTGCACCTTTTGCTACAAAGGGTGGTCATAAGTACTATGTCATTTTTATTGATGATAATCTCGATATACTTGGATTTATTTCATGAAACATCATTCCCAGTTGTGTTCCATTTATCAGTCTTTTACTCGCATGGTTCACACTCAGTTTTCTACTCCCATTAAAGTTTTTCGTTCTGACTCTGGTGGTGAGTATTTATCTGCCCATTAAAGTTTTTCGTTCTGACTCTGGTGGTGAGTATTTATCTGATATTTTTCGTCAGTTCTTGACCTCTGAGGGCACTCTTGCTCAGCTCTCATATCCTGGTGCCCATGCTCAAAATGGTGTTGCTGAACGCAAACATCGCCATCTCATCAAGACTGCTCGAACACTTTTGATTGCATCTTTTGTTCCTTCTCATTTTTGGGGCGAAGCTGTTTCCACTGCTGTTTATCTCATCAATCGACAACCATCATCCAAACTATCTGGCAAGTGCCCTGGTGAAGTACTATTTGGTCCTCCTCCTAGCTATGATCATCTTCGCATGTTTGGGTGTACGTGCTATGTTCTGCTTGCACCTCGTGAGCGAACTAAGTTGACTGCCCAGTCGGTTGAGTGTGTTTTTCTGGGGTATAGTCCTGAGTATAAGGGTTATCGTTGTTATTATCCTTCCTCTCGTCGCATACGTATCTCACGTGATGTGACTTTTGTTGAGGACCGTCCTTTCTTTTACAACCCTTCTACTCAGCCCTCATATTCTCCCACAGAGTCCACCTCGTTTTTGTGTCTCCCTCCTATTTATCTAGTGATGATGCCCCTACACCCACCCCCATCCGTTACCCTTATTCCTGATCTTTCCTACTTCCATCACTCCTGATGAGACTCCTCCACCCACCTTTGCTCCACCTCCGCCATCTAAACCACCCATCACACATGTATGCACTCGTCGTCCTACAGCGCCTCCACCTACTTTTCCCTCCTCGGCCAGTCCTGATGCTCCTGGTTTTGACGAATCTGATAATATTGCTGAGTCCCATGATATTTCTGACGCGTCACAGGTTGGGCCACAATATAATTTGCGGGATCGTACTACTATTGAGCCTCCTGACAGGTTGGGTTTTGGACGTGTTAGTGCTATTAGTGATGAGCCATCCACTTATCAGGAAGCTTCTAGTATTCCGGAATGGCAGCTTGCTATGTCTGAGGAGCTTGCTGCCCTTGATCGTATTGGTACTTAGGATATTGTTCCCTTACCATCACATGCAGTACCTATTACACGTAAATGAGTGTTCAAGGTTAAGACCAAGTCAGATGGTTCTATTGAGAGGTATAAAGCTCGTCTTGTTGCTAGAGATTTTCAATAGACTCAGGGACGAGATTATGATGAGACATTTGCTCATGTTGCTCATATGACGACTGTTCGTACTCTGATTGCCGTCGCTGCTACTTGTTCTTGGACTATCTCTCAGATGGATGTTAAGAATGCTTTCCTTCATGGTGATTTGCATGAGGAAGTTTATATGCAGCCACCCCCAGGTGTTGATGCTCCTTCTGGCCATGTTTGTCGTCTTCGTCGTGCCTTGTATGGTCTTAAACAGGCTCCTCGTGCTTGGTTTGAGCGCTTTGTCTCTGTGATACAAGCTGCTGGTTTTTCCCCTAGTGATCATGATCCTGCTTTATTTATTCATCTCTCTTCACATGGACGTACTTTGCTTCTTCTGTATGTTGATGATATGTTGATTACGGATGATGATGTGGACCATATTTCTCATGTGAAGAAGCAACGTAGTAAGCAATTTCTGATGTTTGATTTGGGTCCTCTCAGTTATTTCTTAGGGATTGAGGTCTTCCATTCTACCAAGGGCTATTATCTTTCTCAGTCCAAATACATACAAGATTTTATTTCTCGTTCTGGCATTACTGATAACCGGACAGCTGCAACACCTATGGATCTTCATTTACAGCTTCGTCCTACTGATGGTACACCTCTTGAGGATCCCTCTTGATATAGGCATATTGTGGGCAGCCTTGTTTACCTCACTGTTACCAGACCTGACATTGCTCATGCCGTTCATATTTTGAGTCAGTTTGTGAGTGCTCCTACTTCGGTTCATTTTGGTCATTTACTTCATGTGCTGAGATACTTAAGGGGAAACATCATCTCAGTGTTTGTTTATGCTCGTGATAGTCTGCTTCAGCTTCGTGCTTACTTGGACTCCACTTGGGCGAGTGATCCGACAGATCGTCGTTCTGTCACTGGTTATTGTATTCTTCTTGGTTCTTCTCCTCTTGCATGGAAGTCCAAGAGACAGGCAGCGGTATCTCGGTCCAGTACGGAGGCTGAACTTCGAGCACTTGCCACCACACTTCTGAGATTGTATGGCTTCGATGGTTATTGGCTGATTTTGGTATTTCTTGTGATGCTGCCACACCTCTTCTTTGTGATAATACTAGAGCCATACAGATTGCCAGTAATCCTGTGAAGCATAAACTTACAAAGCATATTGGTGTTGATGCCTCATTTACTCGGTCTCATTGTCATCAGAAAACAATTGCTCTTCAGTATGTGCCATCCGAACTGCAACTTGCAGATTTCTTCACTAAAGCACAGACTCGAGAGCAGCATCGGCTTCATTTGCTCAACCTCAACGCTTCTGATCCACCTTGAGTTTGAGGGGGGTGTTAAGGCCCATATATTATCTAGGCCCATCTCATGGCTATATATACACATCTACCCTAATGACGTGATTGACTCTCTCTAATCTCCAAGATTAGTAACAGCACGAAGCCCCGCCGCTCGTTCATCGGCCGCAGATGCCCATCTCATGGCTCCACCCCGACCTCTCTCCTCTTTATGGACAATGCATCTCCACCACCAGGCGCAAAATATCCACTTTCGGTCAGACTTGAATGGACTATTCCTTTTTACCCTCCTCTTCTTCTTTGTGTTGATGTGAAGAACTACGTATCTGTGGATGTTTCGATTTGTTATTTAGTTTGTAGTTCTGTGGTGTTTGATTCATCTTTTCGTTGTTAAGAAACGGTGAATGTTGATGATGTTGTCTGACAACAACATAGGTGAGCGCTTGATACAATCCGAGCTCGAATCTACCTCCAAATTTGGAGTCTATTTTGAGCTCGAGTCGAGCCGAGCCAGCCTTGGCTCGTTCCAACTCGGCTCGTGACAACCTCTTAGGATTGAGTGGAAATATCACTTTTGGCTCCGTGACCAGGGTCAATGCCAAATGTGGCCTGTCTCCGAACACAATGGTAAAAACTGACCGCGCAACGAGCCCGACAGGCGCCGCTTGTCACCTGTCGCGCCTGCCGGCCGTGACAACAGCGGGGCCCGTAGCGTAGACAGGACGGCTATGCCGCCAGCTGACCACGACAGTGCCTGGTTGCTTCTATCGGCCGGGACCGCCATGCCTGTCGCGCTTGACGACCGGGGCTGTCGTGCGTGCACCGCTGCTTTCGGTGCGATGGAACATAGCGACGGGACGTGATCAGGCAGGCGTGCTCCTGTCGCTGTGGGCAGGCGTGATAGCTTTGTGCAGGGTTATTTTCGCGTACGGAAAGCTGGCCCTGCATGTGCTGCGCCATGCCTTCGGCTCCTCTTCAAAAACCCCTGAGCGCCTCTCACTTCTCATTCTCTCCTCAGCGCGTCTCACTTCTCTTCTCCCACACTCTCCTACGCTCTTCTCTCCTTGTTGCTATATGTGGTCCAGAGGAAGAATAGAAAGGAGAAGAAGATAGAGAAAAGAGAAGAAGAAATGTCATAGTTAAAGCTAAAATCTGCGGTTCGTTTAGTACAATATATTGTAGATCAAGTGAGAAGCTTCAATTGGAGATAATTTTTTTCTACATGATAATAATGATTAGTTGTTATGTTAATCAAAAATTAGCTAAATGATAATATTAGACATGGTAGTTAAACTTAGCACGTTGTTATTTATATAATATATTTGATATGGATAACTATAGTTAATGGTGGCTTAGATATGAATTAGTAAAATATTAATAAAATTTTCATGTTTGTTGATATTGAAATGATTCATATTAGAGAAAGAAGATAGAGCAAAGAGGAGAAGAAATACTGTAATTATAGTTAAAATCAATGGTTCTCATGATACAAGAGATTATAGGCAGACCTGCAGTTGTGAAAAACTAGGGTGATTGGCCTCGTTGTGGCGAGGTGGCACAATGGCCCGTAGTCATGGCCCGTGGAGGAGATGGGCCTGGTGTCGCAGCCGGCAGACGTGATGGACTTGTTGTCATACTGGGTGAGCACGACCGGATGGTGTCGTGGTCTCTCGGTGCGATAGTGGACACGCGCCGGCTGTTCGGCCCCTCACGCGCGGTCAGTTCCGCTATGGCGGGCGGAGACAGATCATATTTTGACATTGACCATGCTTGCAGGGCTAAAAATTTAATTTTTCCAGATTGGGATTTGGGATCTGTGTGGAGCGGGTTACGCGCGCCCGCTCCCTGCGCGCTCCTCCCCACTTTGCTCCCGCCACCGGCCGCAGATGGCTCCGGCCACCGCTTCCACGTCGCTCCGGCCACCGCCGTCGTCTCCGTCCTCGCGTCGGTTCGCGGTTGTGCTCTCTTCACTCTGTTCATCTCGCTACTCTTTTTTCCTCCCCAGCAAACGCAAGGCTTCTCTCACCGTTCGCCTCCTCTAATCGACTATGCGTTCCGCTCTCTTGCCAACTAGGCTTCGCCGCGGCGGTGTTGCTGGAAGATCCCGGTGTGTTCCCCTGGGAGGAGAGCGTTCCACGCGCATCGGCGGAGGCGGTTCGTGTTCTGTACTTGCTCTCTCTCTCTCTCTACTACTACTACTACAATTTTCTTGTGTGTACTGGATGCTTCTCGGTTGATTGCAACTGCATTTTCTCTGAAACGGTTTAGCTTGTTTGGCTAGTACAACACATGAATAGTTTTTAGTTTCAGGTCACATGAACTGATATTGTATTCTCTTTAAAAATATAAAACTGATACTGCATGGCATTGGCCGATTGGGAAATTCATGAGTTGGGGAAATGTTTGTACTGAAGATCAGCACTGAATTTGACTTTAAGAGTGTTAGAGGTTGCAGAGTACAGCACTAAACATGTCAGCTACCATGACCAATTCTATACACAACATAATACTTTTGTTACTAATGCAAACTTCTGACTGATGTATAAGTATTTCCATCTTACGTTTATTTGTAAGCTTTGATACTACTATATACGTGTCAGGGCCATTATGTGATTTTGCTTTCAAACTTTTTTTATTTTATTGTGGGAATAGATAGTGTGACAGTGACGTGCTCTTAGTTAAGAACTTATTATTTCATCACAGGAACACTTCGTTATACGCAGCTGTTAAAGGTCCTGAAGAATCCTTCAAGAAGACCATTGAAGTGGATAGGCTGATTGATATGCTGAGGGACGCAAGTCCTAGAGAGGTAGCCGTGCTGTATATGTTCAGTCTGATTGATCTTTCTTTTCAGAACAAGCTACCATTTTTCCCTACACTTCAGTGCTGAATTAGATTCATTGACATTCATTAGTTTCATTCAATATGCAAACCTTTGGTCTGTAACTAACTATACTTGCTCCAACCATCCTTCCACTGCTTATTTCAAAATATGTAGAACCATGCCGAGCATTGCTTGCTGACGTTTGATTAACTACTTAAACTATACAAGATACTTATGAGCTGTCAGATTTGCATTTAGTTACTTGCTAGGCTATTCTCAATATGCATGTGATGAGTACGTTTGAAGTGTGCCTAAATCTGTGACTAGATTAGATTAATATGCCGATTATATTTTTAAATGTTGAAACATTATTGGAAATATTGTAGGTGGTGGTCATTCTTTGTTGAATCAATTGAAAAATCCTTTCTTGGTTTAATGTTACTTTTTTACAACATTCGTGATTAAATTACTAATGTACCCTTCTTATATGCTAACAGCTTGATCAAATAGTGGTTGAAAATATTCTGGCATTCAGCGAGGGTTTCTGGGTTCGACTGGCTGTTAGGATTGATCTATGCAAATTGGAGGATGATAAAGCATGGTTTCACATTTGGATTCTTTTTTGCTAATTGTGGATGACATTTTATTTTATCTCAATTAATTAACTTTGGGATTACTGCCTCCCTTTTGTTTTCAGAAAGATTATGAAGAACTGGCTGAAAATATCATGAGCATAGTTGAGTGTGTTGTTCACAAGACTGATGTAAGAACTATTTTCCATCATGCATAACTCCTTGTTTTAGTACTATTGTCTACAACTTGATGAACCTTGGTATTTTCATCGTGATTACACTTGTACCTTGCATGCTGTTAATTTTAATCATAATAATGCAGGAGAAGATTGAACAGTCAACTGATATTCTGAAGGCAATTATAAGTCCTGTAATGCATGAAGGAGAAGATGTGATGTGGCCACCAAGAGATCCAGAGGCTCTCAAACTGATGGAGAAAGTAAGCACACATCTCTTTTGTTTGCTCTGTTCTTTAGTTGGATATTACATTAGCATATGCTGTGCTTTTACGTGCATTTATTAATGTTCTTTGCATTTGAAGTAGCTGTGAAGTTGAGCTTTTCTTTCACTGTAATGTGCACTAACTGAATTTCGCACCCTAAAAACGTGTAGTCAAATGTGATAATCAGTGAAAGATAAACATCTCTACTTCTTATATTATTTATTTACTTTTGAATCCTTATATAATTTAATTTTAATTATGCTTTACACAAGTGTCTGCTGTTATGGTGTTCATGAAACAGATTTTTTCGGCTTCACAGATTTAGTTGTTAAAATGCAATAATTTAGGGCACGCTATTATTTTATCTAGGAATGCTGATTTTGTGCTTCCGTATTGTAATGTGATTTCTTAATGTCTTCCTGGTATTCCCAGGAAATATCAAATAGAGAAAAAGAAGGACAGCTAGATGAGGGTTTTCTGTCAGAAGTTAATGCTCAATTGAGGCAAGTAAGTGTTATTTATTGCTTTGTAGGTAAAAGTTGTTGTGTATTATTATAACGTGGATTAATTTTATTAGTTCATGTTTACATGTGTTTAGGCTAAAAAAGATGGAGATAAGCCAGGGCTTCTAGTAATGCTGCAAAAGGTCTTGCAGCTATATGCTTCCAACTTTCTCCGAAAGCGCAGTTACGCTTACAAAGGTAATCTTTTCTTGTGAATTCATTTAGGCTGTTCAGCTTCAAATGTCGAGAAATAACTACATCTTTAGTTGATTCTTGAGTGGCTGTGTTAACTTTTTCAGGAGGAGAAGTTGTAGTGCCTGAAAAATTTCTAGAATCGATAATACAGGGTATGCATTTTGCCCAAAGAGGTTGTTTTCTTTTGCCTCTACTAATTACCGTCTTTGATATATTGAGTTTGTGCAATGTAGCTCCTGAAAATGATTGGAACAAGCTGTTGCTTGATGGACTTACAGTTGGAAAGGGAGATGTTTCACCCAAAGAACTTTTTGCTGTTATCAAGAAGAGAATTGAGAGAATCTTAATTCGCACAGTAAGATCCATAACTTGTCGGGGTTCTACAGAGAACAGTAAACTTGTCGGTGCCTTGTCCCGAGCATCCCCTCACACAAATGTTTTCTCTTTGTTTCCCTTTTGTTTGGCAGGAAGGAGGCTCTTATCAGCAATGCGTACTTGTTGAATGCATAAAAGAGATACAAGCTAGAGCAGATGAAATTGTGAAAGGGCTTCAAGGACCAACGGTGTAACATTTTGGGTGATTTTATTCAATAAACGGCGAGTCAGTTTATAATACTGCTGTACTTCTGAATCCGTTCTATTCAATAATGGAGAAGAATGGTTCAATCTTGAGCTTGAAGTGCTACCTGAATGCTGTGTGGTGCATATTTTCAACTAGTTACTGTTAGTCTATGGACATTTATAATGGCATTTCCCTCACATTTTTAAAATTTTGTCCAGTGGTTCATTCCCTTTCGTTGAGCATAGTTCTTCGAGCTGGGACAATTGATCATTAGGGTTGTGACCTGAATCTTGATGAGCTTTGAAATTAACTGAGCTTCATTTGTTTGGATTGGTCCTAATTGTAATCGAGGTTTTATTTTCAAATTACATATATTTGAAAATGTTGGTTGTGTTTGGACATACCAAAAGCTTTCATCTGCTGTTAAATATTATTTTCTTGGAGTCTTGGATTTGAATAGCTTGGAGACGCCCTGCAATGGTGTGTGAATCATTTGTATGTTTGGTTCTTCTCCAAGTAGAGAAAATGGACCTTGTCTTGAACAATTCAAGGTACACTCTGGAAATTGTATGCACAGAAGAGCTTTATGTTCTTTATCAAGAAAATAAATGTTCCCTAATAAATCATCCTCATTGGTTTCATTCTCAGGTTCGGGGTCAGTTGTAGCCGAATGACGTGGAAGGATCAGCCGGTCATCTCCCTTAACTCACTGGTCCAGACTCCAGGCTAGCTAGAACCAACACAACACATTTACTGATTTCTTGGCTGCAAACCTGCAAGTTGTGGCAATCTGAAATACTGCACACCAACTTTTAAGGGTGCTCATCCCGTTTGTCTGGAAGAACATTACTTCAGAAACTCCATAGGGAATACAAATGTTGCTTATCTTTTTCTTTATGGCAAATAATAAAATTGCTTTTGCATCAATCGGTTGTTACACACTTACACTATCCAGAAATAGAGCTTGGAACTGGAATATGGGGTACTCCAATTGTGGATGGACAGCTTGAGCAGTCAACAATAGCGCACTCGAGAATCCGAACAGGAAGGCTAACGTCCTTGACACTCCTGCACAACTGGTGGACAAAGTTACGAGTTGACAGCAAATTTGACTTGATGTTCCCTACCTAGTTCTTATCTAGTAGTGTTATCCTTTTGTTATATGTATACTATATCTATACTACTATCTATACCACTATATAGTGCACCAACTTTGAATTTCAAATTAGCATCCATGGACACAACAAGAACCATTGATGAGCTAGATCTAGCGGCCGAGAACGCAGAGATTTGCAGCGTACAGTTTCGCGCCCTCGTAGCACATCGTTCCAGAACCATCAAGCGTGATCGTTGCTTCTTTAAGAGAAAGAGAGCAAGTACGAGGAAAGAAGGCAACAGGACAAGCAACCTTGGAGTGTGGAGAATATTTAAATCATCAGAATGAAATTAGTTTGTTAGCTCTTCTGTGGATTGAAGAATTGTAGTAGTTTCTTTTTATTCCCACGATGGAAGTACATAAAGTTTTGCAATGCAGTCTTCCAAAGTATTTTAGAATCAACTAAAATTAACATGATTAGACGATAACAAACGGAGAATACTGTTGATTGATTTTAAAAAAAGTTGCAACTTGAGGGCCTCTTTTGTTCAAAGAAATTTCATAGAATTTTTAGAGAATTATATCCCTTAGAAATTTTTTCTATTAAGCTTGTTTGATGTGTAGGATTGAAAACCACAGGAATTCTTCTATCGACTATTTTGCATGCAATTTCGAAGGAAAATTTTCTATAACAACTATAACAAACATCTAATCCTTCAAAAAAATTCTCGCGTTTTTCCTGTAGTGCAACCAAACAACTTATTTTCTTATTCATGTGTTTTCTTTTCCTGTAAAATTGAATATGCCATGACATCCAATTTCGAAGTTTTTCCTATTTCTATGTTTTTATAATCTTGCGAATCAAAAAAGAACTTATACTTTTCATAAAAATATGCAATTGGAAATTATAAAAGTCCTAAATCTCAGTCGGCATATGATTGGTAGGACTCGAACAACCCATGGCCATTAGTCACAAGAAAAAAGGTGCAACATGGTCACGACAAGTTTTCAGTCATCTGGTTGAAAGACATTTGAAGCAGAAAAAAGTTAGGGATTTTAGATCCCTGTAGAATGTACACTGTTCAGCATAGTAAATTACTTTTGGAGGGAACATGTATGCGATTATTGTGAGTCATGTGATAACGTGTACATCTTATGTGATGAATATCTTATCACTTTATATGGAGTTGAAATTTATTGTTGCACGAATTCGTTTGAATTACTTGTTGTGTGCTTAATTGTGTTGAGTTTCTCAATTGGTCTCCAGGAAAAATTGAGTGGATGAAGGATTTTTCTCGACTGACTTGGGTCAAGTGAAAAACTTGTGCTCGTAACGCTTTGCTTGGTCTATTGTGTGCAGGTGCGAGTTGGGTGCGGCAATGGCTCGGCCATATGGACCAGTATGAGGCTTGGAGGGCTGAGTGCGGTCAAGGAGGTGGCGACGACATCGTGCAGCTTAAAAGCATGTACGCGGAGGACAAGAAAGTGGGTGGAGACGAGACATGAGGACCAAGTCAGTGCGATGGCGTTTTGGTAAAAACGCGGAATCTACCGAAACATAACCAAGAAACTACGGCGGCGGCCGGGAAGCGGTTTAGGGTTAGTTGCTTAGGGTAGAAGGAGAGGATGGATGGCGGATGAGTAATTTAGACGCTTTGTGATGTGTGCTAAGTGCTCATGCCATCTAAGTGGGCGTTGAGGCCCAAGTGGTGGGAGGTATGCCCCCACCACTATAAATAGAGGGATAATGTCGACGTACAAACGCCGGTATCGGTGGTCCGGAAGGACCCCTTTGGGATTCGGCCGGGGAGGCGAAGATCTACGGAGCTACGCCGGAGCTAGAGCTTGGCAGGATATGGAAATGAGAAAGAACACGATGATTTACCCAAGTTCAGGCCACCTTCTAGGTAAAAAACCCTACGTCCTGCTTTGAGTGTATTTGATGTTTTGTGGAGAGATTACAATGAACTAGCAGCACCGGTCCCGCCGTTCTTCTTCCTCTAGGGTTTTATCAATTCTACTGGAGCCAAACTTGAGCTCTCCCTTTTTCCTCTCTTATTTTCGATCTGTCCCTTTGCATAGTCGCGGTTCTCCCCTTACATATCCCGGGGTTACCACAATGGCCGAAAGATAAATATCTTGCCCGTGAAGCTTGTCGCGAAAGAAACCCGGCATGGGCAAGCCACGTCGGTGGTTGAAATTTGTTGTAGCGGAACAGTGCCGGTCACGCCTTGGTTGGGAACCGAATCTTCATGATGAGGGCGTGTCAGGAGATGAAGATTTGACGTCTCCTGACACGGGCTATGCTGCAACTACTCGAACCCCACGGACCAGGTGCAGAGGGCATGTCTATGGATACGTGGAAACGCATCCTTAAAGTCAAAAAGGGTGTCAGACCTCTCCATTCTCTCCAAGACTGATAGCTGACAGGGCTTATCACTTGGGGGGATGGGAACCGGTCAGGACACCGCCCTTGGTCCGCAAGGACTTGGAATAGACGGGCATTTAATGCACCTGGCACAGGCATTAAATACCCCTGACACAGGCATTAAACCCACCTTTTGGGACACGCGGATTGAAGAGGGGCCCTCAAGGGGTGCTCGGGGCTCCCGAGACCGGAGGCCCCCGAGCACTACTCCTAGGCCGCTCCGTCATCTGGGCGAGGTGCTTGGCGCCCCGGACGGGGGCCGGGTCGCCGTTGGTGCTCGGGGCGAGCTCCCCGAGCACTACTTCTCGGGTGCTTGGGGTGAGCCCCCGAGCACTTCTACTCGGGTGCTCGGGGTGAGCCCCCGAGCACTTCTGCTTCGTCCTGGTTGAGGGACTCGGCGCCCCGGACGGGTGCCGGGTTGCCCTTGGTGCTCGGGATGATCCCCCGAGCACTTCTTCTTGGGTGCTCGGGGTGAGCCCCCGAGCACTTCTGCTTGGGTGCTCGGGGTGAGCCCCCAAGCACTTCTGTTTGCTCCGTCCTGGGCGGGGACCAAGTTCGCATTTGGGCCTTTCGGGAAAACGCCATTAAGAGACGACTCGGGGCACCCCTTGATTTAGTCGAGTGGAACAGTGCTCGGGGTGAGCCCCCGGGCACCTCTTCTTTAACATCCACGTCTTTGGCGACATGGCGTCAAGTTGGGCCTTCGCCAGCGGTTTAGGGGACCCTGGGCCCCGTAACGCCGACAGGTAAGATGTGCTTATCTCTTAACCCTTTAGAAGCTTAATGAAAACCCTAGTTAGGGGCTGCTCAAGAGAGCTTTGGTCTCATCATGAGAGGCTTGTAAAACAACCAAGAAAACCCACGAAAATACAATACAAAAAGATTTCTCTAATCTCTATGTGTTCTTGAGTTATCTTCTTCATGAATCTTTTTGATTTTCATTCCTTTGCTTCTCTGATGATTTGATTCTTGATATGACAAGTTAGTGATGGAGAAATCATGTTCTATTTGATTCCATCCAAGCATATTCAAGAAATCAATCCCCTTTCTCATATCTTGAGTTTGCTTGTAAGAGAAGTAAGGATTGAGGTTTTGGGATTGACTTGCTTAGGAGATAAACTTCTGGGTTTTGATAGATGGATTAGGTTGCTGTGACATGTGAGAGATTGTCATATTGATTTCATATCAAGAATCCTCACGAGCAACAAGAAATCGAAGTTTTGCTTCTCGTCCAACTTTTGGGGTTGTTTTGGAAGAACATGAAAAAGCCTTGTCTTGAGACGTTTCGGTGAGGATCAACACTTGATTCATAGTCACAAGACCTTCGTACACCTCTCTACAAAACTTGGTTTGATTTGGTTGAGGAGATTTTGAACTAGAGCGAAAGTTCCATCATTTTTCGTGTTCTAGAAATTGAAATCCGGATAGTCCGGGTGGTACTCCGAGTTCTACAGTAGGTTTTCGGACTATCACCCGGAGGGTCCGGATTGAAAATCCAGACAGTCCGGATTTCACCTGGAGGGTCCGGATTTCACCTGGAGGGTCCGGATTTTATCCGGAGGGTCCGGATTTGCACTGCTGCTGCTTCGGACGTTCACTGTTTTAATCGTAACTTTTACGTTCGAACTCGGAATTCAGTGATCTTGGACTTGTTTCGAAGCTATCGATGAGCTTCACATCACCAAGGATTGTTGAGAGTTTTTCCACTACATTTTCACACTGATCATACTAGTCCTTATGTGACTTTGTATGTGAAGGTTAAGTGAAAGAATTTTGAATTCGACATTCACCCCCTCTCTGTCGGAAGCCATCGTTCCAACAAGTGGTATCAGAGCCTGGTCTCGCTTGTCTATAAGCTTTGACTGGCTTTGTAAGCCATGGCTTCTCACGGATACTCGACTCGTCCTCCTGTCTTCAATGGGACGGACTGGGAATTCTGGAAAAATTGAGTGAGAATCTTTATCCAATCAGAGGGACTTGCTGTTTGGCAAATCATCGAGAGGGACTTTGCTCTTCCTGTGGTAGTGACGCCTGCAAATTTGGTAGATGTTGAAAATAATTGCAAGGCCATCAACTACTTGCTTTCTGGTTTGGATAGGAAGGAGCATGAGCGGGTTGCTCATCTTGATACCGCTCACAAGATTTGGTCGACCTTGGTCACCTACCATGAGGGGTCCGACCAAGTCAAGATTGCTCGAGCGAATCAATATAGAGTTGAATACAATCGTTTTGAGCAACGCTCTGGGGAATCTATTTCTGAGCTTTTTGAGAGATTTGAAAGGATTGTGAATAAGCTCAGGAGTGTGGAAGTGAGATATTCTGACTCAGAGATGGCTAGGCATGTGTTGAACACATTAGAGCCCGCTTTTGAAGTGCAGAAGATTGCCATCCAAGAGTCCGCCAATCTTGCCACTCTCACACTCGATCACCTGTTCTCCAAGCTCTCTACTCATGAGATCACTTCGGAGAACAGAAATGGTTCAAAGACCAAGAATTTGGCTCTTTGAAAGGGATCTCAGGAGTCGACTAGAGGGGGGGTGAATAGGTCGGCTCTAGAAATTAAAATGCCTAATGGGTTTCTCTTCTGGAGATAGGTCAATCCTAGAGAAAATATATGCAACTGATGCAGGTAACTGAGACTCAGCAAGATATATCAGATAAACACCAGACACTCAGATAGCAAACTCAGCTGATGTAGAACAAGTTATATTCAGAGCTAACTGAGTCCCAGGTGTGAGAGTCAGGTGAGTGCATCAGATGACGTGAACAAGAAAGGTACTAGTTTTAGCAAGAGCTAACTGAGTCTCAGGTGAGGAAACTCAGTTAGTGTGCAACAGATAAAGGTGCTCTAGTGATCTAAGCATGCATAGATAACAGAATAATAAGAGCAGATCACAAGACAGATAGTAAAGCACACAATGGTTTGTTTTACCGAAGTTCCTACTTCTTGCGAAGCAGTACGTCTCCGTTGAGGAAGCTGTTCTCACAGCCGGCACCAAATCGTGCTCTTTCCTCGAGTACCTTTCTTGTGTGGAATCCTTTTATCTTGCTGCTGCAAGACAGGCAGACCCGAATCGCCTTCACAGACTCTTGGTGGCAGCCACACAAGACTTGGCTTGCTCACCAACTCCAAGAGCACTCCCACTCTTGGAGGAACCAGTACCTCGAAGGTTACACCTGAAGAACTAAGTAACTCACTCTCACGATGGATGCACGCAGGCAACACTCACTTGGAGACCTAGAGCTCTTTCTTTCTCAACAGGTTGCTTTCGGGTTAGAGGCAAAGGTTGGGTAAAGGTTCGAGGTTGAAAACCTCCCCAGGTTCCCTATTTATAGGGTCCCTGGCAGCTAGTCGTTACCCTCATGCCACGTCAGATAAAGAGCCACCAGACCTAACCTATCTGAGACTCAGCTAACGTGCACCTCTGGTAACCTACTAGCCACGGCTGAGCTACCCACCTGAGTCTCAGATGCCAAACTCAGGTGGACTCGGTTGCCTCAGGCAGCACCTGAGCACAACTCTGGCCGGCTCACTACAAGCCTACAACTGACCAGAGAGCAATGACCTCGCCACAGTCCCTGACCAGCTCGCTTAGACCCTTGGCACTGGTTCCAAGCTTCTTCACCGAAGATGACTGCCCTTGTAGACGCACAGCGAACCCTTGGTCCTGATCCACCAGCTTCCTAGCTCCTCCAGGACTTATCAAGCTTGCATTCACGGCCCTTGAACTCCATCAAGCAACCATCACCTCGCTTGCCCTCGAGCACAGCCTCGGCTTCCTCGCAACTGTGCCTCAGGAACCTAGCTCAGCTGGTCCTTCTGACCTTCCCAGTTCCTTGCTCTTTTTAGGGCTCATCATCAACAGTTGTCTCACTTCAGCTTTCACCTGTCCATCTAATCCCTGTTTACACTCATTGCAAAACATTAGACACAGGTGAGGATTGCCAATAACCATCAAAACCAAACTCTGGGGCAAGATAGCCATCCTCCCAAGCTCCATGGGAGTGGATGCACTTTCACTATTCCACTCCCATGCAAACTAATGTA
>JAGXJF010001991.1:0-143109 GCA_019208055.1 Stipa capillata | reverse complement strand
GAAATTTCAAAACCCAAAATTTTAGAATCCCGCGGGGTATATAATTCACCTCAGTGCACCACAATGCAGATCCAGATCCAGATTTGGAGGTAAAAAATTGTACAATTCTGAAGATGAATAGCTTTTTTAGATGCGCCTCGTCGATACGGTCATTTTGAGTGGTCGTGGACCCAAAACGGACATCGTATGCAAAAGTTATAGCTGTTTTAGTGAAACCCTACCCGGTAGTGCTCGGGTAGAGCTTTTTTTGCGCCTCTGAAAATGTCATCACTGACGGGTAAAAAATGTACCCGCCAGTGATGACTCTACCATCAACCCGTCTGTGATGGTAGAGTCATCACTGACGGGTACATTTTTTACCCGTCAGTGATGACGTTTTCACAGGTGACCTGATTTAACCCGTCAGTGATGACCTTTATCAGTGACGGGTAAATTACCCGTCACTGATCATACAAGTCATTACTGACCTTTAGTTGCTGATGAGCCAAAAACCCGTCACTAATGTGGGTTTTTGGCCCGTCAGTGTTGACATCTTCTGTAGTAGTGTGTATATCTTTGCAGTGCCACTAGCAAACCAATTTTAGCAATTTGTGTGGCTTCTATGTTGGCCATTACATGAACCTTCTCATGTCTCGAGCTTCCGCTCACAAATTCTCAGTTACCGAGGTATGCTAATTATCATTTCGATTTTGTTTTAGTCATGTTATATCTAGCATCAGTATGATCTTCATATCGATAGGTTGATACTATTGCACGAACGGAATTGCCGAAGAGGGATCTAGCCAGGATTCGAGAAGACTTGGCGTGTTTCCCTCTTGATAGTGTCATTGATCCAAAAGGCGAGTTCTACTACGACGGATCCGACAACTAAGACAATTGTTTTGAATCAAATGATCGATGTTTAGTTGTCACTTGCATTTCAATCTGTTGCAAATTCCTCAAGACATGTGATGGATGTTCTGGTGTAAATATTGAATTTCTATATACTTTCATTTGTGTTTAGTTGTCAATTGAAATATGATGTAAATATGAATCTCTATTATGAATTCAAGTTGGGTGTGAAATGTGTTCTGGGGATTATGGGAATCTGAGAATATAAATTGCATTTTCTGTTTCAGGGCAGGTAGAAACTCATATTCTGCCTGCCCTGTACCAACGAATATCCCAGCCGGTTGTTTCCCTAGAACCAGCTGAGACGAGCCTTCATCGTTGCCTGCCAAACAGTGAAAACTGACTGAGATATACTATTATCACAGTCGGTTTCCGTGTAAAAACTGACTACAAAAGTTTACTCTTCTGTCGGTTCGGCTGGAAGACCGACTGAGATATTATATTATCTCAGTCGGTTTTTCGTTCGGAACTGACTGGGATAGTATAATATCTCAGTCGATTTTTTGTTCTAACCTGCTGAGAAGTTGTTATCTCAGTCGGTTTTATAACCGGCTGAGATAATTTATATTATTAGCACCCTTTCTCTACAGCTGGAAGGTAAACCGGCTGAGATAGCAATTTTGGGCCGACTGTAATTGTGTGTTCTGTAGTAATGTGTTGCACAATATCCAGATAAGTCGGGGTTCCATGAGGTGCAGCTTAGCCCTCGTTCACAGCTGCGGCGACCCACATACTACCCTCTTGGATAATATGCAAGTCTTTGACATGTCACATACGAAGTGCCTTCTTGTCAGTAACATATCACACAGAGTAGCACGACAGAAGCATTGTAGTGGTCAATTTATTACAAATTTAATTTACAAACTCGGAGAACAAGATACAAATACATTCCCAAAAGTACGGAGAATTTAAAAACCATTCCATTCGGCTATAGCAAAAGTCATATGCTATACTCTCGACTCCTACATCCTATGCTCCTATTCTATGCTTCAGGGTCTTCACCACAGCAGTCAAAGTAGTGGTCAACGCCATCATCCTCCTTCGTCACTGCCAGCTCCTCGGAGACTCCATCTTCAACCTCGATGTTGACTACACTTGGATCCGTCGTTGGCTCACCATCTAATCAAAGGAATTAGAATAGAGGGATGACTATGGAAGGTACTCAACAAGTCCAGGAATAGCAAAGTGGTGTTTGATGCACTATCTATTGAGAACAACAATGCTCTCCAAAAGCAATGCAGTTTTGTAAGGTAAGAGAGTCAAGTTTTAGTTTAAGAGACTAATGATCTCCTGTCTCACAAGCTGCTAGGATTCCCGATGAATCCCTTTCTTGCCGGGTTCGCAGTTCCAGCCAGGAACATGGAGTGACTAAGCCACAATTTATTACACTCTGTAGAGTTGCGCAACTGTACCCACAAACGATCATAAGCATGCACCCAAGGTGATCAGCCCCAAATCACGTACCCATGATCACAGAGCCTTTTCGCCGCTCGCTCAGTCATACTCCGCGTCGTAGTCCACTTAGGACTACTGGTCTCAATTTCCTAATGTGGATTAACCAACGTACGGCTAATGCCACTTTTACCAACATGACGTGACAAGTCGACTTACGGACTTTATCACCTGTGACTAGCCAACCTACGGCCAGTATCACCTTCCCAGTAGTCGATCCCACTACCGAGGTCTTGCGTTCCCAGGGGAGTATGAACCTAGAGCAAAGGTACTTTAGCTCAGCCCCGCCTATACAGGGTATGTGGTAAGCGCGATTACTAAGGCCCTTAAGCACATTCGATCATTGGTTGCATTGACCTTATATGAAACAAACCCGTGTGATGAAATCTGCCTTCCAATGTGCCTCCGGCACCCTTCCAGGATTTTACCACCCACCATGCTCACGCCCAAAAACCGGTGATCAAATAAAACAACAGTTGATTCAATTTAGAAAATAGGTTTTCATTTTGTACATGTTATAGACAAGAGGGAAATTTTGTAAAACATTTTCAACGAACATGAACAAGAAACTGGACTTGCCTGGTAGCAGATTTGAAATGGAGTTCGACGGGTTGATTGGTTGAACTCTGGCTTCTGGCAAGGAAACCAATAAAGTCCGATAAGGACTTATCCAGAAAATTTCCAAATACGAATGCAATGTTATGGCATGGTATGCATGAGAACACATATATACGCATTTGAAACTGTTTTAAGGAATTTACACATAAACTTCTTAGACACTCTTTGAAGAATTTGAATTTATTTAAAGAAATAACCTAGATTTTAGTTCTTTTTAAGAGCCTTGTAATAATGTTACTTAATCTAACTTTTGATTTCATTTTTCTCAAAGCTCAATATTTCCTTTCAATCCCTTTTAATAGTTTGAGATATCAAGTCAACATTTTAGAATTTAACTTAGTGTTTAATTCTCTTCTCTAAAGGATAGAAACATATTCAACTTAACTAGAACAACTTATCATTTTAATTAGGGTTTAATCTCTTTTCAAGAAAGAAGAATCATTTTAACTTAAGCAATTCCTTTACTCTCTACTCAACTTTATAGTATATTTATATATATGTGTATACATCCATATACATATCTTCATCTTACTCCTATTCTCAAAGGAAAAGAAATAACTTAGCTTGAGCAGCTAGTTTAGAATATATATACATACTTTTCTTTATAAGAAAATAGATCAATCAAAATTTTCTATTTCTTCTTCAAAGAAGTACTTTTCTCTCCCTTTTTTTTCTTTTAAGAATAAGCTGCCTACCCTAACCTAAGCCCTACCCGCTGGTTTCCTTTCTTCTTCATTTTCTTCGGCCGGTCCCTTTAGGCCCAACCCGGTGCCTCCCTCTCCTCCTTCACCGATGCTGCCACCTACCCCTTGTCACCGCCGCCGCCGGTTGATCTTGGCCTAAATACCACCGCCTCCTAAGCCGCTCCCCTTGGTGCTGCCCATGTGGCCTTTGGCCGCCACCGCGGAATCCTCTGGGGGCGCGAGCTCCTCCCGAGCGCCGCTCCGCTCAGCGCTGTCACCTCCCAGGTCTTGGGTTACTCCACCGCCCATTGCCACTGCCCCCCGTTGGCGCCTTCGCCTTGGCCGCCGCCCGGGTGGGCCATGGCCGGCGTTGTAGCCCTACCATCGGGCTCCGTCGGCCCGCCTCCTGCCGGTGGTGTGCCGCGGTGTCTGGCCGTTGGCCCCTCTAACTGGTAAGTACTCTCTCCCCAATTCCCCTTTTTAAAATCCCTACTTCTAGGGTTCTACCATATCTGATCCGATTGTTATGCTTCAATTTTGTGAAATGTTCCTATAATTCAAATGATGATGATTGGTGAGGTCTTAAGGTTCCGCGGTTGCTTGTGGCTATGATTTTGTGTATGGCCCTTTTAGTTGAATATTTGAACTAATTGCGCACTGGGATTAGCTATTGAGTTTTCAGAGTTTACACTAATGTTTCAGGTTTTTGTATTGATCCTCAGTAGTTGGTGCCTCAAAATGTTTACTCATGGTGACTGATTTGTTGACCGACTAATTGACCATAGCTAGCTAATTGTTGATTAGTTGAAGCTAATTATTTATGTAAAGTATTATTGATAACTGGTATATATATATCTAGATAGTTACTCATACAATTGCCTGGGGTGTGACTGCTGGACTAAGGGCCTGTTTGGTTGGACTGTGGCTGTTGACAAAGCTGCTGTTGGCTGGCTGTCTGGAAAAGCTGCTGTGGCTGTGAGAAAGTTAACATATGGCTTTTGGTTGATCCAAATCATCTACAACATTTGGAAAATGAGCACTGAAGCTTCAACACATTGCAAAAAGCTGGCAGAAGGCAGCTTTTTCAAACAGCTGAATTTACACTGTAAAGCCCACAGCTACTGTTGGCAAAAGCTGCTGAAAAGCTGGCCGTTTGGTTGGGCTGCAGCTTTTTCTAGTGAAAGGCTGCTGAAAAGCCCAACCAAACACCCCCTAAATGTTTATGAGTTGGAGATGCTGATGCTAAAGCTGATCTATAATCTAACCGTGTGTCTGTTAACACTTAAGCTTAAACCAGTGGGTATATATATGTAGGTAGATTGTGTTCTAGAACTAGGACTTTGGCTACTCTTCTTGTTTTCTACATGTATACATGTCTAATTCAATTATTTGCTTGACAAAAACAGATTTTATACTTGATCTTTGCTTAACTAACGGTGAAGTTCCGCATCTGAAACAATAGATGTTTATGCGGCAGATATGCTTTGAAACTTGATAAAAACATATGTTTCATTTGGCTTAGCTCAAAACTATGGTGGCTTTTATCTAAATCTGACATGATCAGATATTGCGCATGATCTTAGTTATTCTCTGCTTCGGTATATACCTGTGTCAGGTTATTACTCAAAAAAAAAGAATAGATACTAACTTGATTTCTTAGCTAAATATATTAATGTTTGCATCTGAAGTATTTGCATACTCCTCTATGTTCAAAACTGATAAGAACATATACCTATTCTTGACTCTTTAGCTATAACTATAATGGTGTCATGTATTTGAATATATGTGGGCAGAACCGATAATGACAGATACTACCCTGTCTTTGTCTAAAATGATCCTTTATCTAAGAAGAATTTAGAGAAGGTATTACTGATAAGAACTCGATACCACACTTGGTCTTGGCCCCTTTTCACTAATTCATGTATATGTATATGTTTACATTAGCTTACCAAGCTGAAGAACAAGTGCTATTCCTTGATTTATCTTTCTTAGCAAGAGCATGGTACTACACTGTTCCACCTTATACTCATGTTTTAGGGGATTTTTATCCCAGCTATTATACTGTGGTTGACACCTCTGAACATTTAGATGGTTTGCTTTGCCCCTATACCTATGCATCAGTTTACTCAAACTGATCGAACAGATGCTTCCCTTGATTTTAATTTGCTTTATTTCCCATCTATATGTATATATGTATATCGGCTATGTATCTAAGAACAGATGCCAACTGATCTTTGGTCATTTTCTGGTTTGCTAATCCCACCGTATATCGGTATCAGTTTGTTAACTAAAGAACAGATACTCAACTCAGCTTAGTTTATTTTTATGAAATCTCTTTATCTAAGAATGGTTTAGAGAAAGGTGTAGTTCTGATAAGAACAGATACCTCGCATCAGTTGCCTATTAGTCGCCTTGACAGACCCTATGATGATTTCTTTGAGAGAGGAACTTGAGAAAAGTGAGGAAAAAGGAAATTTGATATGAACAGACTACTACCCAATGTTGCCTAAACGAAAATTCAAATGAAGAAGCCATAATCTGAGGGTCTTTGCTATTGCTAACCTATTCGGTGTGCATATGTGAGGTTTTAAAGTGTTCCAGAATTCCTACCTTGTTTTGGTATGAATGGTGGTAAGCTGGCTTCCTTCTACTCTCCTATGTCCTCGTGGCCTTCCCTTCTCCTCCTCTAGTCCTTGGTGGCCTTCTCCTCTTGGCACACCTTGCAGTTCTTGAGGTCCTTGGCCTCCTGGAGCTTGTCCCTTTGCTGTTCTAAGCTTGCTTGGTAATGGCTACTGCTATTGCAATGCTAACATTCGAGGGATGCGTGGCAGCAATGACTACTGTTCAGGATATATATACATAGCCATTTTCTAACCATGGGCACTGGCCACCTCATGCTTGCTTGCCACGGCTGCTATTTCCACTTGAATTCAGCTTGCAAGCTAAGCTACCCTGAGCTGAAATATCTTGCTGCTAGGTAATCCATTCGGTTGGATTTGCTGCCTTACTCGGTTGGATAATTTCAGCTTGGCTGATATTTTGCTGGCTGCCTTACTTGCTAAGGTTTGCTGCCTTGTGGTTCAAGGATTTTAACTTCGGTCAAGGAATATGTGGGCTGATGGCTAAACTTGATATTGGGCTGCCTTATCACCATAATGATTTTTGGAGAAATGTTTTCTTTTCAAAGCAAAAATTATGGAGGCAATTTAGATTAGGAAAAATAAAACTATTTTCATTTCTCACCTCTTTTCTCTAATACAAATATAGCAGATTTGTCCGATACGGGTCTTAGCCAATGTGGCCCTCGGACATTTTCAAAAACAAAATATTTTCAAAGACTATTTTTAAAACTTTAAAACTATTTAGGTTCTCGGCACTACTTTGCCCCCGCAGCTAACCTTGCGGATGTTGGCGGAACTGTGTCGGTGAAACCACGTATTTCAAAAATATCGTTTTCAAAAACTTTTTGCCTCCTACAGCAATGGCGTAAATCCTACGGTCTCGAGTGCCCATACTCGATGACCTCGGATGACCGCCAACATTTCCAAAAATCTCCCCCCTCCGACTCTCGGCATTCTTCTCCGACTTGAAGATTTCGAAGATCCGAAGATCCAAGGTTTAGGTTTAGATTTTTTTATAGGTAGAATATCATCATGTAATTTTTATTTTCTTCTTCTTTATTCATTTCTAACAATGTTGTATCATGATTCTTGTGATATTTCTTTAATCAATAAAGTTTCATATTTCAATCTCATGAACACATGTATGAACGATGTATGCCATGAATGCGCAACAATTTCCTCCCCCTCTCGACCTAGCTCTTGACATAGCTCACGACGATCCTCGGTAGAATTAGGTCAACTCAGCAACGCGAGTTGATCCAAGTTCCACCTCACGCCTTTCTGAACTGTTCTAAAACTAGGGTTCTCACAACAGCTTGTTCAAACAAATACTACTGCCACATCCCGATGAAGAGTTTTAGATTTTAACCCAAGCCATTGGGTCATTCCAGTGGCCAAAGAGGGACATAGTGTTGTTGGACGCATCACCCACACTAGCGCCTTCATCGCTTCCTCTAATCTCTTAGCTCCCTACTCCAATGGAGCTAGATTCAGTAGCTTCCTTCAAGCAAGAATCTCAAGAGAATCTGCCTTGCTTAGATTGAACAAGCTATAGTGACGAGCCGGAGAACATTATGTTTGTTTAGCGTTCCATCATTTCTCTGGTGAAGGCAACACATCAAAAGCAAGCCAAGAAGAGCTTGAAGAGTGCCAAAGGGAAAAAAGTAAATCGACTATGAAAATCTCCCTATCATGGAGCTAGTCCGATAGTTCGTTCATGAGGAACCAATGTTATCAGTTGAAGAACTAAACAAAGTAGGGCTTATTTGCCAAACTTTGCACCAAAAATGCATGGATGACTCGAACAAACTGCTTGGACAATGAGGAACTGGTATAATCGATTGGTTCAATGCGCACCATTTTCAACATGCAACGGATGATGTTGTTGTGGACTATGCAAACATCTTTCTCCTCTACATCCTAAGGTAGTTAGATGCCGCCTTGATAAGAATCTGGACACTGTAAGTCTTTACATAGAAATTTGTAAATTTTCAATGAATATAACAACTTCCTTCTCTGTTTTGTATATCTAGTCACATGATCGCTGAAGCCAGAGCAGGGGGACAACCGACGGGTTTCCTCTACCCACACTTGGTGTCTGAGCAAAACATGGATGGCGATGAGATTTGTCGAGGGATTCATGGCAAACTCATTGTGGAGTCAACAAGACAAGGAGTTCATACTCATTGCCTTCAACTGGGACTAAGTGATCGGTGCTCGTACTTCATCCTTTATATAGTTTATACACAGTACCACTTTGAAAGTGCATCCACTCTCATGGAGCTTGGGAGGATGGCTATATTGCCCCAGAGTTTGGTTTTGATGGTTATTGGCAATCCTCACCTGTGTCTAATACTTGCAATGAGTGTGAACAGGAATTAGATGGACAGGTGAAAGCTGAAGTGAGACAACTGTTGATGATGAGCCCTAAAAAGAGCAAGGAACTGGGAAGGTCAGAAGGACCAGCTGAGCTAGGCTCCTGAGGCACAGTTGCGAAGAAGCCGAGGCTGTGCTCGAGGGCAAGCGAGGTGATGGTTGCTTGATGGAGTTCAAGGGCCGTGAATGCAAGTTTGATAAGTCCTGGAGGAGCTAGGAAGCTGGTGGATCTGGATCAAGGGTTCGCTGTGCGTCTACAAGGGCAGTCATTTTCGGTGAAGAAGCTTGGAACCAGTGCCAAGGGTCTAAGCGAGCTGGTCAGGGACTGTGGCGAGGCCATTGCTCTCTGGTCAGTTGTAGGCTTGTAGTGAGCCGGCCAGAGTTGTGCTCAGGTGCTGCCTGAGGCAACCGAGTCCACCTGAGTTTGGCATCTGAGACTCAGGTGGGTAGCTCAGCCGTGGCTAGTAGGTTACCAGAGGTGCATGTTAGCTGAGTCTCAGACAGGTTAGGTCTGGTGGCTCTTTATCTGACGTGGCATGAGGGTAATGGCTAGCTGCCAGGGACCCTATAAATAGGGAACCTGGGGAGGTTTTCAACCTCGAACCTTTATCTAACCTTTGCCTCTAACCCGAAAGCAACCCGTTGAGAAAGAAAGAGCTCTAGGTCTCCAAGTGAGTGTTGCCTGCGTGCATCCATCATGAGAGAGAGTTTCTTAGTCCTTCAGGTGTAGCATTCGAGGTACTGGTTCCTCCAAGAGTAGGAGTGCTCTTGGAGTTGGTGAGCAAGCCAAGTCTTGTGTGGCTGCCACCAAGAGTCTGTGAAGGCGATTCGGGTTTGCCTGTCTTGCAGCAGCAAGATCAAAAGGATTCCACACAAGAAAGGTACTCGAGGAAAGAGCACGATTTGGTGCCGGCTGTGAGAACAGCTTCCTCAACGGAGACGTACTGCTTCGCAAGAAGTAGGAACTTCGGTAAAACAAATCATTGTGTGCTTTACTATCTGTCTTGTGATCTGCTCTTATTTATTCTGTTATCTATGCATGCTTAGATCACTAGAGCACCTTTATCTGTTGCACACTAACTGAGTTTCCTCACCTGAGACTCAGTTAGCTCTTGCTAAAACTAGTACCTTTCCTGTTCACGTCATCTGATGCACTCACCTAACTCTCACACCTGAGACTCAGTTAGCTCTGAATATAACTTGTTCTACATCAGCTGAGTTTGCTATCTGAGTGTCTGGTGTTTATCTGATATATCTTGCTGATTCTCAGTTACCTGCATCAGTTGCATATATTTTCTCTAGGATTGACCTATCTCTAGAAGAGAAACTCATTAGGCATTGTAATTTCTAGAGCCGACCTATTCACCCCCCCTCTAGTCGACTCCTGAGATCCCTTTCAAGTGGTATCAGAGCCTCGTTGCTCATAATTGGCCTAACAGCCAGAGTCTAAAGGATGTCGAACTATGAGGGTAGAGTTCCTATGTTTGATGGTACTAATTATGCCTTTGGAAGTGGAAGATGCAAATGCATCTTACTGCACTTGACCCAGATGTATGGAAGATTGTCACAACAGGTCTCGATGTGGTTGATGAGAGCAATCCCACTGATCAAGAGAAGATCAGCATCAAGAACAATGCTAGAGCTGCCAATGCTATTTATATGGGACTGCAAGAGCATGATTTCAACCGTGTCAGTACCTTGAGGAAGCCAGAGATATATGGTTCACACTTCAGGCTATCTATGAAGGCAGTGACACGTTGAAGAGGTCCAAGAAAGATGTGCTGGAGCATGAACTTGACAACTTCCATTACCAACCTGGAGAGGACATCTATTCCATCTTCACAAGACTTACCATGATCACTAACCAGCTGAAGGCCCTTGGGTCCAACAGAGTAGAAGATTGTGATGTGATCAAGAAGTTCCTCTTTGTGCTTCCCAAGCCTTATCACACTCTGCGTCTGATGATGAAAGAAAAGGATGGCTTTGACAGATTAAAGCCCACTGATGTCCTTGGTAGGATGCTCACTCATGAGATGGAGCTAAACCACTCCAAGAAGCATGCTATCACTTCTGGGAAGAACAAGGACATAGCCCTCAAGGCAGTAGCCACTCACAGGGACTCAAGTGATGAAGAAGAAGATCCAGATGAAGAGATGTCCACTGATGAGGAGAATGAGCTTGCCATGCTTACTCGGAACTTCAGAAAGTTCTATCGAAGGAAGAAGTTCTCAGGCTCATCTGACAGGTTCAAAGGGAAGAAGCAACTCAGTGACAAGAAGTGTTTTGAGTGTGGTGACTCAGGACACTTCATTGCTGATTGTCCCAAAAAGAGCAAGAGACAAGAGGATGGCAAGTACAAGAAGAAGGAGATCATTGTCAAGAAGAAGTACAAAGAAGGGAAGCCTCCCACCTTCAGAAAGAAGAAGACCTCTGCTGCCAGAGCATATGTGGGACAAGCTTGGGTCTCAAATGACTCAGAGTCAGAGGAGGAGTCAGAGGAAGAAACTGAGCTAGCTGGGTTAGCCATCTGTGTCTCAGGTGGATCACTCAGCAGCCCAACTGAGCCAGGAGAAGACTCAGTCAGGTCTCTCAGCTGCGCACCCGAGACAGACTCACTCTTCGACAAGGATGCAGATCCTACATATGCTGAGACTCCAACTCTATGCCTTATGGCTAAAGGCAGCAAGGTAATGACTGAGGATGACTTCCCTGATTATGCTCAACTAATGGACATTCTTGATAGGACAGAGAAGCTCCTTAGGAAAGAGAGAAAAGAAAACATCTCTCTCAGGGACAAACTAACTGACATGCAGGTGTCCCTTGATAATGCACAAGATGCTAAGGCAGATCTTGATGAGGAGGTTTACTTATTGCAGGAAGCTCAAAACAAACTTAAGCTATCACATGAGCTCCTAATCTCTGAGCATGATAAACTCAAAGAAACTCACTCATCTTGCACTGCTGTTACACCTGATGCAAGTCCTCCTACTGTTATAGAAACTTGTTTAAACTGTGCATCTCGCATCAATGCTATTACTTCTAGTACAGTGTTTGTTGTAGATTCACCCAGTGAATTAAGCACTTCAACTGCTACTAATCTTGTTGATGCAGCAAAGTACAATGAGCTCAAGGAGGAGCATGAAGAGCTAAAAAGGCTCATGAGAATAGGCTTGTGCAGTGCTAACATAGGCATGCAGAATTTTGCTAGGCTCCAGTCCACCCTAGTACTAAAGAATAATGGTACAAGGGGACTTGGTTTCACTCCTGCACTTATAAAGAACAAGTCTTCATATATTCCCTCTGCTACTAACAAGAAATACTTGCAGAATCACTTTGTTCCTCAGAAAGGGAAATGTGATACTAACTCTCTTGCAGGAAACCATCGAAAGATAGGTGGTTATGTGAAAATTCCCTCTAATCCAAGCTATGTGCTTAAGACAGGGAAAAAGGGTAAACCTGAGGCAATTTATGTTGGACCTTGGAGTAGGTACAAGAAGGTACCAAGCATTTGGGTACCAAAGTCAGTAGTCATCTGTGTCTCAGGTGACTCACTCGGTTGGGTACCTAAGTCAGGGAGAGCCACCCGTGACTCAGGTAGCTCACTCAGGTGCAATGCAAATTTGCTAACCCTTCCATCTGAGTTTGCAGGAGATAAGAATCTGAGAAAGATTCAGAGGTTCTCTAAGCTTTCTAAAGCCGTAACTGCTAAGAACCCTAATGTTAATCTTATTCCTGCTATTGATGCTTACAGTAAGAGACCTGCTAACTTGGGAACCAAATCTATCTGGGTTCCTAAGTCTCGCAACTAATCATGCAGGGCTCTGCCTCCAGTGGAACAAAATGGGTCATGGATAGTGGCTGCACACAGCACATGACTGGAGGCAAAGAGCAGTTCTCTGAGATAAGAAAAGATAACCTTCCTTGCAAGTATGTCAACTATGCTGATGATTCAAGAGGCAAGGTATTGGGTTTGTGGTAAAATTGCTATATCTCAGGAACATTCTCTTACTGAAGTAATGCTTGTTGAGTCTATTTCATATGATCTCTTATCTGTTTCTCAATTATGTGATGCTGGAATGAAAGTCACATTTATCCTAAAGAGGTCTATGTCCAGAAACTAACAGATGACTCACAAGTTTTCAAAGGCTATCGAGTAGATAAGCTATATCTTGTAGATTTTCAGGATCAAGAAGCAGCTGTGCCATGTTGCCTTATAGTCAAAGCTCAGTTAGGCTGGCTGTGGCACAGGAGGCTAGGTCATGTGGGGATGAGGCTACTGAACAAACTCAGTAAAGAAGAACATGTCCTAGGCCTGAAGCAGATCCAATTCAACAAAGACAAGCCATGCTGTGCTTGTCAGGCTGGAAAGCAAGTTGGAAGCCCTCATCCACCCAAGAACATCATGACCACTACTTCTCCATTCGATCTCATACACATTGATTTGTTCGGTCCAACTACATATGAGAGCATTGGAGGTAACAAGTATGGTTTTGTTGTTGTAGATGACTTGTCACGTTTCACTTGGGTATTTTTCTTGAAGGACAAGTCACAGGTGTACAAAAGGTTCAAGCATCTCATTGTCAGAGTTCAAAATGAATGGAACATCAACTTGAAGGCAGTGAGAAGTGACAATGGGACAGAATTCAAGAACTCAAGAGTTGAAGCCTTCATGGACAAGCATGGGATTAAGCATGAGTTCTCTGGTCCCTATGCACCTCAGCAGAATGGAGTGGTGGAGAGGAAGAACAGGACCCTGATAGAGATGGCAAGAACACTGCTGAATGAGTACAAAACACCAGCAAGGTTTTGGGCTGAAGCTGTGAATACTGCCTGCCACAACATCAATAGACTATATCTTCACCCACTCCTAAAGAAGACACCTTATGAGCTGCTGACCAACAAGAAGCCAAACGTCTCCTACTTCAGAGTATTTGGTTGTAAGTGTTACATTCTGAAGAAAGGCAAGCGTCTCTCTAAATTTGAATCCAAATCTGATGAAGGAATAGTTGTTGGATATAGCTCAGAATCTCACACCTACAGAGTCTTTAACACCAACACCAAGGTTGTTGAAGAAGCTGTAGATGTGACATTCGATGAATCTAATGGCTCACAAGATGGGCAAGTTGCTAATGATATTTCAGGGAAGGTAGATATACTTCACAAGTCAACAGGTGAAGTCAGGCCCCAAGTTGAGGAGCAAGCTTCATCTGGAGTTACAAACCTACCTGACCCAGCTGATGAGCAGGATGAAGTCAATGGCATTGAGTTCGAGTACAACCCAGCTAATGATCTATTGGACTCAGAAGCCTCCATGCACCCAGCTGAGTCTCAGGAAGAGCCAACTGAGTCACAGATACACCCAGCTGATCCACATCCAGCTGTGACTCAGGTGGCTGACCCAGAACCCCCTGTGATCAGCAGGCTGCAGAAGGATCACCCTGTAGACCAAATCATTGGTGCCATTGATAGGGGAGTGACTACTCGTTCTCGTATTGCTAACTTTTGTACTCACTACTCTTTTGTTTCCACCATTGAGCCTAAAAATGTAGGTGAAGCTCTGTCTGACTCAGACTGGATCAATGCTATGCATGAAGAGCTGAACCAATTTGAGAGAAATGAAGTCTGGTCACTTGTTGAAAGACCCAAGGATCACAATGTCATTGGAACGAAGTGGGTCTTTCGCAACAAGCAAGATTCTACAGGCCAAGTGGTGAGGAACAAGGCAAGGTTGGTTGCTCAAGGCTACACTCAAATAGAAGGCTTGGATTTTGGTGAGACCTTTGCACCTGTAGCTCGACTTGAAGCTATCAGGATACTTTTAGCTTATGCAAATCATCACAACATCAAGCTTTATCAAATGGATGTCAAGAGTGCCTTCCTCCAAGGTAAGCTTGCTGAACTTGTGTATGTAGAACAGCCCCCTGGTTTTGAAGATCCAAAAAGACCCCATCATGTATATGTTCTCCACAAAGCTTTATATGGTCTCAAACAAGCCCCTCGTGCTTGGTATGATACCCTAAAGGAGTTTCTTATACATAATGGTTTCAAAATTAGGCTTGTTGATACTACACTCTTTACTAAAGTTAAAGGCAAGGACTTATTTGTATGCCAAATATATGTCGATGACATAATATTTGGAAGTACTAACCGTGTGCTAAGTGATGAGTTCAGCAAGATGATGATAAAAAGGTTTGAGATGTCCATGGTAGGAGAGCTGAAGTTCTTCCTAGGGCTGCAAATCAGACAACTCAAGCAGGGAACTTTCATCTCGCAAGAGAAGTTTGCCAAGGACATCCTCAAGAAGTTTGACATGGACAAAGCTAAGTCAATATCTACTCCCATGCAAACAAATGCTCATCTTGATCTGAACCAACAAGGTAAGTCCGCTGATCAGAAGGAGTATAGGTCTATGATAGGTTCTTTGCTGTATTTGTGTGCATCTAGACCTGATATAATGTTGAGTGTTTGCATGTGTGCACGTTTTCAAGCTGATCCTAAGGACATTCATCGCACTGCTGTTCGTAGAATACTGAGATATTTGATTCATACCTCTGGGTTTGGTCTATGGTATCCTAAGGGTGCACCATTTGAGCTTGTAGGCTATTCAGATAGTGATTATGCCGGGTGTAAGGTTGACAGAAAAAGCACCTCAGGTACCTGCCAGTTTTTAGGGCGTTCCCTTGTGTCCTGGAGTTCCAAGAAACAAAATTCAGTAGCCCTATCCACAGCAGAAGCCGAATACATAGCAGCTGATGGGTGTTGTGCTCAATTGTTATGGATGAGGCAGACCTTGAAGGATTTCAACGTATCCATGTCTCAAGTACCCCTCTTCTGTGACAATGAAAGTGCAATCAAGTTAGCCAACAACCCTGTCCAACACCAAAGATCCAAACACATAGAAGTGAGACACCACTTTCTAAGAGACCATGTAGAGAAGAAAGATATCCAACTGTGCCATGTTAGAACCGAAGCTCAGCTAGCTGATATTTTCACCAAGCCTTTAGATGAAAATAGGTTCTGTACCCTCAGGCATGAGCTAAATATCATGGATATCTCGAATGTGCAGTGAGGAAATGATGATACACGTGTACACATGATTGCATTTCTGATTTTTCATTCTCTACATTCTACATGAGTCAGCCACCTGAGTCTCGGTTGTACCTCAGGTGGGTTAAGGTCTTATAGATACCATGCTGATTTTGCATCTTATTGAACTCATGGATTCACCATTAGGTTAGATAAGTTGGATCTTACCATCTATTTCAATTCAACACAGCTTTAGCTTTGTATTGATTGATCGTTTGGCAAGCTGTGTTTGAAAAGAAATTCTCTCTATTGCTTTCATCTCTTATCCTTAAGTTCTCTCTGGTAATCCTATTGAAAACCTTGTCAGCTGAGTCTTCCACATGAGTCTCAGCTGAACACATTCAAAAATTCCGGAGAAAATCCCTAAGTCTGGAGCTCAGCTCAATTTTTCTTTCCTACCTGAGTCTCAGGTAGCAATCTAGCTGACCCTCAGGTGCCACAGGGCCACTCGGGATATAAAAACCCACCTCTGTAATGGTTCGCGCTAAACCCTCTTCAGAGTCTCAGTGCCCTTGCGCCCGTCGCCGCCATCTGATTCTCAACGATCGTGCGCTTCTCCGACGATCTTCGCTCTCTCCGAAGCTTCCCAAAGCTCTCCTGATTGTTTTGGCGCCTTCATCTCCAATCAAAATTCCAAATGTAAGTCTCCTCGAGCTGTTCTTCACAGAACTAGGGTGGTTTCCGCCTTAATGCGAATCCCATGCTCTCGAGTATCTTTTAGTTGTGGAATTAGACAGAGATGATGTACCTTTAACCTCTAGAACGATTTCTTGCAACTCATTGTCCAGAATTCTCAAATTTCAGCAAGATTCGATAAACCTAGGTTGCTCTGCTACTCCACCTGAGTTACACAATTTATCTCACCTGAGTGTCAGGTAGCTAAGTCAGGTAGCATGAGATGACTTGTGAAACTCTCCTAAAACCATCCAAAAATGGCCAATCATTCCAGTTTTCTCTGCAATAGGATTATCTCTTATCTATTCTTTATTCTACCTCTCCTATGCAGATGTCTGGATTAAGGAATGTGCCTGAGGATATAACTGATGATCTGCCCATTGGTCTGAGAACCCAGCTCCTAAGATAGAAGCAGCAGTTAGAGTGGGAGGCAGAGCAGGCTAAAAGTCTTGGAAAGAAATTGGATGCAGAAGAAGCTGCTCAAAGATCAGTGAAAGCTCCAATGTCCCCCTCTGAGCTAGCCAAAAGAGAAGCTAGGCTTAAAGAGCTACAAGAAGAGAAACGTCAGATGGACATAGCTACAGCTCAGTCAGCTAAAAGAATGAAAGATTTAGAAGCTCAGAAGGCTAGCAAGGAAGAACAATTGAAGCAAGAGAGGAAAGCAAAAGCAGCTGAAAAGAAAGCCCAAGCTGATGAAGCAAAGAAGAAAAGAGCTGAAGAAAGAGCCAAGAAGGCTGCTGAGAAAGAGGCAGCTATCAAAGTCAAGAAGGCTCCAGTAGTTGATACACTCAAAAGGACAAGGGCTGCAGGCAAGCCAACAGATTTATCTCTGAGCAAAGTCCCAAAGAAGCCAAGATCAGAGGCTGTGGTAGTCAAGAAGAAAACAAAGAAACAACTGCAAGAAGAGGAAGAAGCTGAATGGAGAGTAGAAGCTCTTAAAAAACAGGAACACAGCAAACTTATAAAAAAATGGCAAGACCTAACTGATAAGTTGCCAAATGCCACAGATGAGGAAAGGCCTCAAATGAAGGAAAGAATAGATGCCCTTGCAAAGCAAATCTTTGAATCACCAGATGTTCCAAAGAATGTGAAACTCCAAAGAGAAACTCAGCTGAAGAACAAGGTAATCCATGAAGAACTCAAAAAGCTGCTGAAGCAAGAAGGAAAAGCCTCTGGACAAGAGAAAGCAGACCTGATCAAACAAATTGATCGTCTATTCTCTCAACTCTCAGAAGATTATAAGCCATTCTGGACAAGGTTCTCAGATATCATTCTACAAAGGAGAATAGAGAATCACATGTTGGAGTTAAACTCTTGTGCCGATGAAGCTCGTAAGAAGCATCTACAAAATGAGATTGCTGAAACAAACTCAAGGATATTTTGTGCATCCAGTTCTCAAGCACTTGATGCAGTGCCCCTTCAACAAGCCAATGGTTCAGTGCCTCAACTGAGTAAGCCAGCCGAGTCTCAGGCGGCTGCATCAGCTGGACTAGAATTAGTCCCCACTGAAGTGGAAACTCAACAGAAAGCTGCCATAGAATCAATTGAAGACATTTTGGCTGAGCTTGACTCAAGAGAAAAAGAACTTGAGCAGACTATGGAGGAATCTATGGATAAGCTAAGATCATCTTTTGAAGAGAAGTCAACTAAAGCACATGAAAATCCAACTGAGCCACAAGCAGATCCATCAGTTGGAGTATCAGTGAGCATGGGTTCTGTATTTCAGTCTCTATCAGACTTAGAACCAGCTCAAGAAGAAACAAGACTTGAAGAGCAAGAAAAAGCAGTATCTTCTCCAGCACCTGAGTCAATCCATAGGATGCCAACTAGGTCTCAGGCACCGTCAACTGAGGCTCAGTCAGAAGACTCAGATGACTCCTATTCAAGTCCAAGTGATCCTCATCCTCCATCTCCTCGCAAGAAGAAGCAAAAGCTGTCTGAATCAGATGAAGAATATCAAGAGGAAGAAGAGAGTAGTGGAAGGAAAGAGTCAGCAGAAGAATCAGACTCATCCCCCTCTGCATCTGACTCAGAAGATATCCCAGCTGAGACTCAGTTAGAAGAGTCAGATGAGTCATTGGAAGACAAATATTCAGCTATATTCTCAAAAGTTGCACGATCTGACACATCAATGATGAAATTCATATCTGCAACTGCTTTCAAGAAGCTACCAAAGGCAGATGCCAGTCTAGCCTCCATGAACCTGGATTCAAGAAGCACATCAAACTACACTGCCATGAGAACCACAAATCCATATTTTGACAGTGAAGGGAATCTGAAAAGAAGACATTGCAATGATCCAAGTTTTGGAATGATCAGCAGCAATCAAGCTATCATCTCTTGCTGCAGAAGAAAGGTTTTGTTGACAGCATGCCAATTGATTGGGAAAACCTTGCCAAGAACGGCTTAGGAAATTTGAAGCAGATTTTAGCTGTTGTTCAACTTGATGAGATATGCAGCTTAAACCAAGATTATGATTTTGAAGCTATCAAGGAATTCTATGCAACAGTCTTTGTAGAGCAGAACAATCAAGATTATATGCTCTGGATGACAAGAGGTCAACTGCTGTGCATCACAGCTCCCGAGTTTGTAGAGCTGTTGGACCTACCATCAGGGACAAAGCTACAGAAGATCAGCATATCCAAAGGCTCAGAAGAAGATAAGAGTCTCCTGCCAGATTGGGTTCCAAATGAGAAAAGGAAGAAGTTCTTCCCTACAGGCTTTGTGCCTCCTCCTGTTAAGAGTGCAGTCCCTAAGCATATCTCCAATTTCAAAGGATTGATGAAGACACCCAAGCACATAGTGAAGATCTTGAACATATCCATCTGTGCCAAAGGTGGAGGAACTGATGCCATATACAATCCAGTATGGAGAATTCTTGAGCTCATCGCAAAGAAAGAGAAGTTTGATGTGGCCAGATACATATTCTCAGAAATAAATGAGTGCCAGAAGAACAGAACTGACAAGATGAGATATGGCTCATATCTAATGCATATGATTCTCCAAAGAACATCATTAGCATCTTCAGTCTTCTCCTTTGATAAGAAGACATATCTCAGCAAATTCAGACCTCAGAAGGATGACCATGAAGATGAAGTTCTTTTCTACAACATCCTCAACTCATCTCAGCCAGACTTTTCAGAGCCTCCAGAGCAAGCTACCAGAGTCTCAGTCAGACCACCTCAGCCAGCAGCTGATCTCCCAGCAGTCCTACCTGAGCCTCAGGTGTCTCCCACCCGAGACTCAGCTAGAGAATCATCTCCTCCTGCTGAGCGACAAGCATCGGTCTCTGTGAATCTTTCATCAGACAGTCTCCCTTTGGTTCAACGTCTAGACAATCCCGCAGCTATGGATGCTTTCATTAAACGGGTTGTGCCAGTACAGATCTCTTTTATCAAGAGGAGACAAGATGAACTGCAACAAGAAATGGCTCTGCTGAAATCTGAACTCAAGAGTGAGATGGCAGATCTCAAGGCCTCGGTCAACAGCAAATTTGATCAGATCCTATCCCTCCTGCAACCAAAGCCAGCTCCCTGAGGATCTTTTCTTTCTTCTTCCTATCTCTTTTTAGTGCTTAGTGGCAAAGGGGGAGAGAGTAGGGAGAGAATAGCTTAAAGGGGAGAGTATTATATTCAGGGGGAGCAGTATGTAAAAAGGGGTAGACTAGACTGCATGTGTGTCAAGACATTCTATGTACTGCAAAATGATTTTATCAGTCTTGAACACCTCGTTTTTGTATTGTATTGACGCTCTGATATTTGATATTTGTACTCAAGCATGCAATCCTTTCTGTTATCTTATTTGCTGAGTACTCCTCCAACATACCTGCTATTCCGCTGTGCTTATACTCTCAGTTATGTTGTGAGAACCTGTTTTTGCATCAACTCTCCAATGTTTAAATCTGAACTGTACACTTGTATTCAAATGCAAAATCTCACTTGTGCACATCTTAAGGGGGAGTTGATGTCAAACAAGGTTAAATGCAATACTCTTTTTTATCTAAGTGAATGTTTTAAAGGGATTGCCACTAACCACCAAAAAGGGGGAGATTGAAAGTGCATCCACTCTCATGGAGCTTGGGAGGATGGCTATATTGCCCCAGAGTTTGGTTTTGATGGTTATTGGCAATCCTCACCTGTGTCTAATACTTGCAATGAGTGTGAACAGGAATTAGATGGACAGGTGAAAGCTGAAGTGAGACAACTGTTGATGATGAGCCCTAAAAAGAGCAAGGAACTGGGAAGGTCAGAAGGACCAGCTGAGCTAGGCTCCTGAGGCACAGTTGCGAAGAAGCCGAGGCTGTGCTCGAGGGCAAGCGAGGTGATGGTTGCTTGATGGAGTTCAAGGGCCGTGAATGCAAGTTTGATAAGTCCTGGAGGAGCTAGGAAGCTGGTGGATCTGGATCAAGGGTTCGCTGTGCGTCTACAAGGGCAGTCATTTTCGGTGAAGAAGCTTGGAACCAGTGCCAAGGGTCTAAGCGAGCTGGTCAGGGACTGTGGCGAGGCCATTGCTCTCTGGTCAGTTGTAGGCTTGTAGTGAGCCGGCCAGAGTTGTGCTCAGGTGCTGCCTGAGGCAACCGAGTCCACCTGAGTTTGGCATCTGAGACTCAGGTGGGTAGCTCAGCCGTGGCTAGTAGGTTACCAGAGGTGCATGTTAGCTGAGTCTCAGACAGGTTAGGTCTGGTGGCTCTTTATCTGACGTGGCATGAGGGTAACGGCTAGCTGCCAGGGACCCTATAAATAGGGAACCTGGGGAGGTTTTCAACCTCGAACCTTTATCTAACCTTTGCCTCTAACCCGAAAGCAACCCGTTGAGAAAGAAAGAGCTCTAGGTCTCCAAGTGAGTGTTGCCTGCGTGCATCCATCATGAGAGAGAGTTTCTTAGTCCTTCAGGTGTAGCATTCGAGGTACTGGTTCCTCCAAGAGTAGGAGTGCTCTTGGAGTTGGTGAGCAAGCCAAGTCTTGTGTGGCTGCCACCAAGAGTCTGTGAAGGCGATTCGGGTTTGCCTGTCTTGCAGCAGCAAGATCAAAAGGATTCCACACAAGAAAGGTACTCGAGGAAAGAGCACGATTTGGTGCCGGCTGTGAGAACAGCTTCCTCAACGGAGACGTACTGCTTCGCAAGAAGTAGGAACTTCGGTAAAACAAATCATTGTGTGCTTTACTATCTGTCTTGTGATCTGCTCTTATTTATTCTGTTATCTATGCATGCTTAGATCACTAGAGCACCTTTATCTGTTGCACACTAACTGAGTTTCCTCACCTGAGACTCAGTTAGCTCTTGCTAAAACTAGTACCTTTCCTGTTCACGTCATCTGATGCACTCACCTGACTCTCACACCTGAGACTCAGTTAGCTCTGAATATAACTTGTTCTACATCAGCTGAGTTTGCTATCTGAGTGTCTGGTGTTTATCTGATATATCTTGCTGATTCTCAGTTACCTGCATCAGTTGCATATATTTTCTCTAGGATTGACCTATCTCTAGAAGAGAAACTCATTAGGCATTGTAATTTCTAGAGCCGACCTATTCACCCCCCCTCTAGTCGACTCCTGAGATCCCTTTCACACTTATATATAACCATGCAAATATATTCTTGTATATTTCACTAGATATTGATTGTGATAATAACCAAATGGAACATGATTATATACCTTGATCCTACAAGCATTGGAACCACAACTTCATGCGTATCATCTAGTTTATTGACAGGTCATTAATTAACACATTTTCCTCCTTAAATTATTATTTTTATTCATTTATTTCCTAATTTCATAATTTTTTGAATTACGCAGGGCGTTTGACACTTATGTGTCCCGTAGGGGAGATCCAATTTAGCAACCCACGACAAATTGATACACGATTTGAGTTTCAAGGTCTTCCCTAAATACAAACTAATAATCCATACCTTTGTTTTTAATTAATAATAATCCCTTCTCTTATTAAGACCTTTTCTCTTTGTAGTGTCGCCAGCAGCCACAAAGAACCAGCTTTTGTGGGTACTACGTGTGCCATCACATGTGGTGACTCATGGGGTTTTCGAAGATTGTCCATCTTAGCGGTACTTCTTCATATATTCACATCTTACTTATATCCATGAATTTAATCTTACTTCATGTAGGTTGAGATTAATATTGGAACGAAGATGATGAGCAGGGACAAGCTCATAAAGATCTGGGGGAGTTCGTTTTATTCTTCATTGACCAAGTAATCAACATCAAGAGCAAGTGCCATCAACCCTAGCTTGCTATGAATGTGAATTGAAATGAGGATACTTCGTTATGTGGATATTGAGAGAGATGTTGATGTGTTCTTTCTATAAATGTGTTCATTTGTTGCGAATGTGAATGTGTATCAGTGAATATGAAATCTATGATTTTTTTTGTTTCAGGGCATAAAAAAATGAACATTGTTGTCATAATTACTATCTCAGACGGTTCATGCAGAAGAAACCGTCTGGGATATCCATTATAATAGCAACCTCACAAAACTATTGTGGATGGTTCAAATCTGAAGAACCATTTGGGATGTAGATGAAATCCCATATGGGTCAGTAAAATGCATCTAGGATGTGATGTAATTCGAGAAGGTTCACGAACCATCCAGGTTAAGACCTGATTATTCACGATGCATGTTGCCAGATGGTGACCGAAACTGTCTTGGATGACGATTTTGAACCATTTGGAAATAGTTTTTCTGTACTAGTGAGATGTTCCAGGCCGTGAAATTATCTCTGTTGGATATGGTTGTAGCCTATTTAGCATCACAAGGGATGCATGGAGATAGTGGAAATGAACCATTACCAATGGGGAAAGGAGCGAGGTGGCCATCACCGTACTCTTTGCAACTGGACTAGACATCTGACCTCAAGGCATACCACAGGACCCGGCTCGAGAATGTTGTGGTGGCATGTTGATTGGATATCATGAAGGTAATAGATGATGTTGGCAGAAGTGTGGCTTGTGAGAGAGGGTGGCATTGTGAGAAAGTGGTGACCAATTTCTGCCAATTCCTTTGTTGTGACATGTTCATCAAGATATTTTGGAGTAACATTAATTATTAAGATAATTAATACGATTATGATATATCAAGTAAGTTTGTTCTTGTGGGAGTCTATAATTAACTCCCTGACCCACCCTATATATCCTCATTAGTCCTAGATCAAACAGATGAACACAGGTAAATTGACATCACTGCACACATCACAAAGTTTATTACAAAGAAGTTGAATAATAATAGCCACATAGCTAAATAAGGTACTTATGACTTATGTCTCGTACCATTTAGAAATACAGTAGAGATAATAAAGCACATACGTCTCCATCTCAGCCACATGCGACAGAGTCCATCATAACCTATTCCTCAACATCATTGTAGTAATCACCATTTTCTTCTCCATCATCCTCATAATTCATCTAAACATACCCAAAACAACATGCTCGATGATTACTTTGCATACTCAGCGTAGCCCCTTTTTAAGGAAACCTAAAACTACATACATGCCAAGCAAGGAAGGGCTTTGTGGCTCTTTTTTTTTCATAAAATGCATTTTTAGTTGAACTACTACAATAATTTTGTAAGCAAGTTTTGAGATCAAAGCATTTATTTGAGATCAAGACAGTTTAGTAACTGGGGGTGTTTTAGTGAAGGTTCTAATCACCAACATTAGTTGAGTAAGGTCTATGCCTTAATCCTGACAATAGGTTTCTGACCAACTTTACTAGTTGATTAGTAGCTCAACAATAGGTTCTGACCACCTATACTTAGAGGGAAAAACATTTGGGAAGGAAAGAACACATGTTCCTTGGCATGAATGAATCTATGTGTCGTTTGTGACTGTGGACATGGCTAATTGATTTGTTTTACACTCTATAGAGGTTGTCCAATTTACCCATATGACACAGTCAGCCCCCTATGCCAGGTTGATTAGGCTTTGAATACACGCGCATCAGTGTGTCGGAAGTGAGACCATGACGAAGTCTTTCAACAGGTTTGGGATAAATAACACGTAGTATGGCACAGAGCTACACCAAGGCTTTGATTGTTGCCGTGGCAACTACAGCTGTTGTTGTGGCGGAATAGGTGCTATCACGGTGGAGATGGATGTTGTCGTGACAGACTTAGATGTTGAGATGCTAAATGAGGGTACATGTCTTGGGACACGGACATGGGACAAAACCTAGGAGTGCATACTAGGGTTTTGATTGGTAGGAGGAATCGATGGATGACTCGCTAATTACATCGATGGCTAAACGATGTCTTTAGGATTAACAAGTCTATGTCAGACGTGTGTCATCAGGGACGACAATACTTATTGTGCATAGGTTCTGACTATAAGAGGAGAGTTCTATGGTTTAGCCCGTCGATAATTGATGGAAGGGATCAATTAATGATCTATTGATCATGATGATGGACAAATGTGGCTCCAAGGTTGAGGAGGTATATATCAGAGTTGTGCCACGGAGATGGTTCTAGTAAGGAAGGGCCGATTGGTTAGGTTAACGATTGAAGGACTGGTAACGAGTACCAAGGGGTTACGTCCGCCTTGACGATTGCATGAACTGATTGTCAAGCATGACATGGTTGGGTTCATCGATAGAACTAACATGCAGCCATGAGCTACACCAGTAATGATGATACTATTATCAATGACACATAGATGGAATAATTGACGGCCGATAGATATGCTGATCTTGGCATGTGTGTAATAGTGCATGCTACCGAAATTATATCGGTTCCGATTGGTAAGAAAAATTAGGTTAGATAGATTCCTTTCATGGAACAACAAGGAGGAAAATAGGGTCATGGCTCTGCAATGTTCCCTTTACACAGAGAATACGAAAAGATGAGAAACAACAGAGCAACCATCTGCTCCTTGCTATACCAGGTAGAGAGAAACAGAGAGAGAAAGAAAAGCAGGCAAAAGAAATAGAGGAGGGGTGCTTGACTTCTGTTGTATAGGGAAAAGAGAAATAGAGAAAAGGGAAAGATAGAGCAACAAAACCCAAGGGTTAACGTGCAAAGGACACCGAAGTAGCACCGTGCATGGCACGGGCACCAAGATTGGTAGGATAGTGCCACAGTCGGTCTCGAGTTCATCCCGAGCGGGACGATGCACAGAGCTAGGGGTGCTTGTCCAATGGGCCCTAGCTGGAGGTGAAAGGGCTGGTCGCCTGGTACTGCTAGTGTGCTCGGTTGCATTTGGGCCATAGAATAGGCCGAGGAAGCAGGCAAGGAATAGGCGAGGCAAATGCAGAAGAGAGGAGGTGGACCGAGAGATAGGCAAGCCGACGGGAGTAATAGATGGGCTGACTGAGGCGGGATGGAAGAATGTGCTTTAGCTCTACTTGGCTAGGGAGAATGGAAAAGGGATTTTCCATTTTGGAAAATACCCAGGAACCAAATAAGCTGAAATAAATACCAAATAAACTCTAAGAAATCAAGAAAAAAATTCAGAGATGCATATTTTAATATACAAATCCAAATGAAATATTTCCAAGAAAATGTTAATGTTGAACTTAATCATATGAGCTGCTAGATTTTTCGGGACTCTTTGAGATCTATTTCTGGACTTACCTTTTGAAATCTCAGAATGTCTGAATCCCTTGTTGGAACCTCCGAGAATGAGTTCTGTCCATCCTCTGTTGAGGATCCTAGAAATCTCGGAAGGTCCAGGTGCAAAGTCAGAATCTCGAAAGGTCTACACAACCCAGCCAAACACCAGGTTTACAAGAGTGAAGATACTAAAAAGTAAATGACAAAGCAAACATCATATCCTCATGGTGCATGTAGTTGATGACTAAACCCCCGCCCATGTGTGCTGAAGAGTTCCCACAAAACCATCTTGAGGGATTAGCATGTCGAAAGAACCGACTCCCACCCCTCTGGACGCTGCAACGCAGACCATGACTACAACCAATATGTGCACCTGTAGTTAACCCGCAAAGGATTATAGAATTTATGCTTGTCAAAAACCACATCGTTTCTAGGCCAAATAGCCCAACACAAAGTGGCTACCCCAACAAGTAGGAGGGTGTGAAGGCTTTTGCCTAAGCCACTAAGCCAAGGCCCAAATAGGTTATCAATACTAGTGGTGGATCATAAACTCAAAGCTGCCTATGTGACTTACCATGTGAAACGAGCGACCTGGTAGTCAAAGAAAAGCTGTTGAATAGTCTCATCTTGAGAACAGAAGCAACATTTTGGACTAGCCCTCCAGTTCCTACTACGGAATTTTTCCTTTGTGAAAATGACTCCCCTACGTTGATACCAAAAGAAGATTTTAATTAAATTCCATAACTGTCTATTTTTATTGGCACATTTTGGTGTACAAGACACGAATATAAAGACTTGATGAAGAACTAACAATTTTTATACCAAAGATCAAGATATGAAAAGAATGGTGCAGAATAGTAGTATCTGCATAGATTCTTTTGAAACAGATGGCACGAAACAACTGTACTACGGATACATAGAAGAGATTTGGGAGCTGGACTACAGGGATAATTTCAGAATCCCCTTATTTCGGTGCCATTTGGTCATTAAGAAACAGGTGATACCAGATGATAAAGAGCATACTACTGTGAACCTGGAATGTGTTGCATACCAAAAAAAACCATTTGTCCTTGCTCAACAAGTTCATCAAGTCTTCTACATCATGGATCCGTCGAATAAGAAGCGGTACATAGTTCTGAAATAAAAAAGAAGTATTGTCGGAGTGAAAAACATAGTGGACAAGAAAGATTACAATAAAATTGACGAGTATCCTTCTCCAGGTGACCAAATTAGTGGCAACGAAGAAGTGACACCTGCCCTGGATCCGTACGTACGCAACGATCATCAAGAAGGAATAATTTTGTAACCAAACATGTAATATATTTTGTATCTTTACCGGAGTTGAACAAAGTGTCTTTTGAAATATACGTATTCCCTAATATAGTGGTTTCTCTATAAATTATGTGAAGAATGATTCAAAGCTCTATTCAAACAGTATTGGAAATGCAAACCCCGAATGCAAATAGCCACGCACGGGAGTAGGAAACTTTGGCTGCTGCGATTATTCTTGTCAGTTCTTCGGAGTGAACAAATTGAGGTAGTGAGTTATCTTACTCGGTTTTGGGCTCGTAACCAGCTGAGATAGCTCGTCCGTATAAGTATTTGAGGGCACACCAGCAGCCGAAGTTTCGAACTCTCGCGCCACTATTTGTCTTGTTGCTCACCGTTGTCCCCTCCGCCTGCCGACGCTCGCTACGCAGTTTCGCCCGTCGCCATCTCCTCCACCCACCGCCGCCCCTCCTCTGCCATCCCTACCGGCCAGGATGACCCGCAGCGGCCGTGAACAAGCTAAGGCCCGCATGACAGGCCTCCTAGAGGTCACTGGCCTACCCTCCCCGACCAGCCCTGCCATCGGCGTCCCTCCTCGACCAGCCCCACCACCGGCCTCCCCAACCACAGTAGATTAGGTTGCTTTTTTTCTTTGTTTTTTCTATGATATGTGCTAGTAGATTAATTTTGTATATGTTATATATATATTCCAGTAGATTAATTTTTTATATGTTAGATATATATGTTTTGTGATATATGCTAGTAGATTAATTTTTTATATTTTAATATGTTAGATATATATGCTAGTAGATGCATTATAACCTGGAATGCTAGTACATGCATTTGGAATATGCTAGTAGATTTATATTTTATATGTTAGATATATATGTACTGTGAGTAGGGTCCTTTAATATGCTGTAGATGCATTTTTAATACGTTAGCATGTATTTTTAATATGCTAGTAGATTAATTTTAATTAATAGCCCCTGTACATCGCCATCGCCCTCGAGACTGTTTGCTGAGATGACTACCACTGCTGTGAGCAAGAAGAGGCAGGGAGAGGGAAGAAAGCGGTCCAAAAAGCCAGAGGTCAAGTACATCGTGACCACTCTACATGACTCTGGGCCCCTCTCGAGCCGGACGATGCGAGGAAGAAGTTTTCAACCTATGCAGGATTGTAGCATGAGATCGGGTTACCATCAGCCATGAAAGCCGAAAGAAGGTCAGCAAAATGCAGCTCAAATTGGTAACGACTGAAATCATGAACTACTTCATCATAAGAGATGAATGGAAGGCGCGCATGGAACGAACTACCAAGATGACAATGTGCAAGGCGTGAAAGAATTGGAAGACCACGCTGCTAACGGAGTACGATTTTCGACGGAGTGAACAGAGCAGACCTTCTCGAAGGAAAACAAGTACCCCCACCGTTTGGGCACAGCTGGCTACATGAGCATGTTAAAGAAGGAGGAAAGGAAGGATCAGCAGGCATCACAGTCCAATGCCCCAACTCAATTTGCGAACATCCATGATGTGAGGACTGGAGCTTGGGCTAGAGCAAGGGCAAAATTTGATACCACATCAGCTTTAGCCCAACCCAAATTTAACAACCCAGCTGATGAGTTGGCTTATTGACGCTTGGTGAGATATCTAAGATACTAAGTAGTATCACAGCTTATGACTAATCTCGTATCAATTAAAATATCAAATCTGGTTTTTGCAGCTCGAACTCGATCTGGCATCTCAAGCTGGAACCTTCTCGGGTGATATACTTGAAGAGGGCTTGGGAAACCCAGAGCACCCTGGTCGCACGCAGGGTGTAGGGTCTTTCTGTCTATGGAAATATGGATGCAACCAAGAATTGGAAGCGAAGCGCCAACGCAAAAGAGTGAGGAAAGCGCTCGAAGAACAACGCAAGTGTCTAGAGTTTAAAGAAGAGTTTCTAAATAACCTGAGAATGGAGTTTCAAGCTGGGAGAAGCAAACCAACCATTGCATGCAGTCCCGGTGCTCGGAGTAGCTGCGCTTCGATTGACCTCCCTACTCCTGGCGAAGATTTGGAAGCCACATTCTCATGCTATGAGATTGAGGTAAAAGCGTTGTATCTCTACAATGCGCCACACAAGATCATTTTAGACGCCTTGGCTAATAGTGTGCACCGTTACATAGGTTGCGATGAAATGCACTATTAAAGTGAGGATTTAGGGCATGGATGAACCAGTCGATGCAGCTCGGGGGCTAGTATATCCAATATCAGTAGCACAGGGGGTACACAATGTTCCCCTAGCCCCTTCTTACGCAAAGGTAACCGTTGACGGTGTCAACAACACTTTCAAGCAAGTCAAGCTCCTGATTCCACCAAACGATGAGATCTTAACTCTAGAGAATGCCAAGAGCACATTTATCCAGTGGCCCAAGAGGTACATCTTCCTCAACCGGTCATGACCGACTAGCAAGGTTTTCACAAAACCTTTGACGCACTCCCCTATTATAATGCTGACCTTATCACCACAAGCGTTAGAACCACCAATGCAAGAATCGCCAAAGAGTAGTGTGCCAGAGCCTAATGTGGCACCATTGGAGCCAATGTGGAACCGCCGTAGCATGGCGTGCGAAAGAAGTTGATGCGCTTGACTCCTTGCGAACAAATATCCGTCGAACAAATTCAAGCGTTATACGTCGTGGAGGGATCCTCCTGGCTGCTCCGATTCAACGTTCATACAAGCTCGGGAAACCACTGGTCAAGCATCCAAAGATTATCACCTCCAAGCTTGGGTGGGCTTGCTCACTATTGCACAAGTATATGGATAACTTTAAGAAACGAAACAAGAAGGAGTGGAGGGAAGGTATCGTAGTCAAGTTCAAATATGAACACTTCCTCCATGAACAAGGGCAACTGTTCCCAGTGACTTGGGAGGACTTGTACCTCATGTACAATCTAGACGCCTTGGACGCGAGCCTCATTAGATGCTTCACACTATAAGTGCCTACACTCGCGCTCCATGTATATTAGTAGAATATCTATACATGTCGCTAATATAGAACACTTTGGTCGTGTATATATAGGTACACTCTTGTCAAAGCAAGAGAAGGAAAAGAACATGTAGGATTCCTTGACCCACACCTTGGCTCTGAGCAGTTCATGGATGAACGTGAAAGAGTTGTTGAGGATTACATCTTCCAAGTTATGGAGGCCTCCCAAGATAACAAATTCATCCTTTATCCTCTCAATAAAAAGTAAGCACTATATACTTTTTCGTTTGTGATACTTGTTCATTTTGTACCATCGGTGCAACGTCAACTTACTTTGGATTAATGACTATGTAGTTTCTACTGGATTCTTATTGTTATTATACTTAATGAGTCCAAAGTCTATTACGTGGATTCTTACCTAAATAAGAAGATCAACTTGAAAAGAGTCGGTAGGATGATCCATAGGTAGACAAATTACCTCATCTAACTCTATTCTATTAGGTCACTAGTCTAATTAAACATTTTCTACCATCATTCAGAGCCTACCAACTTTTCCTTGTGTGCGGAGGGAAAAAAGCCGAGGTGGGGGTCCCTAATAAGCTACAACACTTCTTCGACTTTCTGATATGTATCCAGTTCCACACATTTACGCTTCATAATATGAGTTATATAGAACTTAATTAAACCTAGTCTTTCTATATCTTTTCAGTGCCACCAGCAGCACGACTTGAGCAATTTCTGTGGCTTCTATGTTTGCCACCACATAAACCTTCTCATGGGTCGACCTGATGAGAACAAAGCTGCAGTCACCGAGGTAAGCACAATATTTTCTATAATAGTTTCATATTCATCTTCTTCTACATGGCATCAGTATGATCTTCATATTGATAGATTGCATCTATTGCCAAAACAGAATTGCCAAAGACAGAGCTTGCCATGATTCGAATGTAGTTGGCAGACTTCATTGTTTCGAACGTCATCCAACCAAATGGCGAGTTCCACCATGACGGAACTGATGAATGAGTTTATGCAAATGTGACTCAAACTTGTGTATTCAGTCGTGTAATGAACTCAATTCAAATGTGATGGATGAACTTCTTTAATTTATGAATTTCTATCTACTTGAGTTCATCTATGAATTAAAATGTAATGTGAGTGTCAATGTACATGTGTAGATGTATTATTTATGGTCTAGGAGAGATTTAGAAAAATTAATTTGAGATACATAAATTGTATTTTCTATTTTAGGGCAGGCATAAACCTGAATTATGCCTGCCTGTCCCAAATAATATCCTAGCCGGTTTTGCACATAAACCTGTTGGGATAATGAAACAAGGTAAGATGAACTGACGGAGATAGTATTTTCTCTCGGTCAGTTTTGTCTAATGAAACGATGGAGATACTATTTTATCTCAGTCGGTTTTATTAATTGAATCGACGGAGATAATGTTCTATCTCAGTCGGCTTTACTGGGTGAACCAATTGAGGGTTTGTTATCCCAGCCGGTTCCGAGAACCGGCTAAGATAACATAGATTATTACCTCCCTTTGCCTATAGTCAGATCAAAAACCACCTGAGATAACCCTTTTGAACCGACTGTAAAAGCCTTTTATTTGATAGTGATATACTGTTCTTACTGTCAATTCAAATCATGGTGTTGCTCGAGAAAACTTCTGGTTCCGGCACTGGTGGCAGTGAATCTACGTAGAAGCCAGTTTCATTGGGATGGCATGGATAACATAGCCCGTCCATAGTTCCATGCTACACAAAGGTATATTAACTTGCATAGATTGATCGATCGCCCGCTAGCTGCTTTCCATGTCGAAAAGGAATTTAATCAAATATCTTGTTTTAGTTTATCCTTTTCTAAAATGCTTGTAATGTTTCGCTTATAGATGGTCTCAAACCTCACCTATCGGTAACAAAAATTAAAATAAAATATTTTATCAAAAGACAAATCAAGACGAGGCATTTTACCACGTCTTTAAAAATATTGTCAATGGTCTTTCTGCGATGCGCCTACACTCTTGCCTACGTACGTACGGAAAAGATGAGAAACTATGAAAGGCAAAGCAGGTAGTGTGTGTACATACACATGCACCAGAGCTCATAGAAAACCGAAAAGAAAACCAGGTGAAAAGAGTGGGGATCGAGTGGCCATGCAAAAGCGTTTTCTGCTGCCATTCAAAGTTAGGAAGCGTCCCCAGCTAGCTCGGGACGTGTGCATCCTGTGTGGTACGTACGTGAACAGTTGGAAGCATGGGACGCCAACTTTACCCGTTCCAATCCAGTGCATACCGTGCTGGAGATTTTGTAAGTTCTTATTATTAAGCACCTCATGTCAGTCTACGCCAACGCTGTTATTCTACCTTAATTGATTTGCCGGAGAAAACTATTAATTTAATGAACAAACTACCATAAAACTACATATTTGCATACTAGTTTCACACTACATATTTTGGGACTTAGTGTATCACAAAACTAGAGACTTAACGAACAATTTCGCATAACTACGTATTTAGGGACCAACCGTATCACAAAACCCAGGCCCACAGGAAATATTCACAAAATCCTAATCTGTAGTTATTTTTTTCTAAAGTTGGTTCTTAAATCTATAGTTTTGTTATAGTTTCTACATTAAACATGTAATTTTGTGACATTTACTGTACTTTAATCAAGTGGTATGTATGATTGAACGGATTGGTCGAACAGACGAATCCCATTTTCTGCAAATTAAACGGAAAAGATCGGTCAAAGGTTTAGCATATCAAACGGTTATCTAACATGAGGAACTAGCTTCAAGATGAAGATCACCATAGAACCACGTTCCACTGACAAAAACAGTTATCTTGCACAAAGTTGTTTTATCCGTCCAGTGATTGATGATGATGATGAGAGAGATGGCAATGGCATGCACCTTCCAGCTAAAGATGCTTCCTCTTGTCCTAGCTAGAAGCCTGCTAGAAATCGGGAAGTCATAGGGTGAACATGGCGATATTTATAGGTTTGAACTTTTTAAAAAGCACATCCATGTTCTGAAAAAAATTCTTCTATATATAACATAGAATGAAGTATACACAGATAAATTTTAATGAAATAATATGTCTTTATGACCTATGGAAAAAACGGATATATGTCCTAGAAATCTCTCTTCTGAAGTGCATTGTTCTTACTTGGTCTAAAGGGTTAAAGAGGCCAAAAATATGCCTTTGTTTTGCCTTAGCTTGGCTTGCTACTCTTTAGATCTCCTTTCCCCTTTTGTCTTTTCCTTTGCGTCACTCACTCAAAGTTCCAATCTTACTCTGGTTGCACCTAATAATTTTGATGTAATGAGCTCACGAAGTACACTGAGCAAAGGTCATGCACAGATAAACCATAAAAAGTGGAAATAAAGCAAGCTCTTACTGATCAATCATTTCACTAACTAATTTACTTCGGTTCCGTGTGTATGCTGCAGATTGATGCAGTGCGTTACTTGTCTTGAAAGTAATTCATGTGAATGTGTTCTGGACCTTGCAAGAGGAAAAGATGCATAGCATGGCAGACTGAACACTGTCACTCTCCATCTTTTGTTGTTTGCCATCTTCCTTTTCTCGTAAAGAGAATAAACGTTGGTTGCATGGTAAGATCGAGACATTATTTCATAGTACGAGTGGTGCCGCAATAATGATCATGTCTTCATAAAAGGAAATTGCAGGAGATTTGCTCCTGAAATCATGGAAAAAATTGAGTATAGGTAGGGTTATCAGAGAAATGAATATAGCAAGATCTTCCATGGGACGCATGCGTTGAAGAAATGGAGCTGAATTCCTTTACAAATATTAATGCATTAAAAATCGGAAAACATAATGAGGAAGACGGGTTTCAGTGGGTGCTGATGGCTGTTTATGGTGTAGCACAACCACAAGATGAGAAAAATACGACACCCACATGAGAAAAATAATAATAACTTTGATGCTAGATGGTCCTTTTGTTTAATGCAGTCATTGATGGTTTGGATCTGCGTGAAATAGCTCTCTGCAGGAGAAAAATCACTTGGAAAAATTCAGCGGATGATCCGACTTTTGAAAAACTAGACAGAGTGCTCTCCAACAACCATTGGGAACAAAAATTTCCACTGGTGTCGGTTCAAGCTCTCGAACGTTTCTTTTCAACTACACTCTACGTACTCCTTCTGGATACGGGGCCAATTTCTTACAGGGGCAATCAACCGTTTTTCAGATTTGAGTTAGGCTGACTAACCAAGGATGGGTTCTAAGACATGGTGATGGCCAGTTGGCGCCAAGAAAATAGGGGTGATTCTTCGATTTCTAGATGGCAGGCCAAAATTCGACGGTTACATCAACATTTATGTGGGTGGGCATACAACACCGCAGGGACTTACAAAAAAGAAAGGAAAGAACAATTAGCCGTAATTGATGCCCTTGATAAACATGTTGAAACTGTTGGGTTGTTTATCGATGATATTCACCAAAAAAGGGGGCCAATGATCGTCTAGCCTGGTTATTACGGGATGAAGAATTAAATTGTATCAACGAGTTAAGGTTAAAACTTGCTTGAGGGTGATAAAAAAATATTTTCACTTGATGGCTAATGGCAAACACCGAAAGCAGCTCATCTTTCGTCGTAATCATGAGGATGGGGAGAGTACAGGGGATTCTAACCTCAAGACGTATATCACTAATTATTATAAAGGCCTCTTTGGCTGACCAGAAGAGATTAATTTCTCTATGGATGAAAATTAGCATGACGATGTACCTCAGGTGCCTTTGGAGGTGAATGCTATCATTTCGGCTTTTTTCACGGAGAAGGAAGTATGGGATGCCATATTCCAAATGGAACACAATAAGGCATTGAGGCCTGACGGATTCCCTACTGAGTTCTACCAGATATTTTGGGGAGGTGATCAAAGAGGATTTGATGGCCATGTTCCACAAATTACATGCCGGCAATCTGCTTCCATACAGACTCAACTTTGGGGTCATCACCCTTCTGCCAAAATAAGAGGCAAATAAAATACAACAATATAGACCAGTTTTTCTTCTAAATGTCTGCTTTAAAATTTTCACCAAGCTAGGGACCAATAGAATAACCCTGGTGGTAGAGAACATAATACGACCTACGCAAACATCATCCATGCATAGTCGTTATATCATGGACGGAGTGGTGATTCTTCATGAGATGGTCCATGAGCTGCATAGGAAGAAGCAAAGCAGAGTCATTTAAAAAATCAATTTTGAAAAGGGATATGAAAAATTCAAGTGGCCTTTCCTCCAATCAACATTGCAGATGGAAGGATTCTCGCCACTTTGGTGCCAATGGGTTCAAAACTTCGTCAAGGGGGGTGTTAGTATTAAAACTAGTGATAGTAGCACACCTTATTTTCAGAGAAAGAAGGGATTATGGTAGGGTGACGTTCTATCACCTATTTTGTTCAATATTATGGTCAATAGGCTAGCTATCATTATTGACCGTGCCAAATTGGACAATCAGATAAATGCGGTCGTTCCCCACTTAGTGGACGATGGCTTTCTATTCTCCAATATGCGGATGACATTGTATTATTTATGGAGCATGATTTGGACAAAGCAATGAACCTAAAACTCCTCATATGCGCCTTCGAGCAATTATCTGGTTTAAAGATTAACTTTTGTAGCGAACTTTTTTGCTTCAGTGAAGCTAAGGAATTCGAAGAGTAATGTGGACAGCTCTTTGGATGTGAATTAGGGTGTTTCCCCTTTCATTATCAAGATATTCCTATCCATTATAAGAAAACTCAGAACGCAAATTGGAATAGGGTGGAGGACCGCTTTGAGAAATAGTTGAGTAGCTAGAAGGGAAAACACCTTTCATATGGTGGCCATTTGGTCTTAGTTAACTCTATCCTAAGTAGCTTGTCCATGTTCATGCTATTATTTTTTGAGCACAAAAGGAAATACATGCTTGCTAAGTGGAGTATACTATGTAGGCCGCGCGATCAAGGCGACCTAGGCATCTAGGATCTCGATGTGAAAAATATAAGCTCGTTATGCAAGTGGTTAATTATTTAAACTGTTAAAATGAGGAGAGCATTTCGCAATCGTGAGCAAACTAGGTGACTCTCACTTCTGGTCCGGCCTGATGAAAGTTAAATGTACTTTATTCCGGCATGGGACATTTCGTCTTCATGATGGTTCTTAACTATTTCTAAATAGATAAGTGGCTCAGCAACAACCCACTGTCAATTCAGTATCCACGGCTGTTCAATCTTGCTCGCAAGAAAAATGCTACGGTGGCACCGGTCTTGAGCTCTAACCTGTTGAGCATAAGCTTTTGGTGTGGCGTAGCTGGGTAAAATTTGCTAGACCTATATGAACTCAATAAAAGAGCGGCTTAGATACACTTGACTCAGGTCAAGGATGGCTTCACATGGAATCTCCATAAAAATTGTACCCATTGATTTGGTACAATATGTCATTATATCACTTGAAGGGATGTTACATAGTCGCTCTTTGAACCATTGGTTGACTCCACAATTATGATGTTTCATGATCCAATCATCTGACTGTGTTAGATTCTTCTGTCGTACAATGTCCATGTGTGCCCGCTTATACAGAGACACTACTATCTTGTGCTGCAAAACCGTGAAATGGACTTGAGCATACCCAATCTGAACTGGAGTGATTACTTTCCTACCAATGTTCCTAGCACCATGCAGCCTACCCTCATGTTGAGATCGAGGCATGCCTATGTGTTAAGATGTGCCATGTAATTAATGCAAAACTAAAGGACCTCTTCCGTTGCATAGCTTTCGACGATGTTGCCCTTTGGACGAGATCGATTTCGAATGTAGGGCTTTAGAATTACCATGTAGCGCTCAAATAGGTACATGTTGTGTAGGAATACAGGGTGCACATCCTTATCTCGTGCATGAGGTGAGTAATCAGATGGACCATGATATCAAAGAACGACGGAGGGAGAAACATCTCTAATTCGCATAGTCTTCACCACCCCCTCTTGCAGAGCCTTTCTCGACAGTTCTATCAAATTCAGCAATCATCCGGCAGTACTTGTGATCCCTGCGAAGGAACCGATAGTGAGGCATGTACATGGTTTTTTAGAATTCTTCAGCAACCTGCTTGCTGTTTCAACTAGGAATTGAACACATGTATTGAGCCCTTTAATAGTCTACCCCGTACAGTTACCGTAAGCTGGAGAATCCTTTATGGTTAGGAATAACATGCAGTGTAACATGAAGCTTTCCTTTAGGCGCGCATCCCACACATGTAACCCTTCAATCCAAAAAATTTACAAATCTTCCACCAATGGTGCAAAGTGCACACAATGTCACTACCAGGTTGTTTCACACCTTGAATAAGTATTGTCATCATGATGTACTTCCGCTTCATACACAACCAAGGAGGAGGTTATAATGCAAAAATTCACGGGCCAAGTATTGTGTTGGCTGCACATGTTACCGACCAGGTTCATTCCATTAGCGCTCAGTGCTAACCTCATATTCACCACTTCACTGAATGTAGGATACCTCCTATCAACATTTCTCCACTATAAAGAATCTGTGGGGTGTCTCAGCATTCCATCATCTGTACGCTCCTCTGCGTGCCACTGCATCCTTTTAGCATCCTTAGCATTCGCATATAAACGCTTCAATTGGGGGATTAGAGGCAAGTACCATGCAACCTTAACAGAAGTTTCCTTCCTCACATCCACGCCATCCTCGCTATCATCACCGTTATTCATACGCTTGTATCGAGAAGCTTTGCACATTGGACATGCATACAATTCCGCATGCTCTCAGTACAGGATAGAGTCATTCGGATATGCATGTATTTTCTCTACGTCCATTCCCAAGGGGCAAAGAACATTTTTGGCTCTGTTTGTAGTTTTCGGCATATGGTTTCCCTTTGAAATCATGTCCTCTGACAAAGTTAGGAGTAACTTGCCTTCAATTTCAATAGTTCTAGCATGCTGGACAAATTTGTGTACTTGCAGTTCGAGTCCATAGGTTTCTCTATGTCTTCCAGCAACCCAAAAAATTTATTCTACTTCCAATTATTCTCACAGTTTTCTTCAACATCGCGCAGCATCTGACCTAGGTCGTTTTCTTGATGCCTCGACTTGTCATCTTGCGACACGTCCTCTTCTGAAATACGGACATAATTAGGCATTTACCCGAAACATAGGCTATTGACAGGATCACGGATGTCGTTGCGTTTGTCCATATTTGCGGGACCTTCCCCTATGATCTAATCTTCAGCATGACTGGTCCAACATACGTACGCCTTCATGAATTCCCTCATGATCAAATGTGTTTGGATCAGCATGGACAACAGATCCACTTGTCCCCTCCATTCAAACTATCTTGTTTGGTTGCTTCTAAGAAATTCGAGACGCTATGGATGTAATCTTCACATTTATAGTTCTCGACGTACATCCACCATCGATCCATTTACAAAGTGCACATATATTTAACATTAATTCAAATATTGTTAATCTATAGACTATAAAATTAATAACAACGTTATATGCATATCTCATTGTTAAACAACTATACCTTACAATTCTGTTAAGTGAATATTGAGTGTATGCCCTAACATTTGGAAACTGCCCAACCTGTGTATTGAGAGTATGTCTTAACACTTACAACTTGCATTGAATGTGGATGCTGCTCAATTCAGAAAGCATTTATGGATCTGGATTATTACCTCAGTCGGTTTATATACAAAAACCAACCGAGGAAAGCTTTCACCCAGAGTTGCTGCTCAATTCAGACAACATTTATGGATCAAGAATATTACCTTAGTCGGTCTACTAAAACAACCGACCGAGGAAATCTTTTTATAGTCGGTTTGTTACAAGAATTACATCCAGAATCAGAATTTGAACTAACCGAGATATTTTGTAGTCGGTTCGCATGATGGAACTGATTGAGATAATGTATTCAATCAGTTCACGCGCTAAACCGACAGAGTGAGAAAACGTCGATTTATCTTCAAACATCGATTCACGTGCTCAACTGCTGTATACCTGGCCCGCCGCTTCATCTTCTCCGACGTCGCTTCATCTTCTACACCGCTGCAAAAAATATATATGCCGCTCCATTCACCCCGCCTCTCCTCTACTAGATGCTCTTCTCTCCTCTGCCATGGAGTGTCCACCGTCACAACCACCGTCGGCTGTCCCTTCACCCTGCAAGGTTGCTCCACCACCGATTAGTTGGCCATCTAATTACTCGTCTGAGGAGGACTCACCAAAGATGGTGGTTTCTTCCCGATGAGGAGACCGATCGCTCCACCGACGAGACGATGGTGACCTTCAATGACTCGTGGATGGACGACATTGACGGTGGTCTGCTACCGTTTGACTCGGAGGAGGAGGAGACCAACGAGGAGGAGGACAATGACGAGGCGGTCAAGAAGAGGAGGAGGACGACAATGGCAGTCTGGAGGAGGAGGAGCATGATGATGCTGCTGCCGCCGTTGACGATGGCTTGGAGGAGGAGAAGGACGCCGCCGACTCTGATGATGCCACCGACTCTGACAATTCCGATGACTCTGACGGACACCACAGAGACGCCGAGGAGACCTCCATGGCATGATCCAGCCCGCCGAGGACGCTTAGGCTATTGTAGATATATTAGTGTTAAATTATATGTTTAATTAGTACAGTGTAATGCTTAATCCAAAAACAGTCATTTGGATTTGTTAAGCGATATTTTGCTATCCAAAATAGTAATTCAGATTAATTAAGAACTGCAGTTGTGCCTGTGTTCTATGTACTGTCCAAAATTTTAAAAAACTTTTACTGCCGGTTCAGTAAAAAAGCTGACTGAGTTACGTTTTCAGCCGGTTCAAAACAAAAAATCGACTATAACAATACGTGCGTTCCAGTTGGTTGCGTACACTGAATCGGCTATATATTTATGCAGTCGGTTCTCTCTGTAAATCGACTGGGATGATATATTATAACAGCCGGTTAATGTTTTGCACCCGGTTATCTCACCTAAACCGGCTGTTGTGGATGTTCTTCCTATTGGTTTCTCCTTCGAAAGCTAGGAGTTCGGCACATTGGAGAGATGGAGGAGGCACCTGAAAGTTGTGCTGCCACGGTAGACCCAAAAAACTGTAAATGACGTTGAATGTTCATCCGCCCAACCAGTAAGAATTAATCCACCTCCTCTCCAGCACTGACGAGGATTGCTGAAGGGGAGGGAGGCATGATTTGGTAGGTGATGGGCAGGGGTGGAGTCACTTTTGATCACCTCTCCTTCTACCTTAAGAGTGGGGAAAGGAGAGCGCAACACTAGAAAGTTCGATCATTTACTATTAAAAACCAGAAAGGATGGCATTTTTTTCTCCCTCTCACAAACCAAGACTACTCAGGGACTGCATTTGTTCAAAGATCAATTTCAGCTAAGAAAAGTATTATATGAATTTCTGAATAATAGGATGTACAAACGGCTAATCATCGTGGCCGAGCTTGTACCAAATCTTAAATGGGACCAATCTAGCAAATCGTGCTTCAGATCACTTGCCAGCTGACTCTGAGAGTCTGAGTTAGTGCATAAGTAGCAACAAATACTACTCCATGTGTTCAGAGATATAAGACATATTTTTTAAATGTCTAAATTTAAGCTTTGGCTAGCAATTAATATGTATATTATATGACACAAAATTGATATCGTTGAATTTATATTTAAATATTTTTTTATGATTATGACTTTGTAAGTATTAATAAAATATTGTATAAAGATCTCACGATCAAAGCTGAAATTTGGAGAGACAAAATATGCGAGGACATACGATAAGTATTCTTTCTTTCTTAAAGAAAATATAATGGAAAATGTAGTTCATTATTGCTTAAATCGTACTATTGTGTTTTACCACTTTTGAATTTTAACTTACTGAAATAAGGTGACAACAACATATTAAACTGCGCCACTCAAACATTACTTAATGTTGACAACATTAGCTGAAACCCCTCCAGCTGTGTTCTGCGAATCAAGACCAAAACACACACCAGCGACATATCATCATTGTGCCGAAAGAATGTTGATCGAATTTAACTTACTTGGGGCCATTTGTCCAAAGTGTTCCTTCATTTCACTATATATATTGGCAACATCTATCTCCAAAGCTCTATCTTGTAATCTTCCAAGTAAACAAGCCTAGCTAATTAGTTAAGTAAAACTGTTCCTCCTTATAACCGACCGCCAGGCCCTAGTAATTCATTAAAGAACCTGGAAAGAACAATGTGGGTGATCCAAGGAAGGGATCGATATTAATAGAATCTCTACATGTTGATCAATTGTCAAGGAAAAGAATTATGCCTGCATAAAGTACGGTTATCATTGGCAAACGGTCTAGGCTAAAATGTTATAATGCCGTGCTTGAGGCAAGAAAATTGAACGATGCACTAGGAGCCTTTTTTTTTGTGATGATCGAATAATTTATTTCTTATGATGATCGATGTCATGATGTCAATAGACATATTGGAAAAATAATCTGTGTTTTGTCCCTTTTACTTATGCAGATTCTCTTTGTTGCGCAGCCGGACCTAATAATTAGGATATGGGCCCACTATTATATATTTAAATATATAATAAAAAAAGACATGTTAGAAAATTCCACAAAAAATAAAAATATTTAGCTATTAATTAGGTGGATCATCCTTTTATTAGTGGACCACAACAGATAGATATTCATAACCGCATCTAAACAGATCACAACCTATAGATTATCATAATTGTAACTAAACAGATCGCAACCGATCTATCTCATAACTACACCTTAACATATCACAATTAATAGATCATCATTACTGTAACTGTACCTAAATAGATCACAGCTGATAGATCATGATAACTATACTTAAATAGATCACGACCAATAAATGTTCATAATTCTACCCAAAGAGATCATAACCAATAGATCACCATAATTGTACTAAATAGATCATAACCGATAGATCATCATAAGTGTATCTAAATAGATCCTAACTGTACTTAAACAGATCACAACCGATAGTCTTCATAATTTTATTAAACATATCACATCCGATCGATTTTCATATTTGCACCTAAACATATTACAACCAACAAATTTTCATAACTGCGCCCAGATGTCATCCGGCTATTAATCTGGTGGACACTTATTATTAATAGACCACAACCAATAGATCGTCATAACCGTACCTAACCATTTTCTATCATGGATCTGGTGTGTCTTAATAATTAATAGCCCAAGACGAATAGATATTTATAATATTACACCTCATAAAAAGCTATCTAAGTTTTAAGTCCATATACCGATCAAATATCAACTACCGGTGATATGAACTGTAAGTCCACGTATTCAGCTAATATCCTATACAAATGGTCAGCTAATTATGATCTGAACTTTAGTTTCGCATGATCGATCTAATATCATATACAAACAACCAATTGACCCAGTTTCAACGACTGGTCAACCGACTCACCATCTCAACTTTTATATTTCATGTCGATCTAATATTACCTAAAAGTTTGAAAAATTAAATATGACTAAAAATGTTTCCTGCATAAGTGCAAGGACACCGTGCTAGTTTTCTTAAAAACATATGGATTTTGACTAAAGCTCTTAAAAAGAGTACGTTAAGTGGCAATAATCTGTGATTAAAAGCTATAAACACTTCTTTCTGTGTGCATAATTCCGTGACTGCCCCCATTTATTCTTCTTTGTCCCTTTCAAACTGAAGTTAGAAGTCGCGTGCAGATAAACAACCCGTAGGCCCAATCTAACAGAGCCGAGGTCATTAAAGATTCTTCAATTTTAAAAGTAAGAATTTAATTTTAGAAATAAGAAATATTTCAATGTTCAAAAGACATATATCTATTCCAGGATTTGTTTTCATCGTCATATTACGTGTGATGAGAGTTTCAAACTTAGATCTTATATTGATATGCTTCAACAATATTTTTTTGCACTATAGTTAGCCGGTGGTAATGGTTATCAAATTATTAGTAAATAATTATCAGGTCACGTGTCATCTAACCATTGGTGCACTAGATGTAAGCTTAGGAGTGAGTGGTGAAGAGCTATCTCACTACTGCAGATAGACCCTTTCCTGAACATTACTACTGACGGGCACAAGATAGACCGTCAGTGGTAAACACATCACTGACGGGCGGATTAGTACGACCGTCAGTGGATATAAGAGCTTTACAAATTTTACGTAGAAAAAATATCACTGACGGGCTCAAAACTAGGCCCGTCAGTGGAGCTGTTATACCACTGACGGGCGCGAAAACCAGCCCGTCAGCGGATCTCTTGGCCCACTAAATACCATCTAACCCTAACAGCCCACCCCTCTCTCTTCTCTCCCTCTCTCCCGCAGCCCCGCCCCCTCTCTCCCCCAGCCCCGCCGCTCCCTCTCTCCCCCGAATCTCTCTCTCCCCCAGCCCCGCCGCTCCCTCCCTCCCCCTCTCCTCTAGCGGTGCGTCGGTGGCGACCTCCCCTCCGGCCTCCCCTCCCCGCTCCCTCTCTCCCTCTCTCCCCCTCTCCTCCAGCGGTGCGTCGGTGGCGACCTCCCCTCCGGCCTCCCCTGCTCCGGTGCGGCGTGGGGCTAGCGGCGAGGGGCTGGCGGCGCGGGGGCCAGCAGCGCGGGGGCCGGCGGCGGATCGAGCGGCGCGGGGGCAGCGGCGTGGGGCGGCGGCGCGGGGGCAGCGGCGTGGGGCAAGCGGCAGATCCAGCGGCGCCCGAGCAAGCGGCGCGTGGGCCAGCGGCGCGGGGCAACGGCGCGGGGCAACGGCGCGGGGCAACGGCGCGGGGGCCGGCGGCGGATCGAGCGGCGCGGGGCAGCGGCGTGGGGCGGTGGCGGCGGATCCAGCGGCGCCCGGGCAAGCGGCGGCGAAGGAGGAGCGTCGGCAGCCAGCAGAGGAGCGGAGGAGGGCGGAGGAGCGGAGCGGCGCCCGGGCAAGCAGCGCGGGGGCCGGCGGCGGATCCAGCGGCGCGGGGGCAGCGGCGCGGGGCCAGCGGCGGATCGAGCGGGGCGGGGGGCAGCGGCGCGGGGCCAGTGGCGCCCGGGGCAGCGGTGGATCCAGCGGGCTACCCGGGCCCGGCCCAATTTTTTTTTGTTCCCCAGATGTATCTCCACTGACGGGCATTGAGCCCGTCAGTGGATTTTTTAGCACCACTGACATTTAATTAGTGACGGGCCCAAATGCCCGTCAGTAGATACGTTTTTTGCCCGTCAGTACTGATGTATTCTGCAGTAGTGTCTAGTAGTAATTTTTATATTATCAGATCAATGATGCACCCTTATCTACCTAAGTACAATGGAGGAGTGGTGGACTCATCTAGTCCCAAATACCCCAAGGGTGGGAATGAGGTTCAATTAATTGATAACACACTGACTACACTCTGATTACTAGTCAGTGATAGCTCGTTCATGATAAGGACATGACCCTTTGGATACGACCATACTTGCTATCCAAGCGAAGGTTCAAGCACAAAATAACACAAGTAATGGCAAGAGAGTGATCAACATTTAAATATCAAGATACAAGAGGATGACGAAGTTGAATGAAGACGAAGACGTATCCGCACATGAAGATGATGAACTACTAGATGCCTTCTACAAGCAAGTGATGCCTCCATGAATGTAGGATGAATAGTGGCTAATTATACACCCACAAAAATACACCAAATATTTCATCGAATTAGAAAATATTTAGATGAGTTATTTAAGCCTATGGTGCTATGCCACCAAGTCCTAGGTTAGGCTCATGTAATAAAATAGACCCAAGAGGGTTCCGAAATGAGTCCTAAATAGTTTCCAACCTCCTACTTGAAATCCCTAGGGCAGCCCCTCTTGTCCCCACTTGGTCCTTTACCTATACAGAGTCTCTAAACCCTCCTAGATTAGATTGGGTTTTATTTAGTTAAAAGTTAGCCACATTGCAACTTCGTGTTCTTCAGTTGTCTCCAATGACCACCTGTCAAGACCGCTTTTGAAACCTCAATTTATCTAGTACTTCATCTCTATTGCAATTTCATATTCCTTTTATCTTGTTCTTGCTAGTTATTTGATTGCTTGCAGGAATAAAAGTTCATGGATAGGTCGATCGTGCTTCCGATATCGTCAATAACCCTTCAGAGTTGGTATAGCGATTGCTAAGACGCTTCGTCGTTGTATGGGGTAGTCGGATCATCAATGTTATCTCCACAAGTTGATAATTATTGTTCCCATTGAATGATCGGGATAGCCATAGTGTCATCATGTGGTATCAGAGCTCAAAGTTGTCGGTGAGAATTTACTATTTTTATAGTTTTAGATATGTTTGTCCTATTGCCTAGAAAAATCCTATAAAAAATTTAGGGTTAGTTCATTTGCTGTCAAACCATTTGAGCCATTGCATCTTTCTTTTCAGTAAAATTGCATTGTTTAATTCGTGGTTGCATTATCATGTCAACTTGTTGGTCATAGATTTTATTTCAGTGCCTAGTTTGTCTTAGCCATGATCATCTTGTTGTTGCCACCAGCACGATTGCAACTCATTGCCATAGGTCATCAACACGACATCATCATCATCTCCTTGCCCTTGCTTTTGCTACACCACCATCAGCCACCATCATGATGCCATCATCACCTGCCACCCTTGCCCTTGCCACACACTACCACGCCAACCTCGCTCCTGTCACGCGCCATAACTTTGCGCTGTCGCCCGCCTGCCATGACAAGCCTCGTTGCCTACACCACTTTGCTATCGTGTCACCTCTGGTACCACCTTCATCACTTGCATCTTCGCTCGGCCAAGCACAGATCCGATCAGCAAAGAGTTCAGAAAGACAACTCTGAAACAGGAAGATCATGTTACTTGAAGTTCAAGTTGCATTGCTACGGATTTGCCTACTTTGGTTTGGTTTCCATCTAAAATCTCTTGCGCAAGTCTTGGCCGACCTCTTGGTCTCTTTCAGGCTTAAGAAGGACCCAGATCACGACCTCCACATGGACTCAGACAAGAAAATCGAATCCCACTCAATTTGGATTTGGAATGCAATATCCTCAGTTTTATGGTTTTCAAATTTTTATTTTAAAGAAAAAGAATGTTACACGATGTAATTTAACCTTATATATTTTATTTGGTTCTATTTCAAATTAATTTGGGAGATATTTAAGAAGATTTGAATTTTTCATCACATATTTATTGTGGTATTTCTCTCTGAAAATATTTTTATTAGATTCTCCATACTCAATTTGTTTTTATGGAATTTTCTCACAATGTTTGGAGTGCTCTTGAATATTTTTTGGATTTATTTTGCTTCATGGAAAATGGCCACGGGTCGAACAGGCCCGCAGCCCACCTATTTTCTCCTTTTTCCTTTCTAGCCCGTAGTCCCCCACCCCCCGTCTCCCCTCTTGGGCCACTAGCGCCAACGGCCCATTCGGCCAGCCCCACCTCTATTTGGGCCAGCTCACGCCACCGGCTCAGCACGCGCACTGCAAGCTACGAGGCCCGTGCCAGACCCAGCTATGCCTTCTGCTCGGGCCAGCCCAGCAGGTCGACAGATCCACCTGGGCTAATGCGCTGCGCTAGAGTAGGCTGAGCACCAGGTCAGCGCGTGCACCACACGCCAGCATGCGCTGGCGCTGGTCATAGCAGCCACTGCAGTGATGTAACGTGCGTGCCGTCAACTTGAATGCGTATGTTGCCGTCGGCCTTAAGGCTACACCACCGTTCCTTCCCATTCCCCTTAGTGTCGATGCCTAGTATGTCAGGATTCGTGTGATACCTAGCATGTTAATGTTTGTATCATATTAGAACATATTAGCAAGATTCATAATCTGAAATATAATAGTGTTAAATATACACGGTTATGGCCTTCTCTTAGAAGACCTGTATTAAGGAGTCTTTAGTGCTAGACCTTATTCCGATCTTTGACACGATGATGCCTTCGCGCCATTGTTCCATTCCATCCAAACCATTCTTTCCGCTTTCTCTTTCTCTCATTACATTTTGGAATGTTTTATTGGAGTTGATATTTATTTGCTTTGCACTCGCTACATTGTGACAATTGGGAGTGAAGAAACCAAACCAGCTTCAGGTGCTGGAGAAGAGGAGGAATACTACCGGGAAGGCATGTCCCCTCTTCTTGATCATATTTGATCCCATAGTTATTAGTCATTAGTGTTTATAAACATGCATGTAGTTTTGTTCTAGTAGCTAGCCTGTCGATTGACACACCTTTACCTTTATCCATTGTCACCCTTTTTACTGATACCTCGAGCACATTAGCTTTATTATTCTTTACTATAGTAGAGAAATGCTTAGCCATGCTTAAATTATCCCTAGGATGCTTGGAATTGCCTCTTCGGAGAAATGAGATTCAGATCGATCATCCTAGTTAGTGAAACTTATTATTGAGATTGCTGAGCTGGGCTGGATGCCCTTTGATTTCTCCCTCTCTCTATTCTTCCTATTCTACTCTGGGTGAAACTTACCATCTAAAAGGTGCGGGCAACAATTGGATTAGATTGAAGGAGCAATTGGCCGCCTGTATCGAATAAGGTTGAAGTCTTGAACCTAAGAAATGTGAAAGTAGTATAACCACATGCTATGTGGACACTGGCTTGGTTGAGTAGGTTAGTCGAGTCTTGGTGTCGGCATTACCGTAACGCAGAAGGGTGGTCATTGCTACGAGGACCTCAGCACAAAAAGAGGGCCACACAAGGTATGCGGGTGTACACTCCTTCGTATCGAAACCTAGTGGACATGTCACATCGAGAGAAATTTAGCTAAAAGATCTCATCACGATCTCCCTGTCGGTACACTGATGGGTGTGTACTACACTGGCGACGGCTAGTGGCAATAAGACGAGATTGTGTCATGTTGGTAAAGCGTAAAACCTCTACAGAGTGTTAAACTAATCGATTAACCGTATCCATGGTCACAGATGGCACATGACTCATTCATAATGAAAATGACATGTCCCTCTCGTCCTTGTTATTTTCCCTCGACCCCTTTGTTGTTGGAACCTATGGACGAGTTAAGGCGGGAGTTCCTTGCTCGTATGTGTTGGTCGTGGACCTCATGTGTTAGAAATTACCCCTGATATAAGAATTGGTTTTTTCTTCAAATAGATGACTTCGGATCTACCCTAATATTGCAACCAAAACCGCTTTTACACAAAAGAGCCATAAAGTCATCAATTGAAGCCTCATGCACATTGGTTTAGGTGTTTCCCTGATGAGTCAGTTTTCACAACTGTGAGCAGGAGGCCAAACTCTATGTCTCCAGAAATTTTGAGCCAATTCCGAGAAAGTCGACGAAATGACTAGTGGTAATCTTGGACTAAAATCGAAGATTCAGAAAAGTCACCTCGACCAAATTGCTTAGCACGTGATGGGATCAAGGTGGGAAGCAAGTCCTTGACTCAAGCTATCCAGGAAAACAACAATCACCCAATTCAGAGTCCAAGCAAAGGAGATATGCCCTCTGTAAAATCAGAAAAAGTTGAAGAAAAACTTTCAGAGCCAAAAAGTCTCACTTAAAAGCCAAATTTTGAGGGTCAAGACAAGTAGAAGTTTTCAGATGAGCCTCGTTGTTAGCTTTGATTTGAGTTGTCGTGTGTCCCAAACGGACTCTGTATGCGAAAGTTATGCCTGTTTTACTGAAACCGCTCAAACTAGAGTTGGATCTGACTCTTCAACTAGAATCCTTGCCGCGGCAGCAGATTTGCTGTTTTTCTTGCCGCAGTAGGACTTTGGTGGCTTCTGTACAGAGTTTGGATGCACGAAAAGAGCTGAAACATTTGGGGCAAGGTCAGCACATATATATCTCCCAAACGGCAGAGTTTGAGCCCAATCCGAATACTTTGAATTTTTGGAGTCTAAAACAATTAGGAGTTGTGTTTGTCCTGGACTCTACTCATGATAGATAAGGAATTGTGTTTGCCCTGAACTCCTCTTCTTCCCTGAAACCAATCTAGTCAGCAAAAGATGGTGGTGATGCAATGGTAGCAAGATGCAAGCCATGACTAATTAAACACCAAATCTAAACTATGACCAGCAATGTGACATGACAATGCAACACAAATTCAACGATGCAAAATTACCGAAAGATAGATGCAAAGGCACAGATTGGTTTGGACAGGTGGAAAATGAATCTAATCTACTTTTTTTGGCTTTTTCTGGACGACAGGATGAACAGATCTAATCTATGAAAAACAGTAAACTCTCGCCGATCAACTTGAGCTCTGATACCACTTGATGAGTCGGTGGCATGATCTTTCGATGAGACAAAGGTAGCTATCAATTTGGTGGAGGTTGACCTTGACGATTTAACTATGCTGTACATGATGATACACCTTAGCAATCGCTAAACCAATCTCCAATGGTTATTGACCTTGTCGTAGGCACGATCAACCTGAACAACTAGGTTCGAGTTCATGCAAGCAACCGAAGAACTAGCAAGAACCGTGATAAGTTGCAATCTAAAATTGTGACTGTAATATTGACACAAGAGCTAGAAGTGTTTGAAATTCCACTGGTGATCTGAACAAGGCGGTAATCCTACACGACTTGTGGATACGATATTGTAGCAGTAGCTAAACAACTCAATGAAACCATGTAATCCTAAGGATTTGATGTGTCTTATATATAGGGTGAAGAGGAGGTGCTGCCATGACTAGGACTCCATCTCCCTTACAACTCGATATCTCTAAGTTGCTGAAATTTAAAAGATACATGACCCTTGGCCAGATAAGGTGGCGCGGCACCATAAGTATATTATGGACAAAAATACAAAGTGGAGACTTGTGTATTTCGTCCAAGTCTTTATAATCCATCATGGTGGCTTTAAAATCTTGAAATAGTTTGACAGTGACTCAACATCTCCTTCATGTTTCTTGTAGCGCTGTCATCCTTCTCCTCACTTGAGCCCAAGTTCCTAAGTAATAAAACACCATCTCCTTCAGGTAGCATCATGGAGTTCATAGAAAATGATGGAGCTCCAAGAAATGAATTTACCTGACAATTAAGTTGGCATGCTCGAACTCGTGTTACTAGACCCTGGAATGGAGGAGAGATGATTGTAGTGGAGTTAGGGATGTCCTCATCATTCCCTACAATGGGGCACCCTGTGTACGCGAAGTACTCATCGACGTGTTGTGTTCTAGTGGTGTGTAGAGGATTATGCCGAAGAAGACATCGACGAAGATTACTTCTATGATGATCCTGTGAGAATCCTAGTTTTTGAGTTAGTCGTGATAGGCGTGAGGTGGAAGTAAATCAACTCGCGTTGTTGAGTTGATCTGATTCTACCGAGGAACATCGAGAGTTAGGTTGAGAGGGGAATTTGTTGTGCATTCACATCATACGTGTGATCATGGCATTCATCACCTATACACATTCAAATACAATTAACATTGAAACTTTATTAGATTAAAACATGTGATACAATTATCTTGGTACAATAATTGATGATTACAAAATTGAGTAAAGAAGAAAAAAATAAAAAAATTACATGATGAAATGTCTACCTATACAAATATCTAAAACCTAATCATCGAGTCTTGAGATGTAGAAGAACATCAAGAGTCGGAGGGTGGAAGTCTTCGGAAATGTTGGCGGCATCCGAGGTCGTCGAGTATGTGCACTCGAGACCGTTGGAATTACATCGTTGCTGTAGGAGGCAAAGATTTTTGAAAACAAGTATTTTGAAATACAGGTGGTCTCACCGGCACAGTTCCGCCAAACATCCGCAGGTTTAGTTGCAGAGGCAAAATAGTGTCGAGTGAACCTAAATAATTTTAGTTTTGAAAATATTTTTGTGAAATGTTTTTGTTTCTGAAAATGTCCGAAGGCCACGTGGCTAAGACCCTCATCAGACGATTAAATCTGCTATGTATATATATATATATATGGAGAAAAGAAGTGAGATTATCTTACACTACATTGCCTCCGTAGTTTCTGTTTTGAAAAGAATTAATTTTGTTTCTTTTTATAAAAAATCAAAGGGTTTAGATAAGACAGCAAAAATCCATGGAAAAACTTATCCAAGAAGCCTTAGCCTTTGACCAAGGTCAAGTTCCTTAGCAAATAAGGCAGCCAGAGATGAAGAGAATATCTCTTATAGTTATCCAAGATAAACAGTGGTAAGCTCAACAGCTCGTTATAAAACAAGCAGGAGGTGGCCAATGTCCCATAGATGGAGAGTGACCATATATATATATATATATATTCTGAACAACAGTCGCTATTGCCACAAATCCATCAAAGACTAGCACCACAATAGTAGTAGCCACTACCAATTCAGCCATTCGAGCAATCAGGAGGTGGATTTTACGAAACAAGACCACTAGCACATCAAGAAGATCAAGGACAGCAAGGCGTGCTTAGGAGGAGAAGGTCACCAAGAACTAGAGAAGAAGAAGAAAAGACCTCAGCAGGCTTAGGAGCAAACCCAGCAGACCAAAGGAGCCAGTTTACCATTGTCCAGGCTGAGACAAGGTAAGATCCTTGGAAGCGCAAGCCCAAGTACACATGCATAAAAAATTTAGCATGAGTATAGGGACCTTCAGATTAAGAATTCATCATAAGGTTTTCCTTTAGGCAACTTGGTAATAATCTGTTCTTATCAGATTTCATATACCATTTCTCAAGTTCTTTTCTCAGAAAAACATCACAGTTTACTAAGGCATCGAATAGGCAACAGTGTTACATATCTGTTCTTATCTAAATTAATACCCTTTTCAAACCAAACTCCCAGATTGTCACTTAGATTTCAAAGAAAATATTAGTGTAGCATCTTGTTCTTTCAGAGTAACAACTGATATCAATATATGTACATAAGGTAAAAGAAGCTAAGATCAAGACTGAATCTGTTCTTATCAGTTCCACCAACATATGTTTAGATTCATGGCACCATCACAATCTCAGCTAAAGAATCAAGATATAGCATTTGTTTTTCAGCTCGATGAGCTGATGTAGGCATAACCATATATTGGAAACAATAGAAAACAACTGAAATTAAGTCTAGCATCTGTTCTTCTCAAATTAAAATTCAAAATAGCAAGTCTGGAATTTCAACTAGAGCCTCATCATAGAGTAAACTCGATCAAGTGTTGCATCTGTTCTCGAATTTGTCAAGTGCATAAAGAATAAAAGCTCAAGTGAAACAGTAAGATAAGCTAGAATCAAGGTGGTAATCTGTTGTTATCACAAATTGAGCATAATAGACTTCAATTACAAAGATTTCAGCAAGGGTCACACATGAACCAAGCTACCGAGGCATCAATTGAATCAAATCATGCCATCCACAAATTCACAAGTATTAATCGGGACAAAATGGTGAAACCCTAGAATTAGAGAAATTGGGGAATAGACAAGGAGAATTGGGGGAAATACTCACCGGAGAAAGATGGGCCGACGGCAAGGCGACCCCACCGCACCTCCAGCGAGGGGTGGGCCCAGCGGAGCGCCTCCGGTGGCGGGCTTCGACACCGGGCCTCGAGCCACCTCGGGCGGCATGGCGACGGCGACCAAGGGGAGGCAGCGACGCGGCATTTGGGAGGTGGCGACCCAAGGGGCTGATGGGGCTAAGCCCGAGCCCCAGGCTCGCGACCCGAGCGACACCGAGAGGAGCAACCGGGACGGCGCCGGTATTGGACGGGGTTGAGATGAGGCGTCCGGGGCGAGGCGGCGGCGTGTGCCAAGAAGCGGAGGAGAGCTCAGGAAGAACCGGCGGCGGGATAGGAGACCTCGCACCGGTGGAGGAGGCCAAGGGCCGGACCCGAGGCGAAGGCAGCATAGGCAGTGGCGTGCGCCAGGAGGAAGAGAAGAGAGGTCGGGGGCGACCAGGAGAGAGAGAGAGTTAGAGGTGCGGGTGAGTTAGGGTTAGGATAGATAAGAGGTCTTTGGGCCTAATGGGCTGGTCGGAAGTTTAGTTATAAAAAAGAGAGAGAGAGAAGAAGTATAAGATGAATAAGTGAATTTTCACTGTTTTCTTTAAAACAGAAATGAAAGGAAATGAAAAAAAAGTAGATATACATGTGTGGTTTAGGGAGTGAATTAAAAAAATTGAAACAAATTGTTTAAACTTTAAAATAATTTATTCTTCTTAGAAAAGAATTTCAGACTATCGAAACTATAAATTATTATAAATTGAGTAATATGTATTATTCTTTAAAAGAGGTTGAACCCTAAGTTAATTTTCTTAAGATCTTAACTAATTTCTCAAATTAAGGTCAATGGATTAAATAGAAATGTTAAATTTTGAGTAAATTAATCAAAGATTAAATTGATTAATGCTATCGTGTGAAAAATTAACATGAGATTTAAATATCTAACACTCGACTTATTCTTAGAAAATTCTAAATCTTTAAGAGGATGTTCAAAAGGTTTAATTTTAAAATCCTTGATGATAATTTTAATACACGCGTCACCTCATGCCATGTCATTGCATTCATAATTGGAATCTTTTGGATTAGTCCTTATCGGACTATATTGTTTTTCTTTCTTCAGAAACCGGAGTTCAGCTAGCAGACCAGTCGAACTCCACTACCTATCCATCACCAGGCAAGTCCAGTTTATTGTTCATATCCGTTGAGAATAGGGGTGCAATCCGATCGAATACGATCGGATACTTCATAAACCATATTTGTTTTCATATTTTTACTCGAATACGATATCGGAGCGGATAGTGTCAGATACGAATATGGACATGAATAATATCGGTAACAAATATGATACGAATACCTATCAAATTCGGTACGGTAGCGAATATTTTATCGGATATCGCATGAAAGATAGAATTCATATAACACGCATCTAAAAACATAGCACAACCAACCATGCAGGCTGATATATTATAGAATAACAAAAGATAGGTTCAAAAAGTGCTTTGACCCCAGAATGACAAAAACGATAGTTCCATGTGATCATGAGTGGCAACGACATGATAAAAATTATTGTAGTTCTTCACATGACCGATCACCTCATCCTCGGGCTTTGGGTTGGACTTTTCTTAGTAACACTTATAAATAAAGAGTTGCATACATGTTAAATCATAAGGGGCATGCTAGCCTAGTGGTATGTGAGCTTAGACCTCTATCAAGAGGTGGTGGGTTCAAATCCTATTAAAAGTATAATATTTTCTTTTATTCTACAAGTTAATGGTTGGCCCATGGGCTGTTCTTGTTGGGCCGGTTGCAACCGGATTAGTATTCGGATAATAACCAGATATATACAGATAGTATTGGATATGGTCAAATACTGTACAAACCGTATTTGTATCCGTATCCGATATATACTATCCGTATCCGATACCGTATTCAACGGATATCCAAAAAATCTATCCAAAAAGCTATCCGAACATTTCGGTCTGGATATGGTCCGGATACTATCCGAACCGATTGCACCCTTAGTTGAGAACATTTTACAAAATTTCCTTCTCGTCTATAACATGCACAAAATGAAAATCTATTTTCTAAAGATGAATCAATTGTTGTTTTATTTGATCGCTGATTTTTGGGCGTGATCATGGTGGGTGGTGAAATCCTGGAAAGGTGCCTGGGGCACATCGGAAGGTGGATTTCATCACAAGGGTTTGTTCATATAAGGTTAAGACAACAAATGATCGATTGTGCTTAAGCACCGTAGTGATCGTGCATACCACATACCTTGTATGGGCGGGGCTGAGCCAAAATACCTTTGCCATAGGTCATACTCCCCCGAGAAAGGAAGACCTCAATAGTTGGATCTGGAGTATCAACTGTTGGGAACGTGGTGTTAGCCATTGGCTAACCACAATGCGTTGGATCTGTAGTATCAACATGAGATCGGTAATAGCTGGCCTGTTGTGCGGGACTACGATGTAGGGTATGACTGAGCGGGCGGTGAAACGGCTCTGTGACTTTATGGTCTGGTTGTGCATGTGACGACGTGAACACCACGATTATTGGTCATTTGTGGGTACAGTTGCGCACCTCTGCAGAGTGTAAAGAAGTGTGGCTGAGTCACTCCATGTTCCTGGTTGGAGCTGCGAACGCGGCAGGAAAGGAATCCATAGGGGATCTGATATGGAGGGCTCCCGATCTTCACGATTTGGATTGGATAACTAGCTAGGCCTAGATGGAAACCCACCCCAACAACAAACTCCAACGAGAAAGCCTTTGGGAACTAGGAACCAAATCAACCAAGCTCTTGATTGAATGCCACGTTTACCACTCGGAGGCACACGCCGATCCGTTCAATCCAAAGGAAAGAAAGGCCTAAGGTGGAACCCTAATCTAGAGGGAAGAAACCCTAGATTAGGAGCAAAGCTCACTTTTAGTCTTAACAATCAGTCTAATCTTGATTAGGGTTTGGGTACGGGTATTTATAGCCCTAACCCCGTAACCCTTGAGGGCTAAGCCAAGTCCTTACATGGGCCTCGGCCCGTTACTGTGCGCAGACAGTACGCCCGGACATTCCGGGGTAACTTGTCCGGAATGTCCGGCCGTAGGGCCCGGACATTCCGGGGTAAGTTTTCCGGAATGTCCGGACGTCTTGTTCAGTGGACGTCCGGAGGGTCGGAGTTGGCGCTCTGGGCAGGGGTCATCCGGAGTCTCCGGGTCTGGGGGCCGGAGTGTCCGGGAGTGGAGTTGGAGGGCGTTGTTCTCGGCCACCCTCCCGGAATGTCCGGGCTTGGTGCCGGAGTGTCCGGGCACCATCCCGAGAGGAGCACATTCCTGGCGGGGGAGGTCCGGAGACTCCGGGCTTGCCCGGAATGTCCGGGTGTGTTGTGGGATCTCGGTGTCTCCGGGATTGGGTCATCCGGAGTGTCCGGGTATCCTTGTCCGGAATGTCCGGACATGCTTCCCAGGCAGCACCCAAGTCCTTCCTCCCCTTGGCGTCGCTCCACTTGGTCGTTCCTTCACATCTAAGCAAGCAAAGAGTTGAAGCATCAGGTAGTATACCATTCGACCTCAGATCAAGTGGGAAGGAGTCAAGGAATAGAAACACCTCGTGTTGGATAGCCTTAGCTCGAGCTCTTGTCATTGGACCACGAGAGTTTGGAGGTGGACTTGGTGGATTGGAATGAGCCGTGGTATCTTCACCCTTGGTGCAGGAGATGTCCGCATCATTCCCCCTTCTTGAAAAGGAGTCGACCTCGACTCCAAGTCATTGTAGCCATGGAAGGGTGAAAGGTCCGCGACGTTGAAGGTGTTGCTCACCGAGTACTTGTCCGGTGGAAGATCAATCTTGTAGGCGTTGTCGCCGATGCGTTGAAGCACTTGGAAGGGACCATCTCCGCGTGGCTTGAGCTTGGAGTTACGTTCTTCCGGAAATCGCTCCTTGCGGAGGTGAATCCACACAAGATCACCGGGGTCAAACACCATCTTTTTCTTGCTTTGGTTGACTTTATTGGCGTGACGAAGCACTTGTTGCTCGATGGTGGCCCTTGTCGTCTCATGGAGCTTCTTGATGAACGCCGCTCGCTTGGAGGCATCCATGTTGACTCGCTCATGTAGTGGTAGTGGAAGAAGATCGAGTGGTGTAGAGGGGTTGAAACCATACACCACTTCGAAGGGACTCAAGCTTGTGGTAGAATGCACCGCTCGGTTGTAGGCGAACTCCACATGGGGAATGCAGTCCTCCCACTCCCGCAAGTTCTTTTTGATCATGACTCGAAGGAGTGTGGAGAGGGTGCGGTTGACGACCTCGGTTTGCCCATCCGTTTGAGGGTGGCATGTGGTGGAGAAAAGAAGCTTGACGCCCAATTTGGCCCACAACGTCTTCCAAAAGTAACTTAGGAATTTGACGTCGCGGTCGGAGACAATGGTCTTGGGGATGCCGTGAAGCCTCACAATTTCCCTGAAAAACAATGTAGCAATATGTGAAGCATCGTCGGTCTTGTGGCATGGAATGAAATGAGCCATTTTTGAGAACCTATCCACAACCACAAATATGGAATCCCTCCCCGTTTTGGTCCTAGGCAATCCTAACACAAAGTCCATGCTAATATCTTCCCAAGGTGCACTAGGAACAGGAAGTGGAGTATAAAGACCGTGAGGGTTCAGTTTTGACTTAGCTTTGTGGCATGTAATGCATCGTTGGACGAATCTCTCCACATCTCGTCGCATTTTCGCCCAATAGTAGTGGTTGGACAGCATCATGTAGGTCTTATCCCTCCCAAAGTGTCCCATCAAGCCGCCGCCATGTGATTCCTGCAAAAGTAGCAAACGCACGGACGACTCGGGGATGCATAGTTTGTTAGCTCGAAAAAGGAAACCCTCATGCACATGATATTTGTCCCAACCCTTTCCTTCTCTACAATTAGCAAAAGGGGAAGCAAATTCAGGGTCATTAGCATATAAATCTTTCAAGCACTCTAAACCCAAAACTTTAACTTCGAGTTGATTCAAAGAGGGTCATTTTGCGGGAAAGAGCGTCCGCCACAACATTTTCTTTACCCTTTTTGTATTTGACTACATAGGGAAAGGTTTCAATAAATTCAACCCATTTTGCATGTCTTCGGTTCAATTTAGCTTGGCCCTTAAGGTATTTCAAGGATTCATGATCGGAATGAATAACAAATTCTTTTGGCCAAAGATAGTGTTGCCAAACTTCTAGGACACGAACCAAAGCATACAATTCTTTATCATAAACCGGATAATTGAGTTGAGCACCATTCAATTTCTCACTAAAGTAAGTGACCGGTTTACCTTCTTGCATGAGCACACCCCCTATACCGATTCCACTAGCATCACATTCAACTTCAAAGGTTTTAGCGAAATCGGTAAAGCAAGCAAGGGTGCCTCGGTTAGGCGTTTCTTTAATTCTTGAAAAGCGTTCTCTTGAGATTGCCCCCATACAAAAGGAATGTTCTTTCTAGTCAATTCATTCAAAGGGGAAGCAATAGCACTAAAATCTTTGACAAATCGACGGTAAAAACTTGCTAGGCCATGAAAACTACGCACTTGACTCACATTGACAGGGGTAGGCCAATTTTTAATAGCTTCAATTTTGGACTCATCTACCTCTATGCCATGAGTAGACACAACAAAGCCTAGAAACACAAGTTTCTCCGTACAAAAAGTGCATTTCTCAAGATTAGCAAACAAGCGTTCATTCCTAAGCACGAGTAGAACTTGTCTAATGTGGCTAACATGATCATGCAAAGTTCTACTATATATGAGAATGTCATCAAAGTAGACTACCACAAATTTACCAATGAATTGGCGTAAAACATGATTCATTAAGCGCATGAAAGTACTGGGAGCATTGGATAAACCAAAAGGCATGACAAGCCACTCATACAAACCAAACTTAGTTTTGAAAGCGGTTTTCCACTCATCTCCCTCACTCATCCTTATTTGGTGATAGCCACTCTTCAAATCAATTTTAGAGAAAATGGTTGCGCCACTAAGCTCATCAAGCATGTCATCTAAACGAGGAATGGGATGGCGATAACGCACGGTGATATTATTGATGGCTCGGCAATCAACGCACATGCGCCAAGATCCGTCCTTTTTAGGGACAAGAATAACGGGAACGGCGCAAGGACTTAAGCTTTCGCGAACATACCCCTTGTCAAGTAGCTCCTGTACTTGACGTTGAATTTCCTTGGTCTCCTCGGGGTTGGCGCGATAAGGTGGCCGGTTGGGAAGAGGCGCTCCCGGAATGAGGTCGATGCGGTGCTCGATGCCTCGAATGGGTGGAAGCCCCGCCGGGATCTCATCGGGAAGACATCCTCGAACTCCTGCAAAACACGAGACATAGCTAGAGGAAGTGGGGGTGAGTCATTAGTCAAAGCAACCACATCTTTGTATACAAGTACAAAGTGTAGCGTAGGTGGGTCATTCCTCACTCCTCTCATCTCGGATTTGGTGGCTAGCATCACTAAGCCTCTACTCGCTTCCTGACTCTTTTCTCTCACTTTGGGCTTGTGGCTCTCGCTCACCGATTTGTGGAAGTCACTCAAAGTTGTGCTCTCTCGCTCATCTCTCTTCTTTTCTTCTTGAAGCCTTGCCAACTTTTGAGCATTGTCGGCGATGATTTGGCTTGGCGTCATGGGGCGAAGCACATACTCCTTATGGTGCCATCGAAAGATGTACTCATTGGTGTGGCCATCGTGGCGCGCCGCTCGGTCGTACTGCCATGGGCGGCCCAATAGAAGGTGGCACACCGTCATGGGTACCACATCACACTCCACCGTGTCCTGATAAGCTCCAATCTTGAAGGAGACTTGCACCATGTGTTGTATCTTGACGGTGCCGCTGTCACTCAACCACTGCACATGGTAAGGACGTGGATGCTTCTTGTACTTCAGGTTGAGTTTAGAGCACAGCTCTTGACTTGCCAAATTGTGACAACTCCCTCCATCGATTATGACTTTGATGGTTTTGCCGTCGATTGCGGCCTTGGTTTGGAAGAGGTTGCACCGTTGTTCAGGCTCATCTTGAAGTTGGATGGTGAGGATCTTCTTGGTGACGACGAGGGATGGACCCGACTCGGTCTCGCAATAGATTCGCTCCTGTCCATCTTCATATTCTCCTTCTTGTTCATTCGGGCTACTTCATGGATGGCATCAATCTCGCCCTCGCTAGCAGACTCATACTCGCCTTCTTCAGTGATCAACATTACTCGTGTATTGGGGCACTCTCTTTGCATATGACCACGCCCTTGGCACTTGAAGCATACGATGTCGCGAGTCTTGCCCGTGGAAGCCATTGAAGAAACAGTACTTAGACTCGGTGCTCCCTTTGAAGAAGAGGTGGTAGGACGGTTTGTGTTTGTCCACTGGCGCACACTTGTACGTCCACCCCCATATGACTCTCCGTCTTGGTGGAGGTAGCTCTTGGGGCAAACTTTGCACTAGGACTGAGGCGAGGAGCAACTGCCGTGGCACGTGAGGTGTAAGGAGTGGAACGTGCTGCATATGTTGAAGACTTGGAGTAGCGAGCGTCCTCTTGCACTTGGCGCTCGGCCTTGATAGCTTGATGCACTCACTACCTCAGACCACAGCTTCACTGACGGGCCCTAAAAGTCCACCGCTGACGGGTTCCTCGCCCGTCAGTAACGTCGCGTCAGTGGAAGTTCCACTTTCACTGACGGGCACAACGCCCGTCAGTAGATGTGAACTTTCACTGACGGGCCCAACACGCCCGTCAGCAGAGATGCAGTGCAGGGTGCCTGGCAACATCCTAACAGTGTTTTTCACTGACGGGCGATTATTATAGCCTGTCAGTGCTGAGTCTTCCACTGACGTGTACGTTTTCTTGGGCCCGTCAGTGAAAATATGATCACACTTTTTTTATAAAATTATTTCTGGAAAGGCAATATACAGCAATTAATATGACAAATATTAAGCATATGTAACATTTAATATCAGAAATATGAATCACATATACCAAATTAATATCACAAATAGTAAATACACATATAAAAACAAGTTTACAACGAATTAAAACGACAAACAATTGAATTTAACAATGTTTATTCTCACTAGCCCTACTAATCTACGTCTACGATGCTTCGCTAGTACTTGCAGGGCGGCGGGAAGGGGGTAATTGGACTCCCGCGTAGAAATCTCCGCTTGGCCGGATGACTTCGTTGTTGATGACATACGCGAAGGTCTTCTGGATGCGGGCAAAGTCCTTCCTCCAGTCGTACTTTTCATCGGCCAGGTCGTGTATGAAGTTATTGAAGTGGTCCTGATTCTACTGCGGGTTGTGGGATATGACGAACGCGTCTATGTGAGCGCAGACGTAATACCCACATGTAACACTATTTTCCGGCTGTTGCCTGCAAGGGAAGTTGAATTTGTGGCTCAGCTTCTTGCTCTTGCTCTCTGCTCCTCCCCCCTCCGCGCAAGTTGTATTCCCAAAAGGCGTCTTCCAGAACTTCCTTAATTCCTGAGAAGTCCCGCTTGACACTTCTTTGGGAATCAAAATAGTATATCATTCTGGAAGGCTTGTGGATGACGATGAGGATCCAGTGGTCGCTGCGTAAAAGGTAACAAAGGAATATAAACAGACGGGGATACGTGATTAAGAAAAGCAAACTAGGAACGCTAGTAAGTAACTTACGGGGGGTTGTATGGCATGAGCAAGTAGTCCTCATCCTTATGGTATATCAATGACTGGGTGATAAAACTTATTAGGACCTGCTTCGCTTCTCGTATATAGTACTCGTTCATGATGACCGGATCGATTATTCCAAAAGCGCAGCTGGGCAGACGCCTAGACTCTTGGGCTTGGTAAAGCGCCCATGGCCTGACGAGCATGGTGTTGAGCCGGAAGAGGTTGAACAAATTAAATATATCTTCAAAATTGATGTCGAAGGTGTCATGCTGTCTGTCCAAGAAGAAACCGAAATCGTTAGGCACCTCGACCTTAAAGTGTTGCACATAATCATCCCGATTTCGTGCCCTCATCATGATCGTGTCATGGAGCAGTTTCATCTGCGTGGGCAACCTCTGCACCTCATCATCTGGGAGCAAGGGCTCACCTGCCTCGTATACTATTCGTCGAGGCTTCTTGATGGTTTCGACAGATGTTTGGAAGGATAAGGCCTTCTTCTTGCTTTCCTTGCTTGCCTCCTTCGCAGCGGTGCCGCCCCGCTTGTGTGGTCTTTTTCTTTTCCTCTCCGGCTCCGGAGAGGAGGCCCTCTTGCCTCCCGTCAACGCTTCGCCCACTGCGGCATTGAGCGTGCTTGGAGATAAGACCTTCTTTTCCGCTGCGCTCGGGTCATGGCGATGCTTGGAGCGCTTTTCACGGGGCGGCGAGTCCTTCTTGGGTTGCTCCTCCTCCTAGGACGGAAGGATCGCCATGTGCTGCTGCCCGGCAAGATCGTCGTTCCGATCATTGAACGAAACCGGCATCCTGCACACGCCGAGCGGAGACGGGCCGGCTCCGGCTGATGAAGAGGGGGATAGTTGACGTACTAGGAGAGGACACCCCGAGGATAGTTATCTGGCTCTTCAGCCACAGGATGTAGTACCCCTTGCAGTCTTCTAACTTCGTGACATCCTCTTCAGGGGTGACAGGGACTGCGAGGTCACTGAACTCGGTGACGACGCGGTCCACCTGCACCCTCGCCATGTGGGAAGGTATTGCAACGTTGTGGCATGTTGCGCCCTCCGCCGTTGGGAAGACTAGGCCGTGCGCAACCGTCTTCTTCACGCCAGGCAAAGGGATTGTGAGGTGGCATTTCGTGGGGTCCTGCATAACAAACAATGTGTCGAATTAGAGCATTGTTATCTGCACAATTCTATTAATTAGAGCCCTATATAAGTGATTCATGGTCACGATGAAACTTACAGCGATGTCTTCGATGGGACTTGGCGACTCGGGGGCATTGTCGGAGGCTGAGGCGCAGTTGCTCCATCCAGCAGGATAGGAGCCCTGATGTCCATGAGGATAGGCAGGTGGCCGAGACGCATCGTAGCCTCTAGACGCTAAATTTTCTTGGGCCACCAACTTGCCAGCCTCCTGGGCTGCCCTTATCATCTCTTGCATTAGAGATGTTTGCCTTCCTCTCCTCCTCTGGCGGTCAGCCTTGCGGTCCTGGGGAAACACTGCATCCCAGATAGCCCCGCTCCCGATCCCTCGGACACGCCCTGTCTTCTCCCTCGTCCCTAGAGCCTTCGAGAGATGGTCTTCCCACCTCTGGCTCTGGACGGATTCCTGGGAGCTGGCAGGCTGCTGGGACAGCTGCCTCTGCAACGTAAACGGCACAACGTACGGACCATTAGCGAACTGGAAGCACAACAGTATATTCGAAGAAGACATCGGATTTAGATTTTACCAATCTTTCGGAGACCGCCTGAAGCTCAGGGTCCGTGATGATAGGAGTCCCAGTGGCTGGGTCTGAAACTGTGTGCGCCCTCATCTAGATTTGGGGGCGTTCCTGCTCGATATCGGCGAAGGGAACCGGTTTCCCAGCTGCTATCAGCGCGGCGTCCTCTTTCTCCCAGATCGGTCTCTTCCCAGGAACACCTCGGCTGCCAAGGTGGTGGGGGAATTTGTTCTTCGCGTGCAGCTCCTTCACCCGGTGACTCTTCTCCTTGAATTTGTCACTTTTCTTGTCCGCAACGAACTCCTCCCAGTGTTCGAGTTCTACCTTTGGCCATTTTTGTTTGATTACAGTATCGAAATCGGCGTCTAGCAGTTTCCTTGCTTCATATCACCATGTCCTTAGCGCAGCACACATGATGCTGTCCACTTTTCTTCAGACTCTTTCCTTGTCAGCCTCTGGGACAGCATACTTATACCAGAGCTCGTCGAAGAGGACCTTTTTCTGGCCGTCCGTCATTTTCTTTAAGTCCTGGCATGTGATCCTGACATGCTCGCGAACGATGCACCAGCATGTGTTGCTGAACGACTTCACAGCCTTCTCGGGACTTGCAGGAAGACCTGTCACGCCGACTCGAGTGACGACGAATGTCTTGTTCGTCAGCTGGTTCCCTCCTCTAGGGTTGTACCGTCTCTTCGGCTTCTCTGCTGCTGACGATGGCTCCGGCGCCTCCTGTTCCTCTGACCCTGACTCGCTTGATCGAGAAGCGTCTGACGAGCCAGATGCACTCTCTTCATCTCGCGCCATGGCTATTTCAGGTGCCGAAGGTACATTCCCCGCCTCGACGGCAGGTTCACTGGCCGGCTCAGGGACTGTTTGATCGGTTAGGAGCGGGGCGTCAACAGGGGCCACCACGTCTAGGGGCGCCGCGCTGTCATCATCTACGCGGGCTACTTCCCGGGTTGGCGACGAGTCCATTTTCCAATATATTAAGAAACTGAAACAAGGGCCCACCTATCAGCAAAGGACAGTTCCAAGCAACACTTTTAGTTTTCCAAACAACCCATAATAAATTCGCTACTCCTGAAGCTATTAACTGTCTAACCATAATAAAGTCGCTTTTGTTCAATAACCATTATATCTATCTTCATCGTCTAACAAAGACACCCCTGCATAAATCCTCTGCAATTCTTGCCATTGACTAGCTGTCTCTCCCCATAACACCCTTCGAAAGCGAATAGACCCCCACCCCTCTTCTAGAACTTTAGCTAATGTAATATTAGGGGAGACCCCCACCCTTCGAAATTGTATAGTCTAGAAAACCTAATACACAGAGCTGAATCTCCTATATAATGTTTTCTAACCCCCTAATTTTCCTGCCATAACAATCTTTTGCGAAAGAAATCAATTATCTTACAAGGACCATTAGGGATTTCATACATAGAAAACATGTAGTAAGGCACATAACTCAAACATGATCTAAGTAGCATTCTTGTTGTATTTACATCTTGATTATTACAATTTTTACTTACTCAATGAAAATTAATAATTACACAATATGTGCACATTTTCTTTGAACGAATATTCCCAACTAGACTGATCTTTGAAACATAACAGGGGTTCTAGTTTGATTCAAACAGCATAATAGATCAATCTCTTCCATTAAGAAAATAGAGAAGATAGACTTCCATTAAGCAAAAGCAAAACCAGCCAGATCCAGCAAAGCAACTAGTATTAAGAAACATGATACACAAAAATAATGCTAAGAAAACAGTACAGTGAGAGCATCAGCACATACAACAAAATTATGACAACAAATCAATTTCTTTCATGCATATTAGCTCAACCTTGATCCAGTCTACTATCTAAACTTCCTTTACCTTTCCAATTGACCTGCAAAAGGAAATATGAGATCAGGGATTGTGCAGCCAACAAGGGATTAGGGATTTGAGAGATTTCCCAATTTCTAGGGTTTCCAAGAGAGAAGAACCAAAGGGGCAAGACAGGTGCTATAGGAGGCAGAGGAGAGGCACCATGGGAGAGGGAGCAGAGGCGCGATAGGAGTGGGAGGAGAGGTGCCATGAGAGAGGAGGAGACGTAGAAGCGTGGCTGCTCAAGGGGTTGGATTGGTGCACACGAAGAAGGAGAGGGGAGGAAGAAGGCCAAAGGGTGAGGAGGAACTCACCTGCGGGGCTCGGGGCGGCGGCACCGACGGGGGCTCGGGGCGGCGGCGCCGACGGGAGCTCGGGGCGGCGGTGCGGGGAGGCGGGGCGGCGGCGCGGGAGTAGGGGAGGCGGCGCAGGGGCTCGGGGAGGCGGGGCGGCGGCGCGGGGGCTCGGAGCGGTCCGCGGCAGCCTGGCGGCGGACTAGGGCGTCGCGGCTGGTTCAAAAACAGAACGCGCGAGGACGGTGAAAAATTTCGCCAAGTCCCACTTATATACTCCGGGTTCGAACCACTGGCGGGCAAACTAACAGCACCCGTCAGTAGAAGACTTCTACTGACGGGCGATACAAGGGGCCCGTCAGTAGAATTAGCCCCGATCTGTGCTTCTGTGGTCATAGGCACCACTGACGGGCTCTGAGGTAACGCCCGTCAGTGGAGACTTCTACTGACGGGCAGGTAAGGTTGCTCGTCAGTAGAACTACATTATCTGGACTCCTGAGTTCCTCGTCATCACTGACGGGCACTCTAATAGAACCCGTCAGTGGAATACTTCTACTGACAGTCTGATGAACTGTGCCCGTGAGTGGAAGTGTATTAGGGTTTGTTCTTGTCATCCTTATTTCCATGTTTGCGGAGATTTACAGAGTGAAAATAAGGGCTGATTTTATGGTTTGCGCAGTGGACTTATGGGCTAATTTTTGGGTTTTCGGCGTGGAATTAGAGCATAGATATATTAACCATTCAATTCGATAAAATGATATTATTACATATTGACCTAGCTATTTCACGAAGTTTCGAACATATTGAGATTGCTTAATTCTGAATTGATCGGAAATCTAGATTTCATCGTCTTTGACACGCTTCTCAATAGTACTTCTGATCTTCTTGGTGGTATATGTCAGGCCTTCATCGTGGCTGCGTCTTATGTACGGGTACGCATCCTGAGAACTTTTGTGCCTCTTGCTCGTTCGATCATCAACATCTTCTTCTTCTGTGTCCGGATCGTCGAACTGGTCGTAGTCCTCTTCGTCAACTACACCATCGACTCCGACAATACTCCTTTTCCCTTTCCTCACGACAATGCGCTTCTTATTCTTTGGATCTGTTATGTAGAACACTTGGGCGAGCTGTTTGGCTAATACCCATGGCTCATCTTTGGGACTGATTGATTTGACTTGTCGTGACTTCATAGGGATCGGTGGAGGTATCACCATGGTATTGGTGTTCATATCTTCGATTCTGACGTCTTTCGCCCATCTGACACGAAACATGGGGATCTTGGTCACAGTGTAGTCAAGTTCCCAGATCTCTTCGATCACGCCGTAGTACCTACACTTCTTGCCATGATGACCAGTTCTAGACTCCTGCGTTACACCGCAGTTCTGGTACGTACTGCGCCGGTCTTGAGCCTCGGTATAGAATGTGTATCCGTTGATATCATACGATTGCCACGTCACGACTTTGCTATCGGGTTCTTGTGACAACATTCAGACGGTCTCTTCTTCTCTATTTGTCGGCTCCCTTTCGTACCAGTAGTCCTTTAGCCATCGGGAGAACTTTGCGTTATGTTCTTTCATGAGCGCAACTGTGCCCTTTTTTGGATTCGCTTCGTGCAACTATTTCATGTGGATTTGAATATAGGGCCGTACCACAGTTGTGGGCTGGCTTGATCCTTAGAAGTTCTAGCGTGACTGACAGACGCGTGTGCTCAGGATCACAGGTGGGATACAGCAGTTTTGTCAAGTCTTCCATCAGTTTCGCAAACTTTGCAACCTCTCTTTCATCCTCGGGGTCTTCGACCACTTGGTCCGCCATGTGACTGTCTCTCAACATTTCAGCCAAATTGTTCCCCGCCACCCCCGTCAAGTCATCCCTACATTCCGAAATATGGTCTTCATCTTCTTCTGCGTCTCCATGTATGGCCTCTTCTTCTAAACATTCACGAGTAGCTAAAATTTCTGTCTCCTCCTCACCGTGACTTGTCCAACGTGTATAACCTTCCATGAAACCTTTAGTCAACAAGTGTAGCTGCAGCATGCCTCTCTCCCTGAACATTATCGTGTTCTTGCATACAGAACATGGACAACACATCTTGTTCGCACCCTTTTTCTCCCTATCTTCCTCGGCCACATCTAGAAACCCATTCAGAGTATTGACGAAACTCTGTGTTGCCCTTTCGCCGTACATCCAACTTCGATCCATCGATCCCTACAACAACAAACTGATTGATTATAGTCCAAATTAACAGAACAAACACAAAATTTATTCTTTTCTTTCATGTACTACATCGTACCAAAGAGAGCTCGCTAGTTAGGGCCGTCAAGGAGCGGACTCGAGAGAGAGGAGGGGAGGGGAGAGGAGGGGAGGAGGGAAAATGGGTGGAGAGGAGTAGGAGGGTTAAAAGAAATCTAGATATAGATTGAGGAGGGAGGGAGGGAGGAGGGGAGGGGGAGAGAGAGGGAAAAAGGGGTGCAAATTAAGGAGGAGGGACAAGATTGATCTAGATCTAGAGGAGGAGGTAGAGAGGAGGAGGGAGAGAGGAGGGGGAGGAGGCTAAAGGGGGAGAAGATGGAGGAGGCTAAGGGAAAAATTGGCAAAAAATGGGGAGGAAGGAGGCAGCAAATGGCCGGAGCTTGCAGCTGGCCGTTTGAGGCGCGCGAGCTCAACAGCCAGCTGCAGGTGCGAGCACAATTTATAGTCGCAGACACTTTCACTGACGGGCACCATATAATAAACCCGTCAGTGATAAGAATGCCATGGAGGCATTCCTGGGAGCACACTTTCACTGACGGGCACTAAGGCACCCATCAGTGGAAAGCCAACAATCACTGACGGGTGAATTATAAGTGCCCGTCAGTGTAGGTATGTGTCAGTGGAGAAGCAGGGTGGAACAACGTTTCGACTTCTACTGACGGGCACTATGTTACCCGTCAGTGAAATGACAATCATCACTGACGGGCACTTATAATGTGCCCGTCGGTGAAGCTTTGTGTCAGTGGAGAGGCCAGGTTGGCATTCCGTTCCCACTTCTACTGACGGGTCATTTTTGTGCCCGTCAGTAGAAGTTGGCCGTCCCCTCCAGTGCGTGACCATCGCTGACGGGCCCGTGTTCGCCCGTCAGTGATTCATCTAATCAGCGACGGGCCTTAGGGTGCCCGTCAGTGATTGTCTTGTAACAGAGATCATTTCTGAGGTAGTGACTAACTCCACAACTATGTTGTAGGGTTGATAGTCGGCGATGCGCTTGATTGGATGGTTCAACCCGGCCAAGAAATGGGTCATAGTCTGCTCTTCAGTCTCTTGGACATTAGCTCGGATCAATGCGGTTTCCATTTTCTTGAAGTATTCTTCAACTGACCGACTGCCTTGTTTGAGGTCTTGGAGTTTCTTGAAGAGATCTCGCTTATAGTACTTGGGCACAAAGCGAGCCCGTATTTCCCTCTTCATCTCTGTCCAAGACAGGACGGGTAGCTCTCCATGTTCGCCTCGCTGATTTTGCACTTGCTCCCACCAAATAAGTGCATATCCATCGAACTCAAGTGAGGCCATAGCAACTTTCTTCTCTTTGGAGTAATTGTGCATCCGGAAGACCTTGTTCACCTTGAGCTCCCATGTGAGGTACTCTTCGGGATCCATTGCATCACCGGAGAACTTGGGCATTGTGAACTTAAGCTTGCCAAACTTTTCCTCCCCATCTCCTGGTGGACCTCTCTGCCGGTGTTCTGTACCCTCATCCTGATAATTCCGCCTTCTGAACCCTGGGTCTCTGTCCGGGTGCCTTTGATGTCGTTGGCCATTAGGTTGATGAAAGCTTGATCCTCCCTCTGATGTACTTCCCTCATGCCCATCACATCCTTCGTGGCTCCTTGCCCGACCATGATTGTGTGGCCCCAAGGTTGGGTCTCGGGTTCCTGATGGAGGAAGGGATGCTTGGTGTCTAGCGGTTCTTCGAGCTTGGGCACGTCGTGCCGCCATCTCGGCATCGGTCTCGTCAAGAGGATCCTCCTCATCAATCTCTGCTTCTGGGATCTGGCCTCGAAGTGCTTGCACCACTTCCTGCACAATGCTTGTCTTCATAGATTCCATCTGTCGGGTCATATCATGCCTCAAATTGTCCACAGTGTCATGGAGGCTCCGTTGGAGGGCCAAATGTTGCCCTCGAGTCACACAATCCTCATTACCAGTCGCTCCATGGGATCCTTCCCTAGACATGGTTAGCAATGTAACAATATATTGAAATATGTGGAATTTGGGAACTCCCTCACCTCATTTACTACCGAAGTCCTTGCCTCCTTGGATTGAAGGATCGGGGCCCGCGGAAGGTAAACGCGTTCCTCAAGAGTAGGTTGAAGAAGTTCCAAGTCCCAAGGCACTAATTCAACAAAGCTTTTGGTGCATCTCGGAAAGGATTAGCACAAGATACTAAGCAAAAATAGAATAATGAGATTTTGTGATGATTAGTAATAATCCACAATGAAACAATGCAATAAGAGTTGACCTCAAGGATATAAGCGAAGCTCAAACAACCACTCACAAAGATAATGGGATTTGTGCAACCAAGGAAATGAGCTAGAACACAAGGGTCCTAGCGAAGACTATGAGCTCGCGTTGCACAAATACAAGGAAAGATGCTAGCTCGATTGCAAAAGGTAGGGTTAAAGATTTGCACACTTGACTACCCTTCCTAATCGGATTTTCCTTCAAGCTTGCGTTTCCCTACAAAGGATCATTGGCATTGACTTGTTTTCTTTCTCTTTCTTTCTTTCCCTTTCTTCTTCCTTTTTTTCTCTTTTTTCTTTTTTTCTTTTTTTTTGTATGCCACGATCTTACAAGACTATCGTTGTTGATTGCTTGGGAAGAGTTAAACTAGATAGAACAAGTGCACAAAACCCTAGCAATCATCGAAGAGCTAGTCTTGATAGGATCAAAGTCATCGCAAAAGGAGGATGTTGGTTCACAAAGGAAGAGAGCAAGATAGAGGTTATACCTTGCTCGATGCAGTCTGCAATTGCTCTATCCAGAGATTCCAGGGGTAGATTACCCGGACACTCCGGGTGGGCCCGGAGATTCCGGGGTAGATTTCCTGGATACTCCGGGGCACGTCCCGAGAGAAGTGACTTTCGGCTGCTGCAGGCTGGAGACTCCGGGGTAGGCCGGATACTCCGGGTGTGCTGGGGGTTTTCAAATCTGAAACAGGGGCGGCCCCAAAAACCACAAAACGGAGGGGAAAAATGAGGAATAGGCCAAGGCAACGCAAAGGAAGTTTAGATCAACAAATATAGCAAAGATCTAGTGGATCAAAACCAACCAAAACTCACCCAAAACTCCGAATCGCATCAAGATTTCAAAACGGGCTCCTTTTGTGGGGTTTTCGAAATAGGCAAGAAAAACCAAATCAAAGCTAGCAATTGGGGGTAGGGAAAAGAGGGGATACAAATCCAAATCGTGTCAACCTAGAGCTCTGATACCAAGTTGATACGGAGGGCTCCTGATCTTCACGATTTGGATTGGATAACTAGCTAGGCCTAGATGGAAACCCACCCCAACAACAAACTCCAACGAGAAAGCCTTTAGGGAACTAGGAACCAAATCAACCAAGCTCTTGATTGAATGCCACGTTTACCACTCGGAGGCACACGCCGATCCGTTCAATCCAAAAGGAAAGAAAGGCCTAAGGTGGAACCCTAATCTAGAGGGGTGAAACCCTAGATTAGGAGCAAAGCTCTCTATTAGTCTTAACAACAAGTCTAATCTTAATTAGGGTTTGGGTACGGGTATTTATAGCCCTAACCCCGTAACCCTTGAGGGCTAAGCCAAGTCCTTACATGGGCCTCGGCCCGTTACTGTGCGCAGACAATACGCCCGGACATTCCGGGGTAACTTGTCCGGAATGTCCGGCCGTAGGGTCCGAACATTCCGGGGTAAGTTTTCCGGAATGTCCGGACGTCTTGTTCAGTGGACGGCCGGAGGGTCGGAGTTGGCGCTCCGGGCAGGGGTCATCCGGAGTCTCCGGAGCTGCGGGCCGGAGTGTCCGGGCGTGGAGTTGGAGGGCGTTGTTCTCGGCCACCCTCCCGGAGTGTCCGGGCTTGGTGCCGGAGTATCCGGGCACCATCCCGAGAGGAGCACATTCCTGGCGGGGGACGTCCGGAGACTCCGGGCTTGCCCGGAATGTCTGGGTGTGTTGTGGGATCTCGGTGTCTCCGGGATTGGGTCATCCGGAGTGTCCGGGTATCCTCGTCCGGAATGTCCGGACATGCTTCCCAGGCAGCATTTCCTCCCCTTGGCGTCGCTCCACTTGGTCATTCCTTCACATCTAAGCAAGCAAAGAGTTGAAGCATCAGGTAGTATACCATTCGACCTCAGATCAAGTGGGAAGGAGTCAAGGAATAGAAACACCTCGTGTTGGATAGCCTTAGCTCGAGCTCTTGTCATTGGACCACGAGAGTTTGGAGGTGGACTTGGACTTGGTGGATTGGAATGAGCCGTGGTATCTTCACCCTTGGTGCAGGAGATGTCCGCATCAGGATCCTAGCAGCCTGTAAGGCATGAGATCATAATCTCTTAAATTAAAACTTGACTCTCTTACCTTACAAAATTACATTGCTTTTGGAGAGCATTACTGTTATCAGTAGATAGTGCATCAAACACCTCTTTGCTATACCTGGACTTGTTGAGTACCTTTTGTACTCATCCCTTTGCTCTAATTCCTTTGATTAGACTGTGAGCCGACGGTGGAGACGGAGGCAGTGTATGTCGAAGTCGATGAGGAAGCTCCCGGAGAGCAAGCGTCGACGAAAGAGGACGAGGGCGTCGACTATTACGTGGAGTTCCGTGATGAGAATGCCACCGAGTAGAAGTATAGGTCGGGTGAGTTGGGAGTTGTAGTTAAGACTTTTGCTGTAACCAAGTGATAACGGTTTTCAATTCCCCGTACTTTTGGGAATAAGTTTGCAGGACTTTATGTTATATTTCAAGTTTGTAAATTAAGTTTGTAATATATGGACCGCTATAATGTTTCTGATGTGCTACTCTGTATGATATATTGTCGATGAGAAGACACTTTATCTACAATATGTCAAAGACCGGCATATTATCTAGGAGGGTAGTATGTGGGTCGCTACAGATCCCGAGGAGTGAGGTCGCGCGTTCTATGTCAACAGCCTGTGGCACGGACGGAGCCGCTTCCCTTTTATTTTCGCTATTTCTCTAATTGTAATAATGTCGCAAGACATGGTACTATGTAAGCTGTGTGGCATATCGTACTCATACTTTGTATTAACTTTGAATGCTTGCAATGTTATTCATTTCGCCAGTGTACCATTAGCTTGATCCTGAACTGAAGAGGATGTACATAGGGGGGTCTGGTAGTTCAAACTGGACTCCCACATGGAATTTCAATTTGAGCTTAATCCGGACTAAAAATAGGTGCCTAGAAAAATAAAAAAATTCTAGAAGTCAGGCATAATTCAAGGAGTCTACAATTAAACTTTTAGCTCAGTCCGACTAGTGAATCTTGAGTTATTCACGTATTTCTTCTCGACTAGCCCTAGACATACCCTAAGACATTGTTGGCCTCACCGGAGGCTGATTTTCTTGTTTCTTTCATGTCTTTTGCTCCTTCGAGTACTTCTATGATGCAAAAAAATATAAAAATATATAGAAAATAAGTAAGAAGCCACCAAGAAGGCCACAACAAAAATTACAAATCTCATTCGCTTTTAGGGCTATTTGCACCACTTTTTGTGAGCTTCACTTATATCTTTAGCAGCTCCATTGCACCTCCTCTTGAGGGCATATTTGTAGCTTAACTTATATTTTGTAGCCTAACCCTATATTTCATAGTACCTTATCTTTGGGGTACTTTCACTACCATATTTGAGCTTAACTTATATCTTTTCGAATTCCATTGTCTAGTATCCAGCCTAGCCTAGGATCAGCAACATTGACTAGTACTTTGAACATTTAATCAGCTTGCATTTGCTGAATTTATTCTTGCTAATCCTTGCTATCATATTGATGCCTACCTAGCTCAACATACTCTACCATCATACAACTTACGTCCCTTGCTATATCCAATCTTCGGAGATACTTTGATACTGCTGATTGCCGGTCACCCTTGTTTGCATGGTAAGAATTGGTAGGATTTTGATACTGGTAAGCTACTAGGAGTGTCAGTGACTTTCGTACCACTACATCCTAGTAGTTTATAGGTACATATACTTGGCAGGTTCTCCACTACATCTCTCTTGGGCCTCCATCATTCTAGGAAAAGAGGGGGATGTCGATACGAGTACTGTTCCACCACCATGAGAGGTACGACACCAAGATATACAAGGTATAGATTAGTTCCCTATACCACCTTTTGTTGGTTGTTATGATCCTGATGCTTATCTCACTTTTTGAGCCAAAGGTAGTTATTTGCTTGCCATGATTTTTCAGAGCATATGAAAGTAAAGGTTGTTGGTAGAGCATTCACTAGTTTTGCATCTATTTGGTGGTTTTGTGAATATAGACATAAAAATCAGGACACACCTAACATATGGTTTGACACAAAGAAAGTTATGAGAGCTAGATTTGTACCTTCATGGTTTGCTCCTAGGTTGCGGAATGAATTACAACACTTGAACAAGATAGTAACTCCATAAAGGCTTACTATCAAGAATTGAAATCTTATTTGTCTCATTGTGATATAAAAGAAACCGAGGAAGCCATGATAAATAGTTTTATGAAAGGTATGAACCATGAAATTTGGGATATATTTCAATATATACATCATTGCATTACTTGTTTGTTTTGTTGTGCTTGTGCTTTTGAGAGACAAATACAGGATGAAGCACCTAACCACCCTTCAATGTCATACCCATGTCACGTTCACCACTGGTTGCTTCTTCCATTGCTACACCAATTATGGCTGTCACACCCGTGAGTGTCAGAGTCACACCGCTTTGAGCTTGTGACCTGTCACCCCTGACACTACCTACATCATCCGAGTCGAGCTTACAAGGTAATAATAAAGGTACTAGTCCCCACACTCCACATGCCATTGATATTTGCCCTCCTGAATTAAATACTTCATATGTTGAGTTGAACGAGTTGTCTGTTGTTTTGATCATACCACCTATTATACAGGATTGTGTTGCTAAATTGAGTTTGCTATGTGATCACAGGACTAAAATATCTACTGAATTCTGTGCACCATGTGACATAGTTGAGTTGTACATTGATTTGAGTGCACAATACGATGAAATAAATAAATTGCCTGCTGAATTATTTGCACCATGTGTTGATATTAGTCATGAAAATTTGGATATTTCATATAATAAGAGTGCAACATTACTTGCTGATTTGGTCACCCCTTTAGTTAGCGTGAATTTATTTTCATCGTGTGATCAAATAGATAAATTAGCCGATGATTTTTGTGCTTTACGTGATACAATTATTTACCTCCTATTTTACATGCACAAAGTAATGGTATAAGTGTTATCAGTTCAGGAGTTGATAATTGGGATTGTTGCTTTGAGTGCACCTATTGCTAAAATTAGTTCTTCCATTGATTTGGGTGCACCAACTAATTTAATTGTTGATGTTATTGAACCATGTGACATGCTTATTAAATCTGATATGGATCATGTGAAATTGGTTAGACATGAAGAATTGTAAGCTAGGATTGTCCCTATTGATTTTTTGTGTTATATTATGTTGGAACCACCTATAAAAGAATTGTAAGCTAGGATTGTCCCTGTTGATTTTTTGTGTTATATTATGTTGGAACCACCTATAAACTTGCCACATGTTATGGATAATGTTTCTAAAATCACATATTTGAGATCTTGGACAAGTATTTAGACCCTTGGCTATAAATTTAATTTAAGTGATAATTATGGTGTAGACAATGAATTTTATGTGTATAGGCTATGCATCACATGTGATAACCTTGTTGATTTTAACCCTACCAGCTTGAAAGAGAATAAAATTTTGTGAATGCTTAATCATTTTAATATTATCTCCAATATTGGTGTTATTTGCATGCCGAATATCTTGTCACATGATTGTTTAAATGTTAGTGCATTGCCTTGCTCTAAATTTTATCATGTTGTAGCTTGTAGTTTGGGTACCATTACGTAACACTGAGGGTGACTTTGTTCTCAAGAAGGAGAAGATGATGAAGACATGGCCCCTTCAGATACGACCATACTGTTGCCCAATGAGAAGGTTCAAGAAATGATAACACACGCAGCAGCAAGAGAGTGATCAACATTCAAATATCAAGATATAAGAGGATGATCAAGTTGAATCAAGATGAAGGCAGATTCACATATGAAGATGATTAACTACTAGATGCCTTCTACAAGCAACTGATGCTTCCATGAATGTAGGATGAAGAGTGGCTGATTCTACACCTATAAAAAGACACCAAATATTTCAACTATCTACTTGTAGAAAATATTTAGATGAGTTATTTAAGCCTATGGTGCTGCATCAGCAAGTTCTGGGCTAGCCCCATGTAATAAAATAGACACAGGAGGGATCCCAAGAGAGTCCTAAAGGGTTTTCAACATCCCTAGTCGAAATCACTTGGGCAGCCCCCTCTTTGGATGCCCCCACCTGGCCCTCCACCTATAAGTAGTCCTCAAACCCCCCAAGATTAGATTGAGTTTTATTTAGTTCAAAGTTAGCCATGTTAACACTTTGTGTTCTTGAGCTGTATCCAACGATGTCAAGACCGCTTTTAGAACCCCAATTTATTTAGTACTTCATCTCTATTTGCAATTTTAGATTATTTTTATCTTGTTATTTGCTTGTTCTTCGATTGCTTGCAGGAATAAATCATTTGTGGATAGGTTGATCATGCTTCCAGCATCGTCAATAGCCCTCCGGAGTTGGTGTAGCGATAGTAAGGTCATCAACATCATCTCCGCAAATCAATAGTTATTGTTCTCATCGAAAGATTAGGACACCCTGGTGCCATCAACTCATTACTACTTGACAACTATTGAGACCAAATCTTTTTTTTGAAATATATTCAAATAGGATATAGTTTTAAAGTTCTCGTCATGATGAAATAACCATGAAAACTAGCATGTAAGGATGCATATGTTATAGCCTAATAGCCAATAGCAAATAGAAAAAGGTAAAATTGATTAATAGCCCATGCGCCCAATAGAAAGGACCGTCTCATATGCAGCACACGAAGGTGCATATATGTGCTAAGCATCCATGCCCTAGCACATGTGCAGCTGCAACATTTATGTAGCCCGGATGACGTGAAACCCATGGGCCCTCTACGTAGCCTCGTCACCCTCCTCTCCTCGTTGCATCTTCAAATGTGTGAGAAGTTCACTTTCCTCAAAAAAATTGTGAGAAGAGCTCCCCTAAAAAAATGTCAGAAGAATTAGCTTTACAAGATCATCATAGTTATGGCTTGCTTATTTATTTTGCATGTGATCTTCTCCGGAAGTGTTTTGATCTTAGTAGTATGCTATAATTTTCTTAAATTGGGGTGTCTCCAATGAGAGTTTGTGCCTTATGTATCTTTCAAGTTTGTGCCTTATGTATCTTTCAAATATTAGAGACCATCGATTTTTTGTAATGTTGAGGTACAATTTGTATTAATTTTAAATAATTTTTAAATAATTTCAATCCATACTAATTTTTTCTTTTGAGGCTCTTTGAATCAAATAAATGAGGTTATAGACGTCCTATGAAATTCCTATGAAAGGGTTCAGTCGATAGCAATTTTAGAGGGATTCTACGTGAGCTTGGACCCCATGGAAAAACTCATGTGTCTTACATGTACCTTCTCTCTCTAGATTCTTGCAAAATTTCTATGATGCATCTGAAGAGTCATATTCACAAATTTCCTTGTTTCTTCCCCAATAATATTGAATAAGTCATGACATCTTAATTATATGTTTATCCTACTATTGTACTTTCAAAATCCTTTTTGCAATAAGGCCTAGTATATAAACTTTGCACTTGAAAAAGAAAGCCCCAGGGCCTCCAACAAGTCAGGATAGGCCCTAGTGGCTTGCTAGGTCTTCACCGAGTGACAACATCGGACTAGGGCTGGGAGATAAGAAATCATGCTCGGCATAAGAAAAAGATAGGAAACAATAGGCTGCCATGTGTCTATATCAGAAGAAGAGCATTCAATAGGCTTTCTCTAGATCGGTCTCTTTCGGACATTCCAAACTAAAAAACAGCTTGGAAATCGCCGAACTGATATTGCACTCTAGTCCCCCCATCCTTGCCGCCCGCACAATTCGTACCGTGGGATCGCACAGGTGGGCTGGTCCAGTCGAAACCCGCAACCCAACTGGCCCATCGTCCGTTGCACGGAATAAAAATTTTATTGGCGCTCCTGCAGAATTAAACCAAAGACCTGTGGTTGCACTTCCCGCGGCAAAACCAACTGAGCAAACATTCGTTCTGTGTCATCAAAGGGAAGCTCTTTGAATTTAACCATTTCGCTAATAGAATGAAAAAGGCAGCGAGTGTTTGACGTTGTTCCATATGGTAGGAGTTTATCGGGTCCTAGGTGTTTGTGTGACAAATAGTAATGAAAATGCGATGCATCGGGAAAGTTTGGAGAAAAATTAAATAAAACTTTACAACAAATCAAAAGTTTTCACACAATTTGCATGACTACCCTGTAGTAGATAATTAAAGCCCACATCCACCCAAGCAATCAAACACTAGATCTGCATTAGCTCTATTGTTAGCAAATTCTGCTATTGCAGCTTGAAAAATTGATGCTGCCTACATGATTTAAGGAGTCAAAGGTGGCACTCCAAGCATTGAGAAATTGCTTCATTGCATGGATTTCCATCACATATTATTTTTGAAGTTGCTGGCTGCAAAATCATTAAGTGCTTAAAAACTAGGAACATATCATGTATGAATATATACCAACAGAAATAAGAGACTATTTCATTAATGCGTCAACTTTGTTGGCTTTATTAAATGTTGGCACAATGGCACTATATGTTTGCAGCTTACAACACCATATTTGGATTTGATGTCCATATTGTGGTTAGATAGGAAAATAGAATATCATACTGGGTTTTTGGCGAGACTCAACGCATTTAATTACCGTAAGTTAAAAGGTCCAGGATTACCAAAAAAAAGCGTAGCATAGTGGAGGGGACTTGCCAAAAAAAGCCTCACGAACTTTCAGGAATTTTCTTCAAACTATTATTTCACATATGTAGCACGGAAAGATATATCATGCATTGGGTCATCTAAAATTTTTTGCCATTGCAAAGGAGTAATAACTTTTTCAATTAAAATTCTTGGATGGTAAGGAATTTCAAAATACATGTACAATAGATGCTGAATAGAAAGGGAACTACCTACCATCAACAATCAACCAACAAATATTGATGTGTGCACCTCTTTGCCAATGACTCTGCAAATTAAATTGCTAAAATGAATCTAATTTAACTCGATCTTTTTAGCGAAAACCAACTTAACTTGATCTCTCTTTAACCACAAACTATGAGGGATGATCTATCTGTAGTAATTAAAATTTCCATATTGTACAGAAGGGGTGATCACCTGAATGAATCTGCATGTCTTCTGTTTCTTTTGCTTTGCCATTCTACAAAGCAAAAACGCATTAGGCTACAGTTTGTGTACAGAAGGCCCCTCCTTGCAAAGATCCAGACGCTTATCAAATGGAGTATGAAATTATAGTCACAAGGTCACTAACCGTCCCATGTAGAAATTAGACAAGGCATCAATGTAAAGAAGATCAAAAGAATTCTTCGATGTGAAATTCCATGAAGTTCAAGTGAATCCGACCATGGTACAATGCTACTCTCCTACAGGTCTACGACAGGATAACGTTAATTCAAAGTGAACTTCGACGGGAGTGGCCATAGATGTAAAAACAAGAATACAAGTCAACAAGGAGCGAAGACTTCACATTTTTCAAAAAAGGATCAATGGATTTTTGGACTCTAACCTTCAAATTTCATACCTAAATTTTGCAGTACAATGATACGCTAATGCATATATGATGTAGGCAAGATGCTCAAGATCAAATAGCGGTCATCTAGCCCATCATACTATTTTGGACAATCTTTTCCCTTCTACAGCGAGCTGCCTACAACACAACATGTGCCACAAGCCTAGAACAAACACATCCACCAAACTCCTAGCTAACATTTGATCATTAAACCTCTTGCTATCACATCCTACCTACAGTTGTTCATTAAACCTGTTGCTATCATCACCAAAGTTTAGGCTATAAGTAGCTAATCGATTAAACTGTCGAGACCACCAAACCAAAACAACCAGATAATCAATCAGATAGACGCTGCAGCCAGCGGAGTACATACCATTGGAGAGGAGAAGCCCCTTGGCTAGGATAAACTCGATGCACTCTCCAACTACTTCCAAGGCCCTTGGCCCGACAATCTCGATGCAATCCTCCAGCCACCACTTCTCAGACTTGCCGAATGACAACACATGGACGCATCCACTTGCCTTGCCGCCGCTACCACAACTCTATTTTTTATAAAGGAAGAATTTCATTACTTCTGGCCTGTGCATAACATGATGCACACAGCTAATAAACCAAGAACGAGTTTGAATAGTAACCAATATCACAAGAAAAACAAAAGACACATAAAAGAATTGAACAATCATCCAGACACCTCCTCCAACACTAACAAAATAACACTAGGCTAAGGAATGATGCCATCAGCAAGCCTGGGTTGCAGCCTCCACGCACTAGACAAGAACAAGTGTAGAACCACCCGTCTCAGTCTGTCGCTCCCCGCTTTGAATGATTGTTGATGATCCGCCACCTGCATCGGTATCCATGTACGTAGAAGAGAAGCACATAGGAACACCACATGATTTGGATGATAAAAAAACTTCTTGTCAAAACCTACATCATTATGACATAGCCAACTCTACACTAGCTTTATCAAGGCCCCTATACCAGGAATCCTTCACCCAAGCATAATCACATGGAATCAGCCAAGACAATTCCTAGAAAGAGGAGTAAAACCTTGCTACCTTCAATGTCAAGAGTGATATCAAAATAGCCTCCACCACATCCTTGCTTCTTCCCGACCACCCTGTCTTGCATGCCACCATCGACTTAGCACCGGTCCCACGAGCACGAGGCAAGAGAGAAGGCCAAAAGGGGCGAGGGAGGGCAGAGAGGGGTGACAATGAGATACGAGTCGAGGGCTGATAACGTCCGTTGTTCCCGCGTGCCACCTCACCAATGACGGCAGTGGTGGTCAGCTAAGTAGGGCGAGGCGGGCTGTGGGGCATTTGGAGGACGGAGCGTGGAGGAGGTGGCAGCCTTCCGCCGACACTGCTTCCAAGTCATAATAATAGGTGGAGGAGGGCATGCAACCGGCGATGGGGAACAGCCCCATCATCGCCTGAACCACCACCGTCGTTGTGTCCGCTTCATTGATGAAGATGATCGTGGCCACAGAGCATAACGTCCCGCTAGAGGCGCCAAAGGGCTCGGCGGCTGTCCGGTGGGACAGATAGGGCGGAGGAAGAGCAAAGAAGGACAGAGGGCCAAGGGCAGAGTGAGGGGCGAAAACAGTGGGGATGGGATCGATATGCGAGCATGAAAGAAAGAGGAGAGTGCGTGAGGCTCGAGATGAGGATTTCTTGTTCTGAAAGCTAACTCCGCTTCCTTCTCTCCTAAGCTTCCTTTATTACAATCCAACGTATCACATCTAGATGGCATCCCTCTATTGCAACTTAATAGGTATTAATGTGTACTATAATCTGATCTCTGTATTATTGACGTACTTGGTTGTGTAGTGCCTTGTTCGTGACCATCCATTTTTTTTTCAAAAAAGGGGCAGGCGATATGCCATTTTCATTTAGGTAGAGAGAAACGGTTTATGTACATGAAGACTATTATAAAAAAAGATTACATTTCACTGAGAGAAGAAAGCCTCTTCTGATCGAGTTCCGCATTTGCTAAGAAGGCAACCTCCAGCACACTTAAAGAAGTGTTTTGGAAAATTCAGCGATTGCGCTATTTCCATACGTTCCAGAGGGCGTACATGATGATTTCGCCGAAGATCTTTTGCCGGGGGTTCGGCAGAGCCGCGATGCATGTATCCCACCACTCGTCAAGGGGGGAGGGTAGGGACGAAGACGCACTTGAACTAACCTGGAACCAGCTTGTCAGAATACCCCAAACTCCTCTCGAGAAAAAACACCCTTGAGCCAGGTGCTTATTTGTTTCAAACTCTATGGAGCACAGACAACATACCCGGTGATGGGGCCACCCCCGGACAGCAAGTCTGTCAACGGTGAGTGCCTTCCTATAGAGGAGGAGCCAAGTGAAAAGCTTACACTTTGGCTTCGCCTTAGATTGCCAAATCTTGATCGAGTTAAACGGCTCCGAGGCAGCACAAAATTTGACCATCCATTTTCTCCCAAGGTGTATTATCGACTCTAATTTGTTATTCACACTCTTGTATATAATTAGCACATGGTTCGCACGGTGAGGGGTCAAAATAGAAGTTTAGAACTCAAAATGGTAAAAAACAATATAAATTTCTAATGTAATAACCTCCATGGTTGAAATACTAAAGTGATAGCTCTATTATACTTTCTATATGAGGTGTTTCTTTCAACACTACTGCAGATTGACCTTCTCCTGAACCCCCTCCACTGACGGGCACAAAAAGGTCCGTCGCTGCAGGGTAACACCGCCGACGGACACCAAAGAGCCCGTCAGCGGAGAAGGCAGCAAAGATAAACGTGAGGAGAACCACTGATGGGCCCTGGGAACCGGCCCGTCAGTAGAGACGTTGTCTTCACTGACGGTATAGATCCTCGTCCGTCAGTGGAGATTATTGCATGGTTGGCTGAAGATTCACTGACGGTCCCCTTTTACGCGACCATCAGTGGTGATCTCGCCTATATAACCAGAGCGGGCCCTCGCTGCTGGCCAGTGCTCGCGCGCCCACTGGCCAGCAGCGAGTGCCGCCGTCGCCGCCGCCCCCCCTTCCCCCTCCAACCCACCAACACTTCTCCCCTCTCCCCAACCCTCCTCCCCAAGCTCTAGAGAGACTAGATCTAGATCTAGATCACTCTCTCCCTCCTCCTCTCACTCTCCCTCTCTCTCACTCCTCTCACTCTCTCCCTCCTCCTCTCACTCTCCCTCTCTCCCTCCTCCTCATCTCTCACGCCTCCTCTCACTCTCACTCTCTCCATACATCTCTCCCTCCTCCTCTCACTCTCACTCTCTCCATACATCTCTCATTTCTAGCTCTCTCTCATCTCTCCCTCCTCCTCTCACTCTCACTCTCTCCATACATCTCTCATTTCTCACCAAAAAGATCGCTAGCGCTCGGTAATAATGCTCGCCAGTGTTCTTTTCATGTCGTATATGTATTTGATGTGATTTTCGGTTATCGAACTGATTAGTTTCGTGTCGTAGGTGTTGATCGATGGATCGCAGTTGGATGTACGACAACCGGGCGACAGAGAGTTGGGCTATGGCTTTGAACGAGTTTCTTGATGTCGCCGAACGAGATATGAGGGCAAAAGGTGGCACGAAGATTTGCTGTCCATGTCGCGATTGCAAAAATTTGGTAATGTTCGATACGAGAGGGAGGGTGACGGTACACCTGGCGCTTAAGGGTTTCATGTCAGGCTATACACGTTGGACATGTCACGGCGAGGAGGAGGAAGATCAGGTGTTACAGCAAGCTGCCGAACACGGAGATGACGAAGAAGACGAGGGGAGCATCGAACCGGACGCCGAAGGAATACAATTTTTTCATGCAACATGACCAAGACACCTTCGACATCAACTTTGAAGACCTATTCCACATGTACAACCTCTATAGGCTCGACACCACCATGATCAGGCTATGGGCTCTGTACCAAGCCCAAGAGTGCAGACGTCTTCGGGACTCCCATATTGGCATAGTCGATCCGATATGCATGAACGAAGGCTATGCCGGGACCCCAGAGGGTCAAAGATTTGTTCAAGAATACCTGTCGAATGCATTCGTGGTTCATAAGGACAAGGACTGCATACTAGCCCCCTATAACCCTCCGTAAGTACTAAACTTAGCACCGTGGAGTTTATTTTTGTTTTTTACGTACGTATCTTCGCCTGCTTACGTTCAGTTGTTCACATTTACGCAGCGACCACTGGGTCCTAATTGCGATCGTTCCAAGCTGGGCCAAGGCTTTTTACTTTGACTCCTCGTCGAACAAGACAGCGGACTTCACAAATATAACTAAGATTCTGGATGCAGCCTTTTTCAGAGCCAAGTTCTCGGGCCATCAAAAAATACCTGTGAAAGCGAAAAAATTGGTACACCATTACAAGTTCCCTTGCAGAGTTCAGCCGGAAGGTTCCGTGACATGTGGGTACTACACCTGTGCCCATATGGACCTATTTGTCCGGTACAAGAACAAGCATTGGAAAGATATGAAAGAACTGAAGGCTTGGAGCGAGCTGGGAAGTCATATGTACGACTGGCGACAGGACTTTGCTCGGATCCAAAAAGTCTTCGCCAGACTCATCAACCTTGAAGTCATCAATCCGATGGGTGAATTCTACGCCGGCCCCCAATTTCCGAAGCCAAACTTAAGCGGGAATCAATAGAATCGTTGTTTCTGTAATTGAATAAACAATTGTTTCATACTTGTGACCGTCGTTGGAGTGTACATACTATATATGTGATTATAAATGTTATGCGATTAAGAGATTTGACTCTGTGAATGAATAGTTCGTATAGCCTGTGATTAGGAATAATGTAATACTATAGTCTATTATTATGAATAATCTAAGTGTGATTATGAGCTAACACAGATCCATTTCGGTTAGCAGGAATGCATACCTCTACTGACGGGCACTTACGGACAGCCCGTCAGTGGAGTTGAACCTCTACTGACGGGCTTTCATTACGCGCCCGTCAGTACTGATAGAACTAGGAGCCCGTCGACATATCTCTACTGACGGTCACTTACGGACAGCCCGTCAGTGAAGATATACCTATACTGACGGGCATTTATTACGCGCCCGTCAGTACTGATACAACCAGGTGCCCATCGGTTAGCAGGAATACATATCTCCTCTGACGGTCCCTGTGTGACCGTCAGTAGAAATTAACAGTACTGACGGACCGTATGACCGTCAGTGGAGTTACCCCCTCCACTGACATTTCCAGGGTGACGGGCCCCTTGTCCGTCAGTAGAGGGGCTTTGGCGACCATCAGTAGTGACCTGTTCTGCAGTAGTGCAAAATGAAATGATATTTTGAAATTTCTATGAGATGATATCATTTTTTAAATTTTTTATGAATATAAACGTTTACTCATACCTCTTGAAAATTTTTATTCTTGTATAAGAAAATAATTCTTGTCATGATGTAATATAGAAAATGTTATCAATTTTATTACGTTAATATGATGGTTCAAATCATCCACTATAAGATAATTTATTTGAAAGATTTGATATTATATGTTAATACTAAATGGAAATTAATAAATAATTGCTACATCGTACTATACGAGTTTAATTACTTAATGCTTAACTCCTCATATTAAATAGACAAATACATTCTAACATTCTAGTCCGTTGTTCCGTGTCTCCAAGCTAAATAGACTAATATATAGTTTGTTTTCTCGTCTATATGGCAGCAAATGCTAGGAATATCCTTTTAAAGTAAAGGAGACCATCTAGAAATGCAACGTCGTGGCAAAATCTATCTAGTGCACGAGGTGTTGATCCAATGGCTCACGACGCTTGGATTTCTCATCTCTCCACCGTTTGATGCAGCAGATCTGATGACCAATATTTAATGTAATTCGTATATAGCAGTATAGATATGGTTGTTTGTAGTTCACTGAAGGTTGCTAATTTTTTCTTACGGAACAAAAGGAAAATAATATGGAACAAAAATAAATGTCATGCGGAACAAAAAAGAAAACTACTTGGAACAATTTTGTGAATATTAGTGGAACAAGATAAAAGTGCTAACTTATCGACCAAATTGCACATGGAAGATCTCGTGACTAACAATAGAACAAACATTTAGAGGAAGAGGAACAAAATGAAGTACTGATGGAACAATTCATGATTATCACCGGATAAGACAGAAGTCCATGAAATAATTCACAGTTACTAGTGGAACAAAAAATTTAGAATAAAAACAACAAAGTTTCATAGAATAATTTACGACTACCGTAGAACAACATGAAAGTGCACATGAAATAACTCGTAGAAAGTATGGAAACAAAAATTTAGAGTAAGTGAAACAAAAAAGAAAATACTCGTGAAACAATTCACGACAGTAACACTAAAGTGAACATGAAACGACTCCCGAGTACTAGTGAAACTAAATAAAATCATAGAACACTCTTTTCGAGAAAGAGAGATCTTTATTACTCAGATGTAGGATTACAGTCAGCTAAAATAAGCTACGTTACACATCCCGGTGATTGGTGGAGTTTTTTTTTAAAATATTATTTTTTTTTCAGAAATTTCAGAAATAATACCGCATTTCAAAATATTGTGAAAATAGCCTCCAATCGCCACGGCCGCTGGCGATTAGGCAGAAATCGCCACAGCTCGTGGCGATAGCAGGTGACGCCAGAGCCACCGACGATTTCTACCAGTATCGACACGACGCGTGGCGATAAATCAGAAATCGCCACAAGCCGTGGCGATAGGGGGGAAATAGCCACGAGCGGTGGCGATAGGGAGTTAAATGCGCGCGCTACTCGCCAACCGCCAGGCCACGCGTCGTAATCGCCACGGCTCGTGGCAATAACTGCCTAAGCGCCACGGCTCGTGGCGATAACGCCTGGATATCTAGCCCGAACGCGCCGCCGGTGCTGGGAACAGAGAGCAAAGGGGCACGGGCGTTTCGGGGAGGGAGAGGAAGGGAGAGGAAGAAAGAAGAAGAAAAGAGAGGAAGGGAGAGGAAGAAAAGAGAGGAAGAAAGGAGAAGAAAAGAGAGGAAGGGAGAGGAAGAAAAGAGAGGAAGAAGAGGGGAAGAAGAGAGGAAGGGAGAGGAAGAAGAGGGGAAGAAGAGAGGAAGAAGAAGGGGAAGAAGAGAGGAGGAAGAAGAAGGGAAGAAAAGAGGTGTTGTGCAGCGATTTGGAGGTAAATTTTTGAAACTTTCACCGTTCATTGTAGCATTTTAATATTTATAGTAGTAGATATAGTATTAGATTTAGATTTAGGGGTAAATGTAGGGTAGGTTTATTCGGAGTAGCAATTTAAATAGAATTGTAGGGTATATTTATTCGGAGTAGCAATTTAAATAGATACGTACGGTACAATAGATAGATGATTAGATGATTCGGAGTAGTAAGTCGATTAGATGATTAGATGATTACGGTACAATAAATAGACATCGATTTAGAAGTAGCAAATCGACATCGATTTAGGGTTTAGAGTTTATAATTTCTATTAAGTTGAATAATAGTTCGTAATACTCGAAACGTATTAGAAATCGACGAGAACAATTATTGGCGTATGATAGTATCTTCGACTGTATAGGCTAAAATATGACGTTTTGGATGGCAGGAATGTCAGAACCAGACGAATTTATAGTTTACTACGGTGTTGGCACCGTCCGTACAATTCCAGAGACTGGTTCGGTGGATCTTAGTAGTTTCCCACAAACGAGATTAACCCTGCAAGATGCAGAGAGATACCACATCAATGACATTAAAGAATGGTTAACACGGGCATTCGGTCTTGATCCGGAGGTCTCAAGTGTAACCGTGCAGGCGTATTTTAGCAAGTCTTGCAAGCATGTCCGGTGGGATCTTTTCACGCTAGATATGACAAAGGACTGGCGGGCTTGGTTGAGGGCAAGTAAGGCACGCAAGGGTCCGCATTATATGTTGGTCCGGGCAGTAGATAAGGAGGTGTCATCTGAAGAAGGCGGACGCGGAGGCAACGGGGTTGGACAGAACAGCGCAGCGGCAGAGGAAGTTGTTGGCGAAGAAGAAGGCCCTGTAGTGGAAGTCGGTGGAACTTCCGCTGGACCTTCCGCGACAGGAGGTACTGAATACCTCAGCGGTTCGGTGGACGAGGGGGAGATACGGCCTGAACTAGTGCAGATCATGGAGCATGATGATGCCGTTGCTAGAGAGGAACAGGCGAATGTCGAAGACGGTAGCAGCGAAGAGGACGAAGATGAGGATGAAGACGGAGGCCACGATCCGATTCCTAGTATGTGGAATCTTGACATGTCCGGCAGAATGAATCTCGAGGGCGGAAGTGACGATAGGTATCCGTACAAACCGAACGAGGTTGTCCAAGGCGCGTACTATGGCACGAAGAAAGAGGTAAAAGAGGCGGTTAAGCTTTGGGCGATGTCGACACAGAGAACATTTCGAGTGCAGAAAAGTAGCAGGGATCAGTACTCAGTGAAATGTAGGTCTGTTGGGTGTGAGGGATACGTGCATGCGTCCCTGAGGAAGTATGAAGTGCATTGGGTCATACGAAGGGTTGTGCCGCACACATGTGTAATAAGCGGTGTTCCTGACACCCATCGGAACATCAGTGCTGAGCTCGTGGCTGGGTTGATGTATCACGAGATAGTGAAGAATGTCTGCATTCCAGTACAGTTCATACAGACATCTGTAGAGAGCAAATACCAGTACAGCATCAGCTATGCCATGGCATGGAGGGCGAAGCAGATCGCACTGGAGCGGCGGTTTGGGACATTCATCGATTCATACCACAATTTACCATACCTGCTGGACACACTGGGGCAAAGAAACGACGAGTCATTCATTAGCCGTCTCGTACACCCCTCTGAGGACATACTTGGGAAAATGACGTTGAAGGGTGCTTTCTGGAGTTTGGGCCCATGCGTAGAAGCTTTCAGACACTGTCGGCCGGTTATTTGTATTGATGGGACGTTCATGACAGGCCAGATGAAGGGGACATTGTTTACCGCAATTGGGGCAGACAGAAATGATCAGTTAGTGCCACTGGCAATGGGCTTCGCTGACTGCGGGAACTACGATAACTGGCTGTGGTTCCTTGTGTGTCTGAAGAGAGGTGTTGTGCAGGATCGACCAAACGTGTGTGTCATCCATGACCGGCATGCCGGGCTGCTGCTAGCAATTCGCCATCTTCAGCAGGGAGTAGCAAAGACTGGGGACGGGCAAGATTTGCCAGAAGATGGCAGTTGGTACGACATACAGAGTAGGTGGTGCACGCGCCACCTAGCGGCCAATTTCTATCGCCAATTCAAGAACAAGCAGTTGATGAATCTCTTCAAATCATTATGCAAACAGAACCAGTCTAGGAAGTTTGACGAGTTATGGAGCAGACTCGACGAGTTCACGAAGAAGGAGGTTAGAGAACGTAACCCTGCGGATGTAACACACAGGCTTTGTGACCTTCCGGGAGTTGAGGATGCAAACACTAGGAGGAAGGCTTCGAACAGGGTGAAGTGCTTCTCGGATTGGATAAGTAAGGAGCCACTTGAGCAGTGGTCCCTCCTCCATGACACAGACGGCGCTAGGTACGGGATCATGACTAGCAATCTTGCTGAGGTTTACAATTTCGTTCTCAGGGGGGTACGCGGTTTGCCGCTGGTAGCCATCGTGGAGGGTTCGCTTCACAGCACAATGAAGTACTTTCAGGAGAGGCGTGCAAAGGCAGTACTGCATATGGAAAAATTCGGTGATACACCGTATTGTGCGAAGACTATGTTGTACATTGAGGAGAAAGCCAAGAAGGGGCAAATGCACAAGGCGAGACGCGTCGGTAACGTGCACCGTAGGTTCGAGGTATGTTTGAAGCAGAAGAGTGGATTTGGGGTTTCCACACAGGAGATTACTCATGAGGTTACTTTTCATGTCCAACCGAATATCTCTGCTACGTGTACGTGCAACAAGCCGAAGTTTCTGCACAAGCCTTGCTCTCACGTGCTATGTGCGGCTGCGAAGACAAAGATGGACACAAGACCGTTTGTGTCGTACTAATTCACGAAGGAGGCTGTCCGCGATACCTGGACAGGCGAGCTGTATGGTTTTCGTGTGGTCGATAATTTCACGCAGGTACCTCAAGGCGAACGGATGTATGTCCCAGATTTCGGCCTCCTCCGAGCTACCGTGGGACGACGCCGGACTCGCCGTATTCATAACACGATGGACGAGGCGGAGGCTGGTGGGCTAACCAAACAATGCAGCTATTGCAAGAAATTTGGCCACCGCGTGAAGAAATGTCCGAAGATGAAAGAAGACCAGGAAAGAAGGGAGCAGGAAAGAAGGGAGCAGGAGGCGGCTGGGGGTGCCTCCGGTTCTGGGCATCAATAGTCTATGTCGCAGTATTGGTATTATGTAATTTGCTACTGGGTCTGACATGCGTGTCATATTTAGTTAACGTACTTAATGTATTTCGTGTATCCGTGTTATATGTACTTCGTTAATTTCATCTAGTTGTGTTATGTAATTTGCTACTGCCTTTGACATGCGTGTCATATTTACTTCACGTACTTAATGTATTTCATGTATCCGTGTTATATGTACTTCATTTATTTCATCTGGACCAACATTTTTTTGTATCGCATGAATAGGGATGGCTAGATTCGAGCTGATAGATGACCGAGAGGACCGAGATCACCGGTCTAGGCTGCTGGCTTCAGGAGACCGTGAGCTCGGAGTGTTCCGGACTCGTACACCTGATCACGCGTGGAGGATTCACGAGTCCTGGATCGACAGGTACGTTACTTGATTGCATGTACGTTTTCGTGTTTCCGTACTAAGTTGACTATTTTCCTGCTTTGACAGGCTGGCGTGGTCCGGTTTACTACCACTCGCCCGGATGGTTGAGGCGGTGGACGACGAGGACATCGGAGACCCGGCTGCAGCGGGCGGTCGTTCCCGGAGGTTTCCATTCGATGCCTCGTTACTCACCGCACTTGTGGACAGGTGGAGGCCGGAGACCCACACCTTCCACTTCGGCTGGGGGGAGATGACGGTCACGCTGCAGGACACGGCCTGCCTACTTGGCCTACCTTTGGTGGGAGCGCCGGTAGGTCCGCTACCGGTTCTTGCCGGTTGGGCCGAGGATCTTGCGGAGCGGTTTGCCCCAGCTCTACCGCCTGGGCCACCTGAGATTGAGGTCGTAAGAGCGGGTCAGAAGCACGGACCCAGGTTCATGTGGATTCGTCAGTTCGAGGTACGTATCTCATTAAATGATGTTCAACATATTCGTGCTGGGCTGAACTTATTTCCGTTGTATTGTTTTATTCTTGCAGCTGGGCAGCCTTCAGCAGAGATTTCAGGGAGATCTCGACGAGTACCAGCTGAACCGGGGACTCGAGGCGTACTTGCTTTGGCTGTTCGGGTACGTGATGTTCACGAGTGCGTACGGAGACAGCGTGGACGCTCGGTACATCGGGCTTGCCCGGCAGATCGCGGATGCTGAGTCAGCGGATGAGCTACCTCCTACGAGCTGGGGGTCTGCAGTGCTTGCGGGCTTGTACCGAGCGCTCTGTGGCGTGTGCAAGAGGAAGGCGGCCGCCGCCAATCTCACAGGGTGCCCGCTTCTTCTTCAGCTGTGGTCCTTCGAGCGCTTTCCGGTCGGTCGTCCATGGGTCGACGACGACGCTTACGGCCCAGAGTTCTACCGTGGACCAGGACCGCTGGACGGACCTACTTTCGGGTCCATCTGGACAAGAAGAACAGTGAGTTACTTCCTCTCTTACTCGATTTGTATTTCCATATAGCATTTCTACCTCAGGCCGTTAGTTCATTGAGTATGACACCCTCGTACGTACTTCTTGCAGCCTCAGTGGGCGAGGGCACAGGTACGAGGTTGTTACCTCTCTTTCGTGGAGCAGTTCCAGCACCTCCCTGCGTAGAGTGTCGTATGGGAGCCGTACTCAGACGAGAGGACGTCGCGACGTGCGCCTGCCCAGGGGATGTCTTCACTTTGCCGGCGGGACGAGACGTACTGGAGGACCACTTCGAAGATTGTCTTCGACATCTTCGTGGAGGCCTACTCACCACACCGTGTGATGAGACAGTTTGGTCTGTACCAGGCGTACCCGCCTCCGCACGTACCACCCGTCGAGCCGAACGCACACACGTAAGTCAATTTTCCGAAACTCCTACGTACTTAGATTGTCTATTGCTTTTACGATATACAAATTCATGACGTAAACAGGTGGACTCGCAAGGGGGGGTACTAGGGATACGCAGTGGGCAGCACGGATGGCCCCTTTCGTTGCCGAGTGGGACACTGCTCTGGACAACATCCTACACGAGGAGCGGCCGTTTCGGTACGCGGAGTTCGACGCCTACCTGCAGTGGTATTTGCCACGTACGCGCGTCCACCTTATTCGCGGTACCGAGGCTCCTGACGAGGCCGCGCCACAGACGACAGACATGTACCCGATCATCGGGGCTGAAACTCTGGATTTGGCGGTCAATGCATTTCGTGCTTTCCTTGTCCGAGTTTATTTTACTAATTATACTAATGCGCGCACCTATGATTCTCACTCTGCAGGGACAGTGGGCGACTGCGGCGAACACGGAGGTCACGGCAATTCTTCGTCAGATCCCATCCGGCACGGAGCACCACTCAGGGTTGTCCAGGGTCGCGGAGTACACTAGGAGGATCATGGACATCTTCAGGTGTACGCGCAGGGATGACGTCGTTGCCGGCGCGAGCACTAGCCGGGGAACACAGAGACCACCGCGTCCTGCACAGGCGACGGACCCTCAGCCTGGTAGCTCTCAGCCGCCGGGGCCCACAGAGGCGGGAGGTTCTGCATGGCAGCAGAGTGCGGGCACACGCTTCATGACTCCGCAAGGTAAAATAATTCTCGACTCGTACAAGCCTTTTTTCCTTATATTGTCGTGCTCACTAATTCGGGTCATATACAGCTGTGACGCCGCCTCAGATGCCATCTAGTCCGCTTGACTACCTCGTCGACAGCCCCGGCACTCATGGCTTCATCGTACACGACCGGGCGGAGGAGTTGGTTCCCACTCATCCATCGTTGCCCACGCAGAGTACGCAGGACCCCGACGAGGCAGACCCGATACTTCACGTGGGCAGGCAGCCTAGAGTGGGAGCGGGACAGGCGAGGCCGCGGTACTCACCTTCGCCGCTGATCAGGAGGAAGAGGGGACGACGAGGCGTTTGAATTACGCATTTCTTTCAGTACGTTTTATTGTAACAGCTTTATGAATTAGTACACTTGACGTGTGTGTTAGTTCTCGATGGAGCATTGTTAGTTCGTTCTCATTGTTGCACGTTTCGACGGTAGCCGGATCATTCACCATCTCCTTACGCTCCATGACTTCCAGAGTGGTTTCTTCTTCCTCAGAACATTAAATATAACAGACATGTTCCTGTCAGTGTCAGCCTGTGCTACGTCTGATGGATGACCGATATGCAATTCAATCTTCGAGATGCAATTTGTCAATCTTTAAAATCAAACCTGAAGACAAAAGGATTGTACACCACTTCTCACGCGACACGCTTGCATGAACAGACATGTGGAGAAACTATGTTTTATAGAATACGTACATATCTCATCCTTACTAATTGATTTGAGCAAACACCAATCAACTTGTTTGATCAAACACAACCAAAATCAGTAGCAGCAGGTCGAGATGGTACCTTTCAATCTTTGAAATTAAATCTGAAGACAAAATGATTGTACACCACTTCTACTGAATTGCATGCAACACTCAGTTTATTTCTTCGAAATGTAGAGTTCGATACATCGTTAGCACTACGCATGGCGTGACAACACGGTACGATAACATTCGCATACAGCCAAACAACCTAATAGAATATTGAAATAACTACTCAGGGCCTTTCGGATATTTTCCCTTCCTCATACGACGAGCGTGAGCTTCCTCCCCTTCTTCCTTCGCGCGACGCGCCATCTCGCGCTTCCTCGCCCTTTCGGCCTCACGTGCCTCCGCAGCTCGACGTTCCGCCTCCTCCTTTTCTTTGCGTTGCATCTCCTGCCAACGCTTTCTCTTCTCCTCCTCCTCTGCCTCGTGCATGTGTTCCTGAATCCGACCTCGAGCACAGTTAACCTTCCACATGAGTTCTTCCTCATCCTCTTTCGATTGGGTAACGTCCAGCCACTGTATGTAGTCACATATAGTAGGTCGAGACTGCAAGCAAACGACTGTTACCATAGTATTGCATCGTGTTAGAAATGCGGGTATGTGCGAGTTTTACCAGTTCACTCCGTCTGGACATGCCAAACTTCGGTGGCTCTTCGTCGTAGTTAGCACACATGAAGAACCTTCTTCCGTACGTGTACGAGAACTCATCCGACTTCATCAGTCTGCACGGATCTTGGCACCAGCAAAGGGGAACTTCGACACCTGCGGGCAAGTCCGCAACCATCTTCTGCTTCGGCATCTCGTCAGCACCAGATGAGGCCATTCCTGCCATTTTGGAATACGCCATAGTTACTATTTTTAGGAAACTAAACAAAATAATAATGCAGCTATTTACCTCACACCGCCCGAACTTTAATGTCCCTTCTCTCCCTTTTGCCACTTTCCAGAGCTTATTTCTTCTCACCTCGCTCCCAAACCCTAATCCCTCTCCCTCTCTTCTCTGTATCCCCTTTTTAATTTTCCATGGATTGGTGGGAGGCAGAGACAGATGAGGGGTGAATAAATAGAGAGCGGGCAGGAGACGGGCAGGAGAGCGGGCAGGAGGCGGGCAGGAGAGCGGGCAGCAGGCTTCACGGGCGACAAAGGACGCTGGAGGGGGGCCGGGTGGGGCAGAGCCACTTTCGGCGGAGAAATCGCCATGGCTCCTGGCGATTTCGAGAAATCGCCATGGCTGGTGGCGATTAGATCCAACCGCCATGGCCCATGGCGATTCAGTGTTGAATCGGCAGGTCCGCTGGCGATTACTCCCAAATCGCCACAAGCCGTGGCGATTAGTCCCAAATCGCCACAACCCGTGGCGATTGGAAGCTATTTTTGCAATATTTTGAAATTCGGTATTATTTCTGAAATTTCTGAAAAAAAAATATTTTAAAAAAAAGCTCGTGATTGGTGCAGTAACATATTTGTGCACTTCGCGGCTCTAGCGGAATTAGCTAACATGCATATGTGCAACCCTATTATGACCACGGTTGACTTTTTTGAGTAAGAACTCTCTGCTTGTTAGCAGTCTTCTAACTTACGAGCAAACTTTGATTTATCCAGCGAAGCATTAGGTAAGCTGACCATCAATAGAGAGAAGTCCAACCGGCTTCAGGTCTTGGCCATGGAGTTGGCGCAACACGCAGTTTGGGAAGGCACATAGGAGGCGGTACCGGGAACATGCTTTGCCTACCTTTAACTGGGTCACGGGCGTCCTGTTGTCGGATTTGCATCAGTGATGACAGATAGCTTCAAAGGAACTTCCTGGTTGCTTCAATCGGCGGTGTAGCTTTGTCACGTGTGAGGTCATTGCGTACCTACCAGATGCGCCAAATCAGCAGCAGCAACATCATCCGAACCTCGAACGATGCATCCGCCAAAATACCAAAGAGCCATTCTGAGCCAGTGTTTCGTACTTCCTCCTTGCCGGGCATCGGCCAGACTTCAAGCATAGCTTCCCAAAGAGTCACCGCATACCACAGATTGTACACGTGCCCAGAATCTCAATATGATGGATCTTCTTGTTGAGAGTAGTAGCTAGAGCACGACTTTTCAAGCTGTAATTTTCATCTTTTCCGGCAATGGTGTTTTCCATACAGAATTCCAAAGAGTCCGCTCTCCTTAAGGATGCGAGCTGATCGCGCCCCGCGTATGTTGGGCGATGTGATCTGCCATTGCGAGGTGATATGCACTTTTAACCGAAAAGATATCAGTTTTCTCAGGTTGTCATGCTAAGAAATCATTGTTCACCCTTGGAGAGGTTCTGATTTTTAAGATATCCCCACATCGAAAGTACTCATTCAGTAGTTGTTCATTCCATTGCCCATTTTCATCCAAAAGTCAGAGACTTTCTTAAGGTGACAACGGCCTTTACGGTTAATCGGACGGCGAGAGGGTTCTCTAGGGATCCAGGGGTCTCGATCACCAGAACCGCACATTCTCCATTGCCAACTCTCCAAATCAGTCCACGTTTTAGCAATTCTAAACCATATTCCGCGCTCTCCCACACAGCTGAAGAAGAGAAAATTGCACCGGAGGTACATAAACTTGGCAGGTGATTTCAGATTGGTACAAAAACTACCGAAACGTTTCAATCGGGTACAATAACTTGGCTTTGATGCTCACGGCGGTACAAAACTCGCTCAGCTTGACACGTGTCTCGCATCGGACAGTCCGGGAGCGACGCCGAGGTCTCGCGTCGCCCCGGCATATGTCCCGCGTCGGACAGTCGGGGGCGACGCGAGCACACGGAATTCCAATTCTCGATTTTTTAAAATCATGTATAAGTTCCAAAAAAATCTAAAAAAATTCATACCGGTTTATAATGGAATGAAGTATACACACGTAAATTTTCGTAAAATAATATGCATTTCTGTGATCTGTGTAAAAAAAACAAATGCGTGCGAGAGAAAAAAATTAAACTGCTACAGTGTATGTGACGCACTGCTACAGTGCGATGCATCCGTGCTACAGTGTATGTGTCGCACTGTACTGTAGCAGTGCGACACATACACTGTATCACAGTTTAATTTTTTTCTCCGGCAGATTTGTTTTTTTACACAGGTCACAAAAATGCATATTATTTTACGAAAATTTACGTGTGTATACTTCATTCTATTATAAACTGGTATGAATTTTTTTAGATTTTTTTGGAACTTATACATGATTTTAAAAAATCGAGAAATGTCACGTATATTTTAGAATTTCGAATTTCGCCGGCGTGCGAGAGAAAAAATTAAACTGTGCTACAGTGTATGTGTCGCACGGTAGAAGTGCGACGCATCCGCGCTACAGTGTATGTGTCGCACTGTAGCAGTGCGACGCATCCAGTACATTCCCATTCGATTTGTTTTTTTTACACAGGTCACAAAATGCATATTATTTTACGAAAATTTACATGTGTATACTTCATTCCATTATAACCGGTATGAATTTTTTTAGATTTTTTGGAACTTATACATGATTTTAAAAAATTGAGAAATGTCACGTATATTTATTTTGGAATTTCGTGTGCTCGCGTCGCCCCCGGACTGTCCGACGCGAGAGAGACGTGTCTTCGTGTGAGACCGTCGCCCCGGCACAGGGCGACGCAAGACATCGCGTCGCTCCCGGACTGTCCGATGCGAGACACGTGTCGAGTGTACCGTCGTGAGCATCAAAGCTAAGTTTTTGTACCCGATTGAAACATTTCGGTGGTTTTTGTACCAATCTAAAACCACCTGTCAAGTTTATGTACCTCCGGTGCAATTTTCTCCGGAAGAATTACCCAGGAAGGCAGTGTCCGTGAGATTATCGTGTGGATAGTATTTTGATTGGATGAGCCCCACGCACAGACTGGGAACTCAATCAGTCACCACGCTCGTCTTCCAAGAAGATCCGGGTCGAAGAGTCTCATGTCTCGAAGTCTGAGCCCTCTTTGAGATTTAGGCAGGATCAATTTGTCCCAAGCAACCCATGCCATCTTGCGTTTCCCATGCTCCACTCCCCACCAATACTGACGTGTTAATCTCGTAAGATCATCACAGAGGGAAGTAGACAGTTTGAACACGCTCAGCACGTAAGTTGGCAGAGCATGTGCAACTGATTTAATCAGAACTTCCCTCCTATCGATAGCTGACGTTCACCCAAGTCCACCAGCTGCTTGCTGATAGCCTGCAGGGTTTGGAACCTCCCCTTAATCATGCGTTCTTCCGGAACTGGCAACCTAAGGTACTTAGCATCAAAAATAGTCTGAGTCACTGCAAGAACAGATTTGACCTCCAGCTGTGCTATCTATGGGACACTGTCGCCAAACAAAATGGAACACTTCCGAGGGTTTGAACCCGGGGCGCGACGACATACATAGAACACTTAATTATTAAGTTACATATATCAGGCAAAAACGAAAGAAACATCACGAGAAATAAAAGAAAGACAGAAAGAGAAAACAAAGGAAAGAAAGAAAAGTCCACGCAATATATGCTATTCTCAATCCGTAGTGATGAATTGATGACAGAGATACAAATCTCTGAACAACGCAGCTTCAGTAGTAGTAGCGATACCGATTATCGCCAAACTGAGCAAATAAAAACCAGATGAACATATACCACACAACGTCCGGAATAGACAAGAAACTGTTGTGCAACCATTGCTGGTGAGTCCGGTCCTCAGGTTGCACAAAGGGATATCAGACGTTGAGGAAGAAGAAGAGCGCAGAACACATATAGTAAAAGTAAATGAACACGATGTATGGAGGAAGGAGGAGTTTTTTATCATTGATCAATCAAAAGTAACAATACAATGACTCATCTCCTTTTATAGGCAAATCTAGCAAAGGGATAAAAGTCACTTAAGAAACCTTTATCCACCCTCATGGCAGGTGGGCCCTACTGCTGACGGGGCCATGGGTTTCCTAACACTCTCCTTTGACACTTATCACGTATATAGTCCATGTCTCAAAAACTCTGAAAAACACGGTGGAAAATATACTTGAGAAAGAGCGCATGCCATATATTGGTCATGTTGCACAAACTGCCTCATTAAAAACCTTGTTCGAAAAATTTCAATAAAACTCATCCAATGAAAATGAGTATGTTGGAGGAGTCCATCTTAACAGCCTGGCCGAGGTACCCCCGAACACCTCATCCAATTGTGCTAACTCAAAAGCAGATTTTTGTAACTATGCAGGAGTGCAGCCGACCCGGGACGAGGTGCTCCCCGGGAGGACGTGCTCTCTGGGACGAGGTGCTCCCAGGGACGAGGTGCTCTCCGAGACGAGGTGCCTCCTTGAGACGAGGTGCTTCCCGGGACGAGGTGCACCCGAGGACGACGTGCTCCCCGGGGCGACGTGCCTCCCGGGACGAGGTGCTCCCAGAGACAAGGTGCTCTCCAGGACGAGGTGCCTCCTTGGGACGAGGTGCTCTCCGGGCCCCGGGACAAGGTGATCTGGGATGAGGTGCTCCCGAGGACGACGTGCTCCCCGGGACGAGGTGCTCTCGGGGACGACGTGCTCCCTGGGACGACGTGCCTCCCGGGACGAGGTGCTCCCGGGGACGAGGTGCTCCCGGGACGAGGTGCCTCCCTGGGACGAGGTGCCTCTCTGGGACGACGTGTTCCTCGGGACGAGGTGCTCCCTGGGACGACGTGCTCCCGGGGACGAGGTGCTCTCCGGGACAAGGTGCTCCCGGGGACGACGTGCTCCCCGGGACGATGTGCCTCCCTGGGATGAGGTGCTCTCGGGGACGAGGTGCCTATCTGGGACGACGTGTTCCCAGGACGAGGTGCTCCCGGGACGACGCGCTCCCCGGGACGACGTGCTCCCCGGGGCGACGCGCTCCACGGCACGAGGTGCTCCCCGAGATGACGTGCTCTCCGGGACGAGGGGCTCCCCGTTTCCGGACGAGGAGCGCAGCCGACCTGGCACGACTTGGTGGGACGACTTGGCGGGAAGCATCCGGATGAGGTAAGACGTACGCTTCGTCCGGACGAGGTGCGTGACAGTAGAGGGACGACGTACATCTCGCGGGGAGAGGCCGAGGTTCAGAGACGGGTGGAACCTAAGCCCGAGCGAAGATCGATGGGAAGGAGTTGGACAAGGTGGCGATCCGTACCGGCGAGACGCATCTGGCATATTCCGGCGAGGAGGATAATACGAATCGGCCCTCATGTACTGCAATGTAAGAACGGGGAATAACCGCAAACTACCTAGGGGCAGACATGTATATTCGCTCGGAGATCGCCCCTCGCCTATATAAGGACGGCTTGACCCCTCATAAACAGGAGACCAATGAGAGTTTACTCCGGCAAGCTCTCATGGCTTTTTCTGATCCATTTCCACGTTAATCTTCGGTGGTAGTTCGGGGGTAGTCTCGTAGGTTGCTCGACGTCGTCCCCTAGGTCGTCCCCTTACCACCTCGGTCTCTTGATCCGGGGTGCCTAAGTTTACTGTCCGAGGGCGACTTCGTCGACAGTTGGCGCCGACCGTGGGGATTCGATTGAGGGCGACGTTCTTGCGACCTGCTGCTACCCCACACCACCTCAGCCCAAGAAGGGATCGACGGGAACGGAGCGGAAGGAAGTCACAAGTGGGGAGGCTAGCGACATGGGCAGACTTGCTAAAGGAGATACACTAGGGGCTCTCCCCGGGACGAGGTGCTCCCGGGGACGAGGTACCCCCTGGGACGAGGTGCTCCCGGGGACGAGGTGCCCCCCGGGACGAGGTGCTCCCCGGGACGACGTCCTCTATCCCGTCTTGAGCAAGTCTTAGCCACGATATGATCCATCAACCGGGGCGACATGTGCTACTATCCCGTATTAGGAGGCAGCTCGGCCCGACGCCGCTCCCCTAAGGACAATGAGCAAGTCCTAGCCACGATATGACCCATCAACCGGGGCGACGTGTGCTACTGTCCCGTCTTAGGAGGCAGCTCGGCCCGACGCCGCTCCCCTAAGGATGATGAGCAAGTCTTAGCCACGATATGACCCATCAACCGGGGCGACGTGTGCTCCTATCCCGTCTTAGGAGGTAGCTCGGCCCGACACCGCTCCCTTAAGGACGATGAGCAAGTCTTAGCCACGATATGACCCATCAACCAGGGCGACGTGTGCTACTATCCCGTCTTAAGAGGCAGCTCGGCCCAACGTCGCTCCCCTAAGGACGATGAGCAAGTTTAGCCACGATATGACCCATCAACCGGGGCGACATGTGCTACTATCCCGTCTTAGGAAGCAGCTCGGTCCGACGCCGCTCCCCTAAGGACGATGAGCAAGTCTTAGCCACGATATGACCCATCAACCAGGGCGACGTGTGCTATTATCCCGTCTTAGGAGGCAGCTCGGCCCCACGTCGCTCCCCTAAGAACGAGGTGCTCCCGAGGACGAGGTGCTCCCCGAGACGCTCCCCGGGACGAGGTGCTTCCCGGGACGACGTCCCTTAAGGACGAGGTCCTCCCCGGGACGAGGTGCTCCCGGGGACCACGTGCTCCCCGGGACGAGGTGCCTCCCAGGACGACGTGCTCCCCGGGACGACGTGCCTCCCGGGACGAGGTGCTCCCTGGGACGACGTGCCTCCCTAGGATGAGGTGCTCCCGGGGACAAGGTGCTCCCCGGGACGCTCCCCGGGATGAGGTGCTTCCTGGGACGACGTCCCCTAAGGACGAAGTCCTTGCCGCGATATGACCCGCCCATGGCGGGCGACGTGTGCCCTCGTCCCGTCTTAGGAGGCAGCTCTACCGGACGCCGCTCCCCTAAGGACGAGGTCCTCGCCTGGATGTGGTGCTCCCGGTGATGAGGTGCTTCCCGGGATGACGTCCCTTAAGGACGAGGTCCTCCCCGGGACAAGGTGCTTCCCGGGACGACGTCCCTTAAGGACGAGGTCCTCGCCGGGACGAGGTGCTCCCGGGGATGAGGTGCTCCCCGGGACGACGTCCCCCAAGGACGAAGTCCTCGCCGCGATATGACCCGTCCACGGCGGGCGACGCATGCCCTCGTCCCATCTTAGGAGGTAGCTCGGCCGGACGCCGCTCCCCTAATGACGACGACCTCACTCCACATGGCCGTGATATGACCCGCCCATGGCAAGCGACACATGCCCTCATCCCGTCTTAGGAGGCAGCTCAGCCGGACGCCGCTCCCCTAAGGACGAGGTCCTCACCGGGACGTGGTGCTCCCGGGGACGAGGTGCTCCCCGAGACGACGTGCTCCCCCAGACGACGTGCTTCCCGGGTCCTCGCCGCAATGTGACCCGCCCACGGCGTGCGACGCGAGCGCCTATTTTGTTTTAGGCGGTGGCGAAGTGCAACGCTGCGCCCCCTAAGGACGATGTGAACACCGTGACTCGACCTCAATGAACGATTCACGCGTGTAAAGTCTAAAGTTCTGAGTCAAGTCAGAGGCTCCGACTTGAAGAGCCCTGAGGGCGTCGACTCGGGTAGCGTGGGGCACCTCGACCTGCATTGTTCACCGTCCCCCTCTGTGCTAAATCAGGAGTTTGGTGCTGCCTCGAGCCGAGACGCGCTCACCGCTCGCGACAGCAAGGGGCTACTGTTGGAGTCCGTCTTAACAGCCCGGCCGAGGTACCCCCAAACACCTCGTCCAATTGTGCTAACTCAAAGCAGATCTTTGTAACTATGCAGGAGTGCAGCCGACCTGGGACAAGGTGCTCCCCGGGACGACGTGCTCTCCGGGACGAGGTGCTCCCGGGGACGAGGTGCTCTCCGAGGCGAGGTGTCTCCTTGGGACGAGATGCTTCCCGGGACGAGGTGCTCCCGAGGACGACGTGCTCCCTGGGGCGACGTGCCTCCCGGGACGAGGTGCTCCCGGGGACGAGGTGCTCACCAGGACGAGGTGTCTCCCTGGGATGAGGTGCTCTCCGGGCCCCGGGACAAGGTGATCTCTGGGATGAGGTGCTCCCGGGGACAACGTGCTCCCCGGGACGACGTGCTCCCCGGGACGACGTGCCTCCTGGGACGAGGTGCTCCCGGAGACGAGGCGCTCCCCGGGACGAGGTGCCTCCCTGGGACGAGGTGCTCCCGGGGACAAGGTGCCTCTCTGGGACGACGTGTTCCCCGGGACGAGGTGCTCCCCGGGACGACGTGCTCCCGGGGACGAGGTGCTCTCCGGGACAAGGTGCTCCCGGGGACGACATGCTCCCCGGGATGATGTGCCTCCCTAGGACGAGGTGCTCCCGGGGACGAGGTGCCTCTCTGGGACTACGTGTTCCCCGGGACGAGGTGCTCCCGGGGACGACGTGCTCCCCGGGACGACGTGCTCCCCGGGGCGACGCGCTCCCTGGCACGAGGTGCTCCCCGGGACGATGTCCTCTCCGGGACAAGGGGCTCCCCGTTTCCGGACGAGGAGCGCAACCGACCTGGCACGACTTGGTGGGATGACTTGGCGGGAAGCATCCGGATGAGGTAAGACGTACGCTTCGTTCGGACGAGGTGCATGACAGTAGGGGGACGACGTACATCTCGCGGGGAGAGGCATAGGTTTAGAGACGGGTGGAACCTAAGCCCGAGCAAAGATCGATGGGAAGGAGTTGGACAAGGTGGCGATCCGTACCGGCGAGACGCATCTGGCATATTCCGGCGAGGAGGATAATACGAATCGGCCCTCATGTACTGCAATGTAAGAACGGGGAATAACCGCAAACTACCTAGGGGCAGACATGTATATTCACTCGGAGATCGCCCCTCACCTATATAAGGACGGCTTGACCCCTCATAAACAGGAGACCAATGAGAGTTTACTCCGGCGAGCTCTCGTGGCTTTTTCTGGTCCATTTCCACGTTAATCTTCGGTGGTAGTTCAGGGTAGTCTCGTAGGTTGCTCGACGTCGTCCCCTAGGTCGTCCCCTACCACCTCGGTCTCTTGATCTGGGGTGCCTAAGTTTACTGTCCATGGGTGACTTCGTCGATAGAGTACAATTCATTTGACTAATTTGTCAGATGCTCGACTTTCTTAGTCAAGATTTTACCGATGAGTTTGCAAAGATTCTCACCTTGAACATTGCAACTCCCAAAGTCTTATCATACCTATTCCACTCACACACCTTTGAAAGGTTATTGATAGTAATAACTTAGTGAATAAATCTATAAAATTTTCACATAACTTAGTATGCAATATTTTTACTTCATCCATCTTTTGTAATTCATAAGCATAGAAGAACTTGGGTTGATATGCTTAGTGAGATTACTCTTTATATAACCCATATGTACTTGTGCAACATAAACCCCATTATCTTCATAGATAATTGTAGGGACTTGTGCAACACAAACCCCATTATCTTCATAGATAATTGTAGGGGATTGAACGCTATTTAATCCAAATGACTTTTGTATATGTTTGATCATCCACTGAGTACCAATACATTCTCGTGAAGCTTCGTATGGTGCAATGATTTTTGAGTGGTTCGTCGAAATTGATATGAGACTTTGTTTTGACAATTTCCAGGAGACTACAGTTCCGCCACATAGGAAAACATACCTAGACTATGACTTAGTTGTATGTGCATCTAAAAGATACCTAGCATCGGTATATCCTACCAAGGATAAGTCATGGTCCTTTCTAAAGAACAAGCCAAGATCCTTGGTTCCTTGGAGGTTTGATAGGCTCCGAACTATACCTTGTTAGCAAATTCACGGCAAATGCAATGTTCGGTCTCGTGCAATTTGCAAGATACACGAGTGCTCCTATTACATTCAAGTATGGGAATTCTGGTCCCAGAACTTTTTCCCCCTCTTCTTTAGGTTTGTACGGGTCCTTATCTTGCTGTAAGAACCTTCCAACCACAGGGACTTTTGAAGGTTATGCCTTTTCAACACTAAATCTTTCTAACACTTTTTGAGTGTATATTGACTGATGCACTAATATCCCTTCTAGGAAATGCTCAAGTTGCAAACTAAAAATACTTGGGTCTACCCAATCTTTCATTTTAAATTCTAATTTCAAATAAGCACTCGCTTCCTCAATGTCCTCGGATGTACCAATGATATTCAAATCATATATGTACACCGAGATTATACAGGACCTATCCTGGGAGCTCTGTATAAATACACAAGGGCAATTCTCCTTGCTCATGTAGCCTTTCTTGCTAAGTATTTTGCTTAAGCGATTATACCATATTCTGTCAAACTGTTTGAGTCCGTATAGTGATTTTCTAACTTTCACACTATACAGCTCCTATTTGCTCCGTCTTCATTCGGGACGGTGATACCTTCTGGTACCTTTATATAAATGTCTAAATCCAAGTTTCCATACAAGTATGCTATACCTCATCCATTAATTTCATTTCTAAATTCAAGTTAACTGCCATTGAGATTAAATATCTAAAAGTAATTTCATCCATGACCAGGAAGTAAGTTTCCTCAAAATCGACTCCAGGTCGTTGAGTAAAACTCTGTGCAATAAGTCTCGCTTTGTACCTTACCACCTCATTATTTTCATTTCTATTACGAATAAAAACTCACTTATGTCCTATGGGGCGTATGTGGTGAGGAGTTAAGCTTACGGGCTCAAATACCTCTCTCGCGATGATTGCCCTTTGCAATTCTTTCCATCTGATCTTTTCTTACAATCAGCGAGCGATACAGGCCTTGGGATCAAGATCAATGATTTTGGTGATCTTATTTGCAAAATAAATGTCGACGCAGGCTGTTGTTCTATTCAAAGATTCCCCTGTTTCTGCATAGTTTATGGCCATTTCGTTCTGGAGCGCTTCTTCTTGTCTTCCTTTTACTCATCACTATTTCCCGTAGCGGGAGCAAGGTCCTTCAGCTTTTCTGCACCGATGTGTGTGCACATATCTTCGCTAGGTGCTTCCACCAAGGTAAGGTTCAAGTTAGGAACATTTTGTTCTGTACTTGTGCTAGGTCTCAACTAGCTCCCGCTATTCTTTGGGGACATTTCAGTAGGTTCCCACGGTAAGTCTTTCTTGTCCTTTTTTGTCGAGCGTCCCCGAGTATTTGGAATACGAAGGGCCAGAGTTCTCGTCCTTTTATTTTAAGGCCTTTGGATGTGAACGGGTATACTTTCATCATTTCTTGGTATTTCAACCCTCTCTGGTGCATTGCATGCAAGCACATGCGACTTACTCACGGATACGGTAGGTGAATGCTTGCAAATCAATTATTTTTTCGACCTCCCTGTTTGCTCACTAGTACCGGGTCATGGCTTGTCATGAAATTTCAGGATATTTTTCATCAAGGGGTTGATTCCTCCCCCTAATGTCGGGAAATGATCCTCATAAAAAATACAATCATCAAAGCAAGCCGTATGGCAATCTCCAACTATGGGTTCCAAATATCTTATTATGGAGACGGTTTCATAACAGACATAAATCCCAGGTTTTTGAAGCGGCCCCATTGATGATCACTGAGATGGTGGTATAAGTACATATAACTGGCATCTAAACCTTTTAAGGTGTGAAATTTTCGGTGCCACCCTGGTGATAGTTGCATAGGAGATTGGATGTTATAGGCTGACGGTCAAAAATTGATGAGATTTGCAGCGTGAAATACTGAATGTCCCCGACATGCCATTGGTAAACTACAAATTTATAATAGCGATCTGGCAATAAATTTAATTCTTTTAATTAATGCATCTGCTAATGCATTTTGGGTATGGACATGTGGTATTGAGTGCTCCACTTTAATTATTATTTCCATGAAATAATCATCAAAAGCCTTTGAGGTAAATTTATCAGCATTGTCTATTCTGATGGACTTTATTTGATAATCTAGAAAATTATTCTAAATCTGAATACTTGCAAGATCAGCTTTGCAAAAAATGTGATTTCTCGTAGATAATAAAGAGACATGCGACCATTTGGAGGACACATCAATTAGCACCATAATGTAACTAAATGGCCTTGACTGGGGCTAAATAGGACCGCGTATATCCCCTTGTATTCGTTCTAAAAAAATAGGGCTTTCATTTTTCACTTTCAAAGTGGATGGTGTAATAATTAATTTCCGGTGGCATAGGCTAGGCACAACACAAATCCTCTTGATTTGGGAAGTTTTTTACATTAATATTATGACCATTAGAGTTGTTAACAACAATTTTTATCATTCTAAGACTTGGATGACCAAGTCTATCATGTCATAGAAAGAATAACTCAGAGCATCTAAATACAAAGTAGCCTGAGATTTTCTCACTGATTTGCTCTGGGGTCATCCGCTCCTCCTCGGCAATCACTGATGCGGCCGCAACTATGTTGAGAGGAGAGGTGACTGACCATCTGGACCGGGATGTCAACATGTATGTGAGCTACCATCTCAAGAGGGACCTTCATTGGTGCTGCAATAGCCTGTGGAGCCTCCTCCTGAGCAACTACACGGTGCGCCTCACGTCTCCTCTAGGCCTGGTAGGTGTCACCGCATGCTGGGACTCCTCAGACTGACAACATCAATGCCCATGACGGCCACACTTGTAGCAGTCCTATTGTTGCTCTCCATCTGGCTGGTCATGGAGCTTGGCCTTGCCTCGATGGAGGAGCCTTGACTTTGCGAGCTATATTTTTCCCTATTTTTCTTAAGGGGAGCACGCATCTTGTAGCTTGCATTGGCCTCCCTGTCAACGCTGCTACTAGGCGTCTGAGAGATGAAGTTCTTTTTAGAACCTCATCCTACGCCTCGGATACCTAGAGTATGTCAATGAGTTTTATATACTCACAGAACTGAATTTGGCGGTAGCGTGCGAGCCGCTTGCACGGCGTCGAGGTGCAAGATGGAAAGGGTCTTCTCAATCTTCTAGGCATCTGTGGCCACCTTGCCACATAGCTATACAAATACGGTGCATCACAAAGTTGTATTCACCAACCGTCTTAAAGTCTGCAAATCTCAGAAGAACCCATTCTTACTTTTCTTGGGGGTAGAGTGGACTTCAGCCTTTTGAACCACTTCTTCAGAACAGTCCATAAGGCAAGGGAACTCCTATCTACCATGTACTTGTTTTCAGAGTAGTGCAGAGACGATGCCTGAGGAAATGCAGTGCCTGATCATTTTCCTCAGTGGTGATGACGGTAACGTGCTGGGTATCGACACCATCGCTCCCTGAAGTTTTCTAGCCCCGAGTACGATCTCCACATCTGACATCAGCTGAGATAATTACGGTCATGCTGAGCCAACTCCTCAAATTCCAAGTTTGTTATGCAGTCATTCTGTATTTCATGCAAGAATTTTAATAAGTTACTTCAGGTAAAATTCCATGAAAAGCAAATAAAGATACAAAAATAATTCTAATGGTGACTCAATATCTAAGACATGCCAATATATGAAGATTATAAGTAATATTCAAAATTACAATAATCATAAACAATAAAACATATAAATAACGCATACAATCATTAAAAATAAGTTTAAAAAATCAAAATTTGACTTAAAATTGAATTCTAGAGGACCTTTTATGCTAAGAAACAAGTTTCCTGCTAATTTGAAAGTATACAGGTACTTTTGCGCAAAATTTTCAATACTGGAAAAAATAAGTGCGTAATTACAAAAAACTACAGGGGCATTTGTGCAACAATGCATGCACATGGGCTCCTCGGGGTCGGTCAGACCAGCTAACAGGCCTGTTATGCGGTTTTTTCTCTTTTTTTCCTTTTTCCCGCAGCTAGCCATGGGCCTTCTGGCCCATTTAGCGTGCGGCCCACCACCCCTTTTTTTCTTTTTCTTTTCCGCTGCTCCTTCATGGGTCGACCCACCTCGGTCTGCCACTCGCACTACCCACGGCGACCGGCGGCCGTGGCCATGGCTGGCCCGGGCGGCTAGCCAGTAACGGCGCAGTTAGCGGGCCCCGGCATGCGGCTACGTGGCCACGAGCACCGGTATACGCATTGTGCGGTCCGGCTGCGTGGCCACGCCATTGAGACTATTCGTGCACGCACATTGTCTCCTCATGGTGATCGACAGTACCTCGTTCCGATTGGCTTGGCCGGCAATTTCAATCTACAATGGATTTTTTCTTTTTGGGAGAAACAATCGGCTTCGCCCGCAACTTCTCGATAGTGTTTTCCTGGGAACTTCACACATGGGTAAAACCAAAATAATCTAGATGCCAAAAATAATTACAAAAATTGAATCTTGATTACATGGAGAACCTATTTTCACGTGTTGTAGACCTTTACCTCCTTGTCAGATGTAAAGGGAGGTTAGATGGAGAAGGCTCGGTGGTTGAGTCGTGCTAATAATGTGTTGTGCAACCGTTATCGACAAGTCTAGTCTGATTTGCACAGCGAGACACAAATAATAAAAGTAAATAAGACACAGCCTATGAAGAAGGTAGGAACTTCCTTATTCCATCAAAAGTTACGGTACAGCGACTAATCTCTTTCTTTACTAACAAATGAATAAGTATCCACATAAAAATCACTTAAAGAACCTTTACCCACCGACAGGTGGGCTCACTACTAATGGGGCTACGGGTTTCCTAACAGCAACAAAAAAAAAGGGAACAGAAACAAAGAAAGAAACACAAAGAAGGAAAGAAGCTTGACCTGACAGTGTACAGGTACACTGGTGCAACTTCGTGGCGAGCGAACCGAGCGGAGTCGCGCGAGGCAAAGTCGCCTCTAGCAGATTCTGTTGCGTCGTGGGCCTCGAGGTTCCCCGTCTCCCTCGTATTGAGCAGGCTACTGAGCTACCTGGGCGTTGTGGCCCGTGCGCGATTTACCGGTACTGATCGTGGACGCCGTACCATAGAGTCCCGTATGCACTCATGCCCACATGTATATAACTTCCAGTGTAGCCCATCTACTGCCCGTTCTCTTGAGAATGCAGCCAGAACTCTGATTTGGTTGTGAAAAACAAAAAGCAAAAGCTGCACTTTGTTCTTTAATTGTAGTGTTATGAAACTATAATTTTTAAATGTTGCTCATCGAATATATAATGGTTTGACTACATGCATTCTAGATAATACTTCTCTTTTGATCAAAGGACTAAGAGCATGCTTAGTTTGATTAAAATTCCTATGTAGGGTCCATCGGTCAGCACGTATTTTTCCCATATTAAAATTCACAGCACCACATAAGTGAAAACTACTGGCTCAATATTTATGTATTAGTTGATAAGCATCAGGAGAGGTCGTTTATGCCTATATTCGGTCCAATTCTATAATCACCCATCAACCTATAAACGTTTACTCGTTGGCTTTGCTTCTAGTTTACAAAGTTATACACACAAAAAGCCGAAGATCTCGTTCGATAGTAAATCGCATAAATTCTCACCTGATTAAACTTTGAGCCGTCACCTGTCATGCCTTCTCATCCACCACTATCTCTTCTTCTAAACAGTTTCAGAAAAGAATGTTTAATACAATTTAATCACCGCTAAGCATGTAAAACTTGTTAGTTCATTTGGTGCAGGGCATGATCTAGCTGCTAGGCTACAAACCTACACCACTGGAATACTTTGGATCACACTGAGCATATTATGCCATGCAAAAACATAAATTAGTTTGTTCCTTTGAACACAAACGACATGCAAATAAGGTGTCTTAAGCACCTTCTTAATTATATGTGTATATTGTTAGCTCTCTTGTCTTGTCCTACGAGCTTGATATGGACATCACGTGCTATTAATTCTGTGGTGAATTAATGGTAGTCTCATGCATGCATAAGGTCCCTGATTTGGCTATTGGCCACAATAGAAAAGCTAGATAATGTGACCCATGACAGCAACCCCACCTCCTTATGCGGCAAAGTTAATATGCACCCATGGCTCCTTAAAAAGGTGATTACAGCTGTGTGGTGGTTCTTTGAGCAATTGAGGCTCAAAGATGCATGTCACTATCCTCCTCTGCTCATGCACAGCCGGCCAGGTGGCAGCAAGTGCAATCACATCTATAAATGGTCCTCATCCTGTGGCTGATTTCAGTCAAGAATTTGCTGCTCCATGATGATATTGATATGTGTCTGTAGTGCGTTTCTGTGAAGTTGGAGCTAACTCTCATGTGAAAAATTGTATCATGAGGAGTTTCGAATTATGACCTTTTTACACGTGACAACGAGCAGGTTAGTTGTTCCTAAAATTTCAAGTATTCAACTACCAGCAAAATTAATCTAGAAAAATAAATCATTTCCCGACAAAACATTGACACAAGGAGCATTAATAGCTCACTCATTAGTCATGTTAAATATAAAAGCATGCAAATGGTGCATCATATCGATAGCGATGTGCCCAACATTTCACTATGGCCACAACATTAGTGGTTGCTTGATGATCAGAGAGCTCGCTCATGTCATTAGGATGTTTTTCCTGCCAAACCAAGAGTATAAGACTTCAACCATGTTAACATTAGCTAATGAACTTGTGCAAATTCAGACACCAAAGCTCCATTTAGAGCGCAGTACTAAATAGTCATCCAAGACATCTTATGATAGAAGAATAGTAAAAACCGTCTGTGATGAGAATCACTAGAGATTGGTTTTACAAAATTACGTATCATATATGATTTTTTTTCCAATCAGTTGTTTGAGGACCTGTCTGTGACAAGATGTCTAGGATTTCACAGATGGTTTTCTCCTAAACCATCTGTGATGAGTTGCAGCCCATTTACGAGTCCACCTTATAAAACCCTCAACCATAGAGCCATCATCCCCATACCCTAACACATCGTTGTCTCCACGGTAGCTAGATCTGCCACCACCGCTCCATCTCCAGCAAGGAGACAACCGCCCCTTGTGCAACGTCAATGTCGCGACACACCATGACACAATGGTGCACTATACAGGAACAGTTGTCTCCATGTCCTTCCCCAAGCCCAGAGCAACGTCATCCCCTCCCCCAAGCCAGCGACGTCATCCCCTCCCTTGAGCTAGCGCCATTGTCCACCGTCATCCCCTCCTCCGAGCCGGTGCCGTCTTCCCCTCCCCGGAGCTGGCACCATCGTCCCCTCCCTTGAGCCGGCGTCGTTGCCCTCTGCCTCGAGCTGGCATCGACGTCGCCCCCTTCCCCAAGCCTCCATCCTCCTCCATTGGCTGTTTCAAGAAGGTAGCTAGCTGTCAATCTTGATCCGCCTCGATCTATGGATGCAGTGTTAGGGTTTATGGCTTGATTGATTAGGGTTAAGGCTTATGATTGATTGATTAGCTTGCGATAGAATTGAAGTATGGTCGATCTATGGATCCTAGGGTTAGGGTATAGTGCCCTTGATTGGTTCGGGATAGGCTTGTGATTGATTAATTAGCTTGTGATGGAATTTAAGTACAACCGATAAGTATGGAATTGAGATATGGCTTGAATAGAATTTGGGGCTTGAATGTAATTGAAGCTGTGAAATGTATATATGCTATATGTATGGATGCTTATAATCAAAACCTTTTGGTAATATATTAGTGTATGTTATAACTATAGATAATGAATGTGTGATTAGGCCAATAATGTAGTGACCTTGATATATAATGAGTATGTGTTTTTTTTCCCATATGTGTATCACTAGAAATCCAGAACTCATTCTGGAAAAACAGGCACATATTTAATCAAGAGTAAGATTAAATCTGAGACCTATATATTAATTGTTCCTTTATGCATGCTTAATCTTGTTGCTCCTGTGCATGTTTTGCCAATGATGGAAAAGAACGCTTCATAAACTATGCATTGGATTTACGAGGGGTTAAGTTGGGCACGACTGTGTTGCAATTAATGGAAATGGGTCATTCTGAGGCATGACTACCATCAGTTTAAAGTTAAAATTGGTTAGAACATTTGTGACTTACGACGAAATTCACTTTGTTAGCCAGTGATATCAATACCTTCATATGAGTGTATATATGCTATTAATTAGCTACCGTAGGATGATTCTTGTTCTTCCTACGTCTCCCTACTTAATTCGGTTTATGTCTTTATCTAAAGAAGTTATGTTTGTGTATTCCCTAATTGAACTATCTGCAAGAATTTAAAGGCAATTTGATAATACGTAGATTATAAGATCACAGCTTAAACTTAGAGAGTCAAAATACGACTTATATATGCGTACTGAGGGAATGCATACCAAGGAATGAGGGCGCAGTTAGACCGCTCGGGTGTGCTGACAAAACCTTCACAAATAATCAAGGATCTGCTTCCTTTCCGCTCTAGAATCCACGCAGCAATCATGCATTCTATACGGGTCTAAATCTTCAGTAAACCTCCGAAGCACTCATCACCTAAACAATGCCCAAACAAAATGGCAGCTAGCTAGCTAAGTAACGAATTCGTATCCTTTCCGATTGATCCATCAACACTGCATTATGATTCCTCCAATCATACCACGACCCTTTCATCCAAATTTACCCACTTGCATGGATATCACAATATCCTATCCATATATATCCATGGCTGCCATGGATCTGATGATGCTGAGTGGCCCAACACTTTCGCCTTTCGTCTGCTAGCTAGTTTGCTTGCCGACCTCGCCAATTTGTCACCATCCCGTTTAGTTTTAAAGCGGGGAGATGTTTGCATCTATCTTCCTTTTCTTATGTATCCATGCTTCCAATCATGCAAATGTCATATATTGCACATTGCCATGGAACAGGACGGGCATGACGGCCCCACAGTTGTGCTTTTCGTTAGTCATGCGTGGAGTGTGGCGTCCTCTAACAGCGAAGACCATGGATGATCAGACCATTTGGCATCACAGGAGCACACTTGCAAGAGGCCCCATGTACATGTGGCAACGACTTGTATGTCCCTTTGGTGGAATTAGAGAAATCAGGCCGGATGTATGTCAAAAAATGACGAAAGATTTTGAGCAAATTTGACGACATAGACACGAGATAGGTGTAACATGTCACATAATTTCAAATCCAATTCAAACGACTAGGTGTCATTCGCGTGTATATGCTAAGCTCATGTATATATGCTAATATGCAGTCGCTGCTGACTCGATAAGAGTGGCATTACAAGAACTGGCCCACCAGACGAGAACCGGCTCACCAGATGCCGCCTCAGCTGGTGTGGAGACACAGTAGCGTGCATACGATCGTAGAATAATGCCTTGCATGCGTGTAATTATCCTTAATCTGTATCAGTTTTAACATGTGATTAAAAAACGCGTTCTATCAGTTTTAGCATGTGATTAAAGAATGCGTTCTCATAGGTATGTCGGCCTACGAAAATCATTATTTACGGCTGCCCGTCGGGACGGTTAATTCCGACCGCATCACAACGGCGTGGTCATTGTTTATTTGGTGCATATGACCTCATTATTGTAATACATGTTTAATTAACTCACTTCTTTATTTACTTATTGACAACTTTCGCATCAAGTGATTAGCACCAAGTAGGATGAAGCAACTTCATATATTCACATGCAAAGCAACAAGTTTATGTTTTCTTATACTTAATCAAATGAACAACACATACTAAGTGTTTTGCATATACATCAGATTCTTATTTTATTTTCTTGAATTATTTCATAGTGAAAAGAGAAAAAATATATTTTTATTATATTTACCGAGTAGAGTGAGTAGCATATTGCATAATCTGAAGGTTGTTGAGTTGACAGCTGGAGTGTTTGAAAGTGAAAGCTCGATGTGTCCAAGTAGAAATCGTACATTTTGAAGTAAAAGGTTGTACATTTTAGAGTAGAAAGTTTGTGGTTCCAAATATAAAGCTAGACGTTTCCGAGTGGAAAACTTGCGGTCTCTAGTGGAAAGTTGGACATTTTTAAGTGAAAAACTCTGGTTCCTAGTTGAGAGCTCGATGTTTCTGAGCAGAAATTTTAATGTTTTTGGGTAGGAAGCTCGTGGTTCCTAGTTGAAAGTTTGATTTTTTTTTACTTTTTTAGTGGAAAGCTCGACGTTTACAATTGAAAATCTCTTGTTTCCTAGTTAAAAGCTCAAAGTTTTCGAGTGAAAAGTAAATTATAAGCCTAATTCTTAAAATATATATCGTCGACACCACTTTAACGTTGCATCTACACGAATTTAAACCCCAATATCTACATATACGCAACCACGTGAGTATGTCTCCTAATCGTATGTTAGAATTGACATAGATCAGAAATAATTTGGAGAATCTCACTAAACTTTTACTGAACGTACTTGTTTGTATGTAAATGTGATTATTTTAGATGCTAGATAAATTAACGAGATCTAATCTTCATTGGTCACGTGCTAGATAAAGTAAAACACAAAAATAAACCATGATATATCTGCACGCTAAAGAGAAGAAAAACAGAATAGCAAGAGTTTAGATATGTAACGCAGTTTACGTCAAAAAAGGAAAAATTAGAAGACTGTGAGCTACATATCTACGCTATGACCAATTATTCATCCAAAAAAAGAAATGTAGTGCAGTAAATAGACATACTAAAAACGGAAACTAAATCTGATCGGAAATTGACCTCGCGCGCGGTGCGTCGCTAATTACCCGCCGCCGTAGGTCTAATGTACATGTGTAATGACGTATACGTCATAACCGTAAATGAAACCTGAATTTTGCCGACGTGCCAGAAATTTTATCTTATGGCAGCTGCAGCCAATGGGAGAGAGCCCCCAGCCTACGGGCAGACGGAGGACCACAAGTAATACGTGGCGATCACCAATGCAACACCCTGCATCTAATTTAATTCGGACCAGAAAAATAAAACGTACTAACCTTATTCCTGAAAGGAACACTAGTCCCAATTCCCGATTTGCAAACCGTTGGTTACGCACATGCGCTGCTTGCTGGTGAAGCGTGCGTTTCTGTAGCAGTCATCACGAGAGCTGTGTAAGCCTGTACTCAAATGATGTGGATGTTCCGTGTGGATGGATGGATCGTCTCCTGCCAAATCATAACATGCAATTATGCTGCTTTCTTAGGAAGATCGATTATGCATTTAAAATGCAATGATATGTTTTATGCCTGGACTGCTACTTGACAGTGGCACCAAATTAGATATACCAAAGGAGCTTAATCCAAATTCCAATTACAGAGAAGAATAGAGGGAAGTACTGATTACGCTTGCATATATCATCTAGTGAAACTAATTGAATCTAGCTCTTGTAGTACACAGAATATGCAACGCCAGAAGCTCAACGGGTAAAAAAATTAAAAGAGCTTCAGAAAGAAATCCTAAGAAAGCACGACCTGGTACTGATCGTGCATACAGTGACATGTGAACCCTAGCTTAGGGGATTTGCATGCCTCACTGCTGACCTCATTTCCGGGGCCCTTTTTCACCCAACCTGACGACGACCTGCGGAGTTGTGCGCATGCGAGCTCACTCGTGTCCTCATGTCATAACTAACAACATTGCCCGGGTACTACGTACCTATACCGTTGGAATGATAAAAATTACTCCCTCCTTCTCAGTTTATTAGACGGCTTAGCAAAAAAAGATTACCAAGACTCCCTTCTGACATCAATTAACATGCGCGGACACCTCAGCTAACCCCTCGATTTCTACCTTAACTAATGCATACAGCGGCTACCCTTCTTCCTCATTAGACGCGTGATTTATGTGCATGCATATGCATGCAAAGTAGACTACTCTTAGCTGATGCATGCAAAGACTAATGAGTTGGAGGGAAGGCCGAAACATACTCCCTGTATTTGCTTTGGAGGGAAGGATGAAAACGAAATTTTTGATGTTAACTAAAACAAATCACGGGTGATCAAAAATTTAAAGGGCGCGTAGCATGATTTGAAATTCTCAAAATCAGTCTTTATAACCCGAGTGAAAGTGCTGTTGTCCATCATCTTCTCCAAATAGAGCTTCATGCTTGAGAGCCATGGCGTTTATTGATCTGAACGTGCCGATCAATTGGGAAGGGTTAGAAGATGATGCCGGCCATGGCGACGCAGGAGCAGGGCGTGGTGATTCTGGCAACGGCGACGCAAGAGCAGTTCTTGGAGACGCCGGCCACGGCGACGCAGGAACAGGTTGTGGTGAGGCCGGCCGCGGGCACGCAGGTCACGGGCTGGAGGGCCGAGGGCGTGCTAGACTGGGTCTGGCCGGCCGCGGTCATGGCGGAGTTTGGAACGCCAGCCACGCTCAATCGACGACAGCACAAAGCGGACGTGGGCAAGGCCGTCTCGGGCTGGCCGGTCGACAACGAGGAGGACACGGCTACGGCAACGACGGAGACGGAGCTTCATCCGATGCGCCCAGCTTTCTGTCGAACTCGCCGGAGATCAGAGATGGACACGGAGGAGGCTCTCTGTCGAACTCGCCGGAGAACGCTTTGGACTTAAGTATGCCCTCAACTCATTCTGTTATGAGTACGTATAGATAGCTCAGACTAACACATTTGGTTGACATTCGCTTGACATATGTATAGATAGCACGTATGTATAGATAACTCATTCGCTTGACATTTTCGGTATACATAGCTCAGACTAACACATTTGTTTTAAAATTTCAAATCGTATTGCGAACAGAAGAAGGAGAAATCAGTATAGTGACGACGACAAGCGTGCTATATACGGCATGGTTTTACGGAGAAATGGTAGCGGGCCGTTGAAACATGGAGTTACTACGGCTGTGTCGGAAGAGACGGGCGTGCTAGCAAGGTGCATTCAGTGCATCTGGTTCAATGGCTGTCGCGGTGGAGGAGTCAATGCAGTGGTTAACAAGAGGTCGAAAAACGGTGGCAGGAAGCGTATTGAGTTTGACATCTATGCATTGCGTGAGTTGCCGTTAGATCAACGTACGACTCTACATGATCTAGCTGAGAGAGTACACATGTCGACAAGCACTCTTCACCGTCGATTGAAGGAGGGCAAATTTCGGCGGCACACGAATGACCTCAAGCCTTCTATCACAGATGCAAACAAGAAAGCTCGCGTCCGTTTTGCTTTGTCTATGTTAGATCCTGCTAGCCTCCCTGAGAATCCCACTTTTCATGCTGCTTATAATGTGGTTCATATTGATGAGAAGTGGTTTTGGCGTACCCGTAAAAACCAAAATTTTTACTTAGCTAATGATGAAGCAAATCCGGAGAGAAACACAAGGAACAAGAATTTCATTGACAAGGTTATGTTCCTTGCAGCTGTCGCAAGACCAAGATTTGATAGTCATGGAAATTGCACTTTTGATGGAAAGATTGGAGTGTGGCCCTTTGTGGAGATAGTGCCTGCTCAGAGGAGTAGCGTGAATAGGGCTCGGGGAACTTTGGAAACAAAGGCAAGTGTTTTTGTTACGATGGAGAAAAGTCGTGAGTTTCTCATCACCAAAGTTTTGCCAGCAATCAAGGAGAAGTGGCCACAAGAAGACTTTGGTTCTCCTATTTTCATCCAGCAAGACAACGCCAAAACGCATGTCCAAGTTGATGATATTCAGGTATGTGAGGCAGCAGTGGAAGGTGGTTTTGACATTAGAATAATGATGCAGCCACCAAATTCTCCCGACACAAACGTACTTGATCTTGGATATTTTGCAGCGATCCAAGCTTTGTTTCAGAAAAAGATGCCGAATAGCATTGATGATATTGTATCGAAAGTGCTTGAAGCTTATGAAGAATATCCAGTTGATCGCTCTAATAGGATTTTCTTGAGTCATCAGGCATGCTTGCGAGAGATAATCCGTCAAAAGGGATCCATACACTATGCGGTTCCGCATTTGAAGAAAAAAGCACTAGAGAGGAACGGTGTCCTACCTGTTAGGTTGTCATGTGAGCCGGAGTTTGTGGCCGATGCTATCGACTTTGTGAACGCTTAAATTGATTTGTAATCCGAAGAACTAATATTACCATCTTTTGCTCGTACTGATATTAATCGTACTCATGTTGCAATCTCTTGCGTTCTCATATTAGTGTTCATCTAATTTCTTGCCTGCTAAACTAATCGCGGATGAGCGAACTGATATTCCTATCTTTTGCTCGTACTGATATTAATCGTACTGATGTTGCAATCTCTTGCCTTCTCATATCAGTGTTCATCCAATTTCTTGCCTTCTAATCTAATCGCGGATGAGCGAACCAGACGCAACGAAGCCACGACAGCGCGCAAGCATGTTGCACATCGGCATCTTCTTCGTCATCCACGTGATCTAACCAAGCACGAGGATCATCTTCTGCGTCCTCCAGCTCGGCGACAGAACTATCAAAACTTGCGAACGGGTCCTGCGTCTCCGCGTCAGCATCGACGAAGTGGACGAGCTGTGCCGAGACGCCGTGCGTGATCACTGTCGAGCCAGACTCCATGAACAAGCTGTCCGCGAGCTCTTGAGCTCGTGCGTCCTCAACCTCCGCGGCGTCATGGTCGCCATCCTCGGCAGCGAGGGCTACAGCCTCGACGACTGCCGCCGCATGATCGGACTCCATGCAGATGGAAAGATGGACGGCTTCTTGTGATCCTCCGCGGCATGGACGCTGACGGACGAGGGAGTGGAAAGATGGAAATTAGATGAAGCATGCAGTAGTGTGAATTAGCAGTAGTGGACGACGGCTCGCATGCAGTAGTGTGAATTAGATGAAGCATGCATGCAGCATGCGATATTAAATTCTCACGGAATTCAAAGCGGCCATTAGAATGTTTGCTTACCATCTTGCCTTACATTTTGGAATTTAATTTTTTTGCTAAGCCGCCTAATAAACTGAGAAGGAGGGAGTACCTCAATGAGGCTTGTGGAAATTCATGTGAAATTCCTGCGATACTGGAAGCACACAACGCTGCACTAGGCAGCTAGAGCTTGTTTAGCGACGACAAATGAATGCAGTTGCTCACGACCAAAAAACTAATGATGCACGTATCAAGGAAAAACTGGCCCTTGGAAGGGGGAGGGAGAGGGAGGCAACAGCTTCGCTACAGCACCATTGGGCACGCCACTACTACAGATAGCATTTAACGGGACGCCCCTTGTACAGACGGCAACCGGAAGACGTCTGTACAATACTTATCCCAGACGGTTCCCAACACCAACCGTCTGTACAAATGATAAACAAGGACGGCGAACAAGCGGGACGGAATAATAAAGATGGTTCGCACGCCGAACTGTCTGCACAAATAATACAGACGGTTGCCAACTGCAGCCGTCTACACTGCGTATCACAGTGCAGATGGCTCTCAACAAGGACCGTCTGCACTAATACCACAGACGGTCCCAGTTGGGAGCCGTCTGCACTAATCCATACAGTGCAGACGGCTCCCAACCGGTGCCGTCTGCACTAATGCCACAGACGGTCCCAGTTGGGAGCCGTCTGCACTAGCCCATAGAGTACAGACGGTCCCAGTTGGGAGCCGTCTGCGTTATTTGTGCAGACGGTTCCCTACTTGGAGCCGTCTGCACTAAAGCTCACTCCCTCTCTCCCACTCCCAGCCGAGCTTCGTGTCCTCCGGAACCTCGAGCCACCCGCAAGCACCGCCACCGACCGGAGCTCGTACCGCCCGCCGCCGCCACCCGCCGACGCTCTCCCGCCGCCACCGCCGCCGCCAGGCCAGCCCTCGAAGCTTTCCCGCCTCGCCGCCTCCTTCACCGCTGCCTGCCTCGCCGCGCCGCCTCCCGGTAAGCCGCCGCCCTCCGTCCTCCCTCCTCCGTCCGCCGCCGCTTCCCGCGCCGCCGCTTGCCGCCGCGGTCGATCGAGCTCGGCCGGCGTCCCGGCCGATCGACCGCCAGCCCTCAGGAAGAAAAGGAAAATAATAAATAAAAATAATAAATAAAAATAAAAATATGACCAGTGGGGCCCACCTGTCAGGGCCCACTATTTTTGAATTTAGTTATTTATTATTTTTACTGAGGAAAAGATCAAAAAGAGTATTTAAATATTGAAATCTTATAAAAATCATAGAAAATTCATTATTAGTCAGAAAAATGCAAATAATATATCAAAATGTTCAGAAAAATAAGATCTATGCAATTATGTCATTTTCATTCGTGTTTGCATTGTAGAAAAAATAAAATTGACTAAAAACTCAAATTAGGGTTTCCGGAACCGCCGGAGAAATTCGGATCACGATATTTTCAGCGTCCGGACTCCGATTAAATTGATTACATTTGTATTAGTCTTTATTTTATGTCCTCTATTCCATGACATGCATTTCATCTCATGCCGATGTTCCGCATTTTGATATTTACGTTTATACCCTTAAACCCTTAAATTGCAGTACGATTTCTACATAAGCTCCTTTTTTTCGATGAGAAGCTAGGTGGCTTTCTTTTATTAGGTTAATTTAACACTAATTTTCTTGTTGTGCAGCGCGTGTAGCCAGATGGATCGGGTGTGGATGTACGGTTCTCGTACGAACCAAGCGTACCTTGATGGTGTGACGAATTTTCTTAGAGTCGCCGAGGAGGATAGGTTGAAGAAGGGTGTTGAATTTACATATTGTCCTTGTTGCGATTGTAGAAATGAGAGATCATTTCTCGGACACAACTCAGCCCTACAGATCCAAGCGCACTTGATTATTAGGGGCTTCAAACCGGACTACACGTGTTGGACCAAACATGGTGAAGAGCAGAACATGTTACACGAAGACGTTGGCACCGTCCAAGAACCCGAAGTCAACGAAAGGAGAGAAGATGACGACGAAGTACGTGCAGACGATGATTGTGGCCGCCATGAGGAAGTACGTGCAGACGATAATTGTGGTGGCGCAGAGGACGATGATAGGTTGGATCAGATGCTGCGCGATACTGATGTGAACTTTAATACTGAGAGAAACCTAAACAAGTTCATGTACTGGATTGAGGACTCAGAAAAACCTTTGTTTCCGGGTTGCAAGCCGAAATACACAAAGCTGTCGTCCGTGCTCGAGCTGCTTAAATTGAAAGCAAGCTATGGTTGGTCAGACAAGAGTTTCACGGTGCTCCTAGGTCTCCTCTCGGAGATGCTTCCGGATGGTAACGAGCTGCCCAAAAACACATACCGAGCAAAGCAGGTGGTTTGTCCACTGGGGATGGAGGTAGAAAAGATACATGCATGTCCGAACGACTGTATCTTGTACCGGAACGAATTATCGAACTCGCGTTCATGTCCAGTGTGCAAAGCATCTCGCTACAAGCGTAAGAGCCAACCAGACGACGGCGAGTCTTTCATCGAGCCGAAGAAAGGAGTTCCCGCTAAGGTGGTGTGGTATCTGCCCGTAATTCCGCGTCTGAAGCGTCTGTTCGCGAACCCAAAAGAGGCTAAATTGTTGTGCTGGCACTCGGAGGACCGTAAGAAAGATGGAAAGCTAAGACACCCTGACGATTCTGCGTAGTGGAGAAACATCGACATGATCTTCGAACACTTCGGTGCGGAGCCGAGGAATATAAGGTTCGCGTTGAGCACGGACGGAATGAATCCTTTCGGCAACATGAGCAGCCGGCACATCACTTGGCCAGTTGCTCTTAGTATGTACAACCTACCACCTTGGCTGTGTATGAAGCGGAAGTACATCATGATGTCACTGCTTATCCAAGGGCCGAAGCAACCCAGGAATGATATTGACGTCTACCTAAGACCTTTGGTGGAAGATCTGAAAACACTGTGGAATGAAGGGGTACAGGTATGGGATGCGTACAAACAAGAGAACTTCACCCTACACGCCATGTTGTTCTACACGGTCAATGATTTGCCTGCCCTACGTAACCTTTCGGGCCAGAGTAAAGAACCAGACAAGGCTTGCCCTCAGTGCTTAGATGGTACCGCGAGTAGGTGGCTGGCCCACTCCCGTAAGACGGTGTTCATGCGCCACCGTAGGTTCCTTAAGAGGAATCACCCGTACCGCAATATGAAGGAACAATTTGACGGGACGAGGGAGAGAGCTTTATGTCCAAGGCATTACAGCGGGCAAGAGGTGTACAATATGGTTAAGGATATCGATGTTGTCCTTGGAAAGAGCGGTAAAAAAGTGAAGGCCAGCGACATGTGGAAGAAGAAATCAATATTTTGGGAGTTATCCTACTGGCGGCACCTTGAAGTTCGGCACTGCATCGACGTTATGCACGTAGAGAAGAATGTGTGTGACAGCCTGATTGGTCTCTTACTTAATATTCCAGGGAAGACGAAGGACGGTCTGAACGCACGTCTCGACTTAGTAGACATGAAGATCAGGCCCGAGCTGGCACCTGAGCCCTCCCAACAAGGCAGAACAAGGCTTCCTCCGGCCTGCTATAACCTGAAAAAGGCCAAGAGGACCGAACTATGCCGGTGCTTGCAAGGTGTGAAAGTTCTGTCCGGTTACTCCGCCAACATCTCGAAACTTGTTTCGATGGAAGATCTAAAATTAGTTGGTATGAAGTCCCATGATTGCCATGTGTTGATGACACAGATGCTTCCTGTTGCAATCCGAAATATCCAGCCGACCTATCTCCGAGACACAATCATTAGGCTGTGTTACTTCTTCAACACAATCTCTCAGAAGGTCATCGATCCCGAAGCACTAGATGCGTTGCAGGCCGATGTGGTGAAGACATTATGTCATCTTGAGATGTACTTACCTCCGTCGTTTTTTGATATCATGGTCCACGTTACCGTCCACCTTGTGAAAGAGATAAAGATCTGTGGACCGGTATTTCTACGTCAGATGTACCCGTTTGAGCGGTACATGGGAATTCTCAAGCAGTACGTATGAAATAGATCTCGTCCGGAGGGCAGCATCGTCGAAGGTTACACAACTGAAGAGGTGATCGAGTTCTGTATCGATTACATGGAACAGCTCAAACCAATAGATGTGCCTACGTCTCGCCACGAGGGTAGACTGGACGGCAAAGGGACCATAGGAAGGAAAACACTCATTCTTGACTACTCGTCGTTATCTCAAACCCATTTCGCAGTCTTGCAACACATGACTGAAGTAGCCCCGTATATCAACATGCATAAGGACGAGCTACGCAGAGAGAATCCAGGCCGTACGGAGGCTTGGCTTACCAGACAGCACAACCGCAGCTTCAACAACTGGTTGCGGGTTCGAAGTGCTGATAGTACAACAGAGGAGAATATTGGTTAGTTGGCTAGATGGCCAAGTCACACAATCCTGAAATTTGAAGCATACGACATAAATGGGTACACCTTTTATACCAGAGCACAGGATACGAAGAGCACGGTACAAAACAGCGGTGTCCGCATAGATGCCTTTCAAGACAAACGTGGGGTGTGTGCGTAGTACGGCCACATTGAGGAGATCTGGGAACTCGACTACGTACGTTTCAAGATCCCCCTCTTCCGGTGCCGTTGGGTCGCACTCTCAAGTGTTAAGGTCGACAAGTACGGCATGACTACAGTGGACCTCGAACGTGCCACATACAAAGATGAACCATTTGTACTCGCTAAGCAAGCTGTTCAGGTCTTTTATGTCCAAGACCCGGCAAATCAGAAACTTCACGTAGTCCTTCAGGGGAAAAGAAGGATTGTCGGAGTTGAGAACGTCGTGGACGAAGAAGAGTACAATCAATTTGATGAGTTCCCTCTTGGAGACGGCACCGCGCTCAACGAAGAACGACTACCGATCGGGGCCACCTGCTATCTGCGCGTCGATCATCAAGAAGGGCTGGTTGTTAAAGGAGATTAGGTTGTTTTGTGTGATGTAACCCGCTTGTTACGTATTTAACTTCACGGTTCACAAATTGTAGTGTACAGTAACCCCAAAATAGTTATATCATAAAATTGTACGTATGAAAATATGAATTTATAAAAAAAGTTCAACTCGTTTGGAGTTCATATGAAGTTTCTATGAATTTTACAAGTTTAAGGCATTTTTTGCATTCTATGTCCTTTCCCCAATGAATCAATAATATAAAACCTTATTTTACTCCGCATCTTTTAAGCCAAACAGAATGACAAGTGGGCCCGAATAATAGTCTAGACGGTTCTAAGAATGAAAGCGTCTGCACTATTAGGCCAGGGGTCCCGCTGCATTATTAGTCTAGACGGTTCTAAGAACGAAAGCGTCTGCACTAATGTTAGTGCAGACGGCTCTATAGTACGTGCCGTTTGGACTATTAGGCCAGGGGTCCCGCTGTATTATTAGTCTAGACGGTTCTAAGAACGAAAGCGTCTGCACTAATGGTAATCCAGACGGCTCTACAGTACGTGCCATCTGGACTATTAGGCCAGGGGTCCCGCTGCATTATTAGTCTAGACGGTTCTAAGAATGAAAGCGTCTGCACTAATGGTAATCCAGACGGCTCTACAGTACGTGCCGTCTGGACTATTAGGCCAGGGTCCCGCTTCATTATTAGTCTAGACGGTTCTAAGAATGAAAGCGTCTGCACTAATGGTAATCCAGATGGCTCCGTGTTGAGAACCGTCTGGACTATTAATCCGGACGATTCTACGTTCTGAACCGTCTGGATTAGCCTTTTCGATAAGTACCCCTCGGCGCGGGTTATGTCTTTCCAAAACCCGCGCCGCGCCCTCATCTCCCGCCCTAGGTTTTCAGCCATCCCGCTCCTCCGCCGCCGCCGCCGCCCCCAAGCCGTCCCCGACGAGCTCCTCCCTGAAGCCCTCTGCACCGACGCCGCCGCCGCCCTGAAGCCCTCTGGCCGACGCCGCCCTCTGCGCCGACGCCGCCGCCCGGCCCCAACCCATCCCCGACGAGCCCCGCCGCCCCCTCCGGCCCCGCTGCCCTCGGTAAGTTTTCTCCGGCCATCTCCATCCCCCGGTAACTAAGTAATGTGATTCGACCTGATTGCTGCTAAGTAGCTACTCGTCTTTCTTGTGGTGGCGGATAATTCAACATTGACTTGTATCTCCTACAGCACATGTAATACGAGAATCCACATTACTTAAGGGGTCAGTTCTAGGTTGTGCTTAGAGAAATTCGTGGTACTGGTTGGATCAGAGAAATCTTGGTACCAAGTGGTATGGGAGAGTGGATAATACGTGTTCTGTTTTTTATGTGGAGGTTTAGCCCGGTGCATCTGGTTTGCACCTATGAATTATAGCTTCTTTATTAGCTTAGCATTTGCCCTTTTATTATTATTGTTATTGGTATTGGACTAATGAACCGTGTAACCTCTGGATTACTCTTGGCTATCTTTTGGATTTGTCGAAGTTCATGAGAATTTCATGTTTCATATTAGTTCATGGCAATCTAGCATCTTGTATTATTGTGCTATCATTTCAGCTCTGAAGAAAGGTTAGGTTATGTATAATGCCTTGCACCTTGCAACCATCGGCCATATTAGTTCATGGCAATCTATGTGAGTGTTTTAGTGATGCGTATGTATGCTACATGTTGTCAGGTATCAATATCTATTATGTGTTCAGAAAATATTGTCCTTACTTCTCTATTAATTTGGTATGGAAAAATCAATCAAGTTGTTGATTACCAGATAAGTCAATCAATGTACACCAAGTGTCTACTTCTACAATTTGAACTAGGATTTGACTACATTTGAAGGGTTCTGGTAGAGTACAATCTCTACTTCAGTCTTCAAATTCTCTGACTCCTCCAATTGGTCATGTACTAGTGATTTCTTTGAGTTGTATCTAGTGATATCCACTTAACACAATTGATTGCTGTGAGTGCAATGGCAGGAAGGAAACATTCCAACAATGACTTCATAAAAATGTATCTGTTGTAATTCTTGGTTACTGTTTGACTGATTTCTTTGAGTTGTATCTACTGATATCCACCTCACACAAGGATTGCCCGTGAATGCAACAGCAGTAAATGTTTCAACAATGACTTCATAAAAATCAGAAAATACCTCATCTGTTAAATGGGATGAATCATGATTTTCATTGCATCCATCATTTAGAATGGAGAAGATATGGAGGGAAGATGCAAAGCGCCAGACTATGGATGTGGCGGGAGCTAGAATAGAGCCAGAGAAGACGACATAGTGGAGCAACGACCTAGCCGCTAATCTTTCCAATCTGAATTTTGTAGTGAATTCTATCGAGTCCCCTGTAATTAAGACTTCAATTAATGAACCAATTCATAAGCTGACAGATCCTTGTGCTCAGATGTTTTACTCATGTAATTTGTGAGGACTTTATATAGTTGGTCAATGTTAAAATAGTTTGATACCAAGCATGTCAATTTTTATAAGTAAAGGTGTACTAGAGTATTTACGAGTCGAGTCGAGTCGGCTCGATAGCCACCCCTATATCTCTAAAGTCCTACTTATGATCGTTCATCCGAGGATTTAGGGTTTGATCTTCCAATGGCCTCTATTTACGAAGTTGTTGTACATTTTGGCAAAGGGTTATATATTTGCACATTGGGCTATTAAACGAATGTTCTCCGATCAAATTGAGCTCGGTTAGGGTTGCAAGAACTTTCTTAGTCTAGCTAGAGTTCATGTGTATTTATATGAAAATGTCTGGAATTTTGTCGTGTACTGCATATCTGAATTTTTCGTCTTTTGAAGATGGCGTCCGGAGGAGATGAACGTGAACTGCCGGTGGCCTCTTCTCCTCGACAAGATGAGCCGCACTTGTCTCCTCAACCGGCTGCACCTGAGCCCTCCCAACATGCAAAAGCCTCGTCTCATGAGCAAACCGAAGAATCGGGTGGGCAGAAGCGAAAGCGAGGTGGCCTCGGCAAAAATAAAATGCCCACGGGTCACTACACGATAACTCATGTCAGCGATGAGGGTGTGCCCCTATTGCCTCAGCAGGCTCAGGCGGCATTCCGTAGTGCGTGCGCCTCACTGGCGAGGACGAAGGTCCGGATCACGTACGCCAGCTGGCCGTCAGTGCCGGATAACGAGAAGGAGTTCCTGTGGAGCACAATCAAAGCACAGTTCGACTTCCCTGAAGGTACCGAGCAGGCCGTGGAAAGACAGGCAAAAGCCAAGATGGGCAAGGCGTGGAAGACCTTCAAGAGCGAGCTCTACAACACGTACGTGAAGAACGATCTTATGCCCTACAGGCAGGACCCGAAGACTTACGGGTTCTTGGAGGATCAATGGGCAGAATTTGTGGAGAGGTGCACGTCGGAGGAATTTGTGCAGCGGAGTCAGGCAAACAGGGCCCGCCAGGCATGCAACATTCACCCCCACAGGCTCGGAAGTGGTGGGTACGCGCGCAAAGAGTTGGAATGGAGAACAGAGGACGAGCGGGCGTCTCAGGAGAGTCGCGACACACCGTTCTCCCAGATCCCAGAGAGGCGGGCCCGGAACTGGTTTCGCGCGAGGGCCAACATCTCGGCTGATGGCACCGTCGCCTTCAACAAGCCCGAAACCGTCCAGGTGGCTGAAAACATCCTGCAACTGTCAGAACAAGCCGCCCAAGGAACTTTCCAAGCAGCCAGGGAGAAGGACATACTAACCTCGGCTCTGGGAAACAAAGAGCACCCGGGTCGAACGCGTGGCGTGGGGGTTACGGTTCCATGGAAGATGGGATTCCCCAACGATGCGGGTTCGTACAGGAGTCGGAGGAGAACGAAAGCAGAGCGCGAGGCAGCCGAGCGTGAAAGGATGAAAAAAGAGCTGATGGAAGAAATATATACAGGCCTAGAACAGAGGATCGATGCGAGGGTCGAAGAACGGGTACGGCAGATAAGGCAGGAGGATGCAGCCGCCACGACCGACCGCAACCCCGCAGGCTCATCCCCACATGCTCGGCGCAGGAGTAGCTGCGCATCCGTGGAAGACATCCACGAACAGGCCACTCATGAGCACGTTCCGGAAGACGACCGCGCCGATGACTTTCATGTCGAGCCGATCCCTCCTGAAGACGACGTCATCGAAAGATTCCCTGTCGATGACATTACGATCGTAACTAGCTGCAAGCTCCTCGTGCCTAGCTGTTTTGGCCCCACCGACATGCTTGAGGCCGGTACGGGGTTAGCATTTCCATATTATGAAGACACGAGGGTGCACGGAGTTCCGTTAGCGGCGGGTAACGCTAAGGTGGCAGTGGACATGGTGCATGCGAATTGCTCCTCCTTCACACTTCCTGTACCGCTGGAGGACGACGTCAGGACACTGGGGCAGGCCGTCAACAGTTTCATCCAGTGGTCGAAGAAGTACATTTCCCTGGTTGCCCCTCCACCTCCTGCACGGCCTCTGTCTCCGGTACGTTACGGTCCAGATTTATCACTCCATGCTTCTCCACCGAAGGTGAAATCCGCTTCAGCACAATCCAGGCAATCTAGCAGATCTAGCCAGCAGACTGCCAAAACGACTCCTCAACCTCAGCGTAGGGCCACCAGAAATAGCACGAAGTCGGCCAAGGGCAAAGAGGTAGATGAAAAACCCGAGATAAGAGTCTACACGGAAAGGCAGCCGCTAGTGACACGGGCGGCGTTAGAACGACTTGGTTGGGCAGCTCAGATTGTGCACGAATTTTACATGAAGAGGTCCAACGAGGAGAGAGCGCTTCCTCAGAATATCAGCGCCATGTACAAGTGGCAACATTTCCTCCATCCAGGTGGAACCTTTACCATCGATTTCTCAGATTTAGCCGACCTCTACCATCATGACGCCCTCGATGTCAGCCTATTAAGATGCTGGACACTGTAAGTGTTCTCAATCACTGTTTAAGCTAACTACATTGCCTAACTTATTGATATGCTCTTTCAATGACATTACTTCTATGTGTAGACATATGATTCAAGAGGCTAGGACAGAAAATCCTAATATCGGATTCCTCGATCCACAAGTGGTCATATGCACAATGGTCCAATTCCAGCCGAACGAGGTCGAGGAATACATTTCGGACGTCATGCTCATTCACTCTACTAAGCGCGTCATTCTTCTGCCGTACAACTATGAATTCCACTGGATGCTCGTCTGCCTCGAGCCAGACTATCTACATGCCACGTACTTCGACTCCAGGGACTACCCACCAGAGAAGTACGCAAATTTGACGACGGTGCTCGACGGGGCGTTCAAGAAGTATGTTGACAAGGGGGGGGGGCTTGTGAAAACACCACGAACCGAACCGAGACACCGATTTCATTTCCCGGTAATAATTCCTCCCTCGCCCAAGAATAATCACCTCGCACGTTCTAATATGTATTCGGTAAAACTAAATTACCCTGCACGTAACCATGATTTCTACAGTGCCACAAGCAGCCGCCGGGCAACAATCTCTGTGGATACTATGTCGCGACATATATGAGGCAGATCGTTAGCTCTAGTCCGGTAGATGTGGCGGTTAGTGTCATTACACTATGTAGTTCCATTTTTCATCGTTCGGACGTCGTGTCTAACCTAGCTATTTAAATTCCTTCTGCAGAGTTTTAAGTTCCCTACAGATGAGCTCGACACGGAGGGCGTCCGCTTTGTTCAAAAACAGTTAAAAGCTTTCATACTTAGAGAGGTGTTGAAGGAAACCGGAGAATTCCATTATCCTCAAAATGTTCCTCCTCAATGACTTGAGAGTTTTTTTCCCTAGTAATGCATGTGAATGACTTTGTGGTTGAGAATGACGTTTAATGTTTGTTTCTGAATGCTATGTCTAAGATCAATGAGTACATTGTGTGTCTGTGCATGCTATGCCTGTGATTGATCACTTTGTTTCTAGCATTTTCACTGTCGCACCAGGACCGCTCTAGAGTTTAGGAATGCTAAGCCATAACATCTACATGTTGTGTGTCTGTACCGCACCGGGTATCGTTACCCTGCCGCACGGCTGCTGCGACAGCAGGCGGCAACACCGTCGCCCTGCCGCACTGCTGCCGCGGCAGCGGAATCAGCCATTTCCGCTGCCGCGGCAGCAGGTGGCAGCAACGCCGCCTTGCCGCACGGCTGCCGCGGCAGCCGAAACCTCTGTTTCCGCTGCCGTGGCAGCAGGCGGTAGCACCGTCGCCCTGCCGCACGGCTGCCGCGGCAGCAGATTCAGCCATTTCCGCTGCCGCGGCAGCAGGTGGCAGCAACGCCGCCTTACCGCACGGCTGCCGCGGTAGCCGAAACGTATGCTTCTACTACCGTGGCAGCAGGCGGCAGCGCCGTCGCCCTGCCGCACGGCTGCCGCGGCAGCGGATTCTGCCATTTCCTCTGCCGCGGCAGCAGGTGGCAGCAACGCCGCCTTGCCGCACGGCTGCCGCGACAGCCGAAACGTATGTTTCTGCTGCCGTGGCAGCAGGCGGCAGCGCCCTCTGTACAACCAGACTGCTACCGCGGCAGCAGAAACGCTCGTTTCCGCTGCCGCGGCAGCATGGTTTTCCTGCCACAGCAGTAATACAGACGGTTCCAGGGCTAGAACTGTCTGTACAAATTATTTGTGCAGACGGTTCTGTGTACGGAACCGTCTAGAAAAATGCTTTCGACGTACTGTTCAGTCTATTTGTGCAGACGGTTCTGAGCACGGAACCGTCTAGAAAAATGCTTTCGACGTACTGTTTAGTCCATTTGTGCAGACGGTTTTGTGGATGGAGCCGTCTGTACAAATGCTTTCGACATACTGTTCAGTTCATTTGTGCAGACGGTTCGTGTGTGCCTACGTCTGTACTAATTATTTGTACAGACGGTTCAATAACCGTCTGCACAAAGATGATTTGTCCTGACTGTTTCGGCCAGACGGTTCGAAAAACCGTCCCGCCCGATGTTTCCGAACCATCTGGACAAATCGGTTCTGTAGTAGTGCGCCACTCGCCCGGCTGGTAGAGACCATACGTCAGATCTAGGCCAAGGACGCCAGATCTACTCGCTGGAACATTTTGTGCACAAAATAGCTAGCGTTTAACTTATGTTTTTACTCTTATTCGTACCATGTAAGGACCAACTCGTTCAGTTGCGCTAAAAGGATAAACATGGTGTATCGTATTTAATTAGATATGCATGCATATGTGTTGATGGTATAGCTTGTGCGAGAAACTATAAATCTTCGTGATACTTACAACATCTCCAGTGAGCATGCACGTACAATTTGTTTTGTGGCGTTAGTGGGGTATGCGTGGTACTTAATTTTTTATAATGATTTTTGTCCTCTTGTTTTTTTTTAATCTGAGGTATTGTTCTCCTCGCGCTCTAAACATTGTTGGGTTTAGTCCCACACTGGTTGTGGGCAGAGGCAGAACACAACTTATAAGGGTGAGGTAGCCCCTCCTATCAGGCTAGTCTTTTAGAGGAAGAGGGTTCAAGACCTCTTATAAGCCCGTATTGCTCTGTGATTAGGCCTGGAGCACAATAGGAACTAGAAACGCAAGTTTAACGAACATGCTGCTCTACTAATTTGAGAATGCATGTTAAACCTAGAGCTTCAACTTCATTGCCTTTCTTCATTGGAATCATCTTGGTCGTTCCTTGGAGCACTTTAGTTACTTATGAAAAGAAGGTACTTGTAACACCATGCAGCTTAGAGTAGGGTTGACATGCGTGTGAGGCTCTATTCTTGAGGTTTTGTCCTTATTTTTGTTTTGGATTAAGCGAGTGTGCTACAATATGTTTGTATAGGAACAAGGTGGTACAATTTGGATCAATAGAGTTTACCAATGGTATTAGAGCATTAGGCATGTTGCCTTGTAGCAAGACACGACATGGGCACATGTCGAGGGGCGTTACTAGGCATTGTTCTACCACCAAAGGTGGCAACCTTTCATTGTATGTAGTAGCACATTGTCAGTTTACTTAAGTTCCACTAGCATGCATGTTGGCCTAAATAGGAGTGCATCTAGATTAGCCCTTTTATCACACCCCCAACTATCAGAACCGGATAGAGCACTCTCTTGAGACTACTACTCCAAAATGATTTTCACAGATGTGATAGCCTAATCAGTAGAGTCAATAAATAAACATAAAAAATAAATAAATTTAGAAGAAAAAATGGGAAAAAGAATGAAAAATTTTAGGAAATATTTGAAATATTCCAAAAACTTTCCAAGACCTAGGAAAAAATGAACTATCAACGGAAAATCAGCATATATTTAGAAGAAACCAAGAAATTCGAGAAAAACCACGAGTATTTCAGAAAAATACTATAAAAATCAGGAAACTTGATAAAAAAAATTACAAAAAAAATTACGAATATTCTGGATTAACCAGGAGATTCAATAGTATGATTTTATGTGCATTTGCATTCATATATCTAGTCATAGAAAGAAAGCAACATCTAGCCTAAATATGGTGCTTTCAACTATTATCAATATTTACTGAGCTTCCATGAACGTCTATAAATATTTTTGTAATCTAATTTCTTGAATTTCAGATTTTTGCTGAAATATTAGTTAGTTTTCCAATTATTTGTGACATTTCTTGAATTTCATGGTTTTCCCACAATATTAAAATATTAAATTTTATTCTTTATACATGATTCTCAAAAAATTTAAATTTCCTGACTTTTCAATAATGTTTCTGCAATAATTCTGTTTTCTAGATTTTTTATTTTTCTTTTGATTTTTTCTTATAAATTTTTTATTATTTAAGTTTATTTGTTGCCTATGCTAATTGTGCTGCCACATCCGTGAAAAACAACCGTCACATCATCAAAACAGCTATTTAATAGTTCTGAGTGAGTTTTATCTGTTTAGAGCCGAGTGGTGAAATCTAGACTCTTGAAAGAGTTAAGAGGGCAAAAATGCGAAAAATGACCTTTTCCAAATATAAGTGCATTATAGGACTGTTTACTTCTATTTTTTTATACGAAATCTAGCATATAAAATTGTGCATTTAAAGCTACCGGCGGGGCTAAACGAACCATAGGTACTTCATTCCTAGCTAGACATTCTTCAGCTTCCCTCAGTCTCCATTTCAGCTACAGAGAATCCTCGGCTCCTCACCAGCAGCCAAGGGAAGGAGGCAAGGGGGCCGCATGCCATAGTTCAAACGGCACTCCCGCAAGCAACAACCTTCCCTCCACATGTATGTATCTACTAGAAGCACATCCGAAATGACTCCCACAAAACTCAAAAACACAACTCCTGGTAGCCAGTTGAAATAGCAAACTCTCCCAGTGCTCCCTCCCTCTTTCTTCTCCTCCGTACTGAACCAAATGGCCTTCCTTTCCTGATTGCCTCCTCTCCTCATAAATTCTCTTCTCTTCCTTCCTTGCTTGCTTGATTGGTTCTTGTTCCTCTTGCTACCCTTTTTTTCATTTGGTGAGAAGAATTGGAACAAGGGAACAGGAAGAGAGAGTTATAGAGAGAGAAAGAGAGAGCGAGAGAGAAGTTCAACAAGGACAGAGTGGCAGTTGCTGAGATTCTGAGAGCCTAAAGGTATCCAACTGAGCTAATAATATTGTCGTTCTTGTCTCTGTTTTCATTCATGTATTGGCATTCTTTTGGTCATACAATTCGCCTCAGATTAATTGTTGCGTTTGCCTCCACAGTCACCTTACTAGCTAGTTATTCTCAGTAATGCTATCCATAATTTTATTTTGGAGCTTCTCATACCCACATCCACTTTTTAGAAATTGCGTTGTTATCTCTAGTTCCCCCGTTAATTTAAAATGCTTTAAGTAACTAGTTATTCTCAGTAATGTTTACCGTACACTATTTTTCTATTAAATTATATTTAGCTTTTTTTTTGTATGGCTTCCATGTATTTTGTGGAAGTTTCCATGTCAACCATAAGAAGCTTTTTACAAAAGAGGAACAACAGCAGATGTTTGTTTTGGACCCACATTCCAGTTGCTGTGAGCCTGCATAAGTATTTGTTGTCTGTGTCCATGTCTACCGTTTGCCGGCCATTAGTCCAGAACACTATCGATTTTGAATACAAATGAAGAGTACAATAATAATCGTGTGAAACCAACTGACCTGACAACTCCATTTGCACACACATATATCTTTCAGAAATCCCACCAAATAGTTTTTGGTCTAGTTACACCTCACAACAGATAAACGAACCATGAATATGTCTTTTTTAACGGACGGCAGGAGCTTTGTCAGCTCATTAAACCAAGCTGCGTTCAAAAGATGCAGCGTGACGAATCCGTTAAAAGTCAGATACATATAGAAGTATAAATAAATTATATATATGATTTGGAATAGGCAAACAAGTTAATGTTAATACCAGATGTCGGATAGAGTGTACTTAATCCAAAATTTCTACTGGTTCAGAATATTTTCAGCTAGTCTGTGTACGAGCTATTCATGAAAAATACGGTAGTCTTTGTCTAAAAAGAATGATCATCTACAGTTTTGAATTGTAGATGGAAAAGGAAAGTTTGATTCCCATGTTCTTCTTCTGTGCATATCAGCAATTAATATTCTCTTGATTTGATAAGAGAAGAGAACCAACCAATAGATACACAAATCGAATACCATATTTTACACTATTATCATAGTATTAAAAGTATTTTTTAGATAATTAAAGAGAATGCTCTCTTCGCCTTTGTATCGTGAGATGCACAAAATCCCAGTTTATTACATAACCATGAATGATTAAAATGCCAAATGACTAAAAGGTGTGATAGGCCATATAAAAAGATTATGTATTATAAAGTGTATTAGGCAGTTGCTTTCTAAACCGGGACATAAATCCCTTGATAATGAACTCCAGCCACCATTAGTTTCCAGTCATGCCATCATTATAGTGAAGATCAAGATCGTAGTCAACTGATATATGAAAAGGTCACAACACTAAAAGTGTAAGATTAGTTGTCATGTTTTGAGCATACTCATGCAATCCAGAAAAATACTTTGAGAAATCATGCAATCAAGCTAAGGAATTTGCACTAAGAATATATTCTCTACCAAGACCACAAGCATCGATAATTATCCACGAGCTACGTAATTCGGTCTTGAGACACAATAAGTTGGGTCAAATTCCTCTTTTTAAATAATTTTTTATATACCAGAATCGGATTATATTCTGTGTCCAATAAGTTTCTCTTTACAGTTTGGTCATACCGTGTTGTTTCTAGGTTGCACTTGTTATCCATCCAAGCACCATTGTTTAGCCCATGTGTCATGTTAGACTCTGATGGCACACTAAAATAGTAAGTGGTAAAGCATATCCCCACTAAAATGGCCTTGACCATCTTTTCTTTCCCAGTGTGTGCATTTCATCATCTGATCCCATTACATTTTAGCAAGTGCTCTGGCCTTTCTGCCCCATTACCTGATTAATTTAATGGAGAAATAGTTGATGTGGCATGGTGACAATCTAGTGCATTTATTTGTCCTGATAGAGTGAGAGGGAAACAGAGGGAGCGGAAGGTGGTAGCTGGCGGGTCATCATCGATCTCTGGAACATGCAGTTAAACAGACTAAAGCAACTTTGGGATGTCCAAACCAGATACTCCCTCCGTCCCAAATTATAAGGCACGCACGTATTTCAATAAACACAATTAGGTCTATAATATTTTGATTATATGATACAAAAATAATATTGTTGGATTCGTTTTTGAAAGTATTTTCCAATTATATCATTTTTGTATCATATAACTAACATATTATAGCCCTAATTGCGTTTATTGGAATACGTGCGTGCCTTATAATTTGGGACGGAGGGAGTACCAATTATACAAAGTTCTGGCCACCTACACACTGTTTGAGGCTGACATGGGATTTGTCTTGTGATCTTGTATGCCATAAAGTTTTCGCCCTACAAATTAAGAGAGTTTTATTTAAGTCGTTTTATATTTGAGCTGAAGGGAGGTATGGTTAGCAAACAAATAGAGCAGACATAGTGCATACATCATTCCAGACATTAATGTAAATAAAAAACGAAGATGCTTAGTAAATGCAAATATGAAATAGACTACGTGTCAATATGTTGTTGCTAAACTGTGCTGTGAAATCTAGCTAGTTAGAGGCATTTTTAAAATTTTCCGTTACATCTAAAAATATAATGTTGTTCAACTAACTGTAACATCCCTAACCGAAAATAATAAAGTGTTGTTGAAAAGCCACCGCATTTCCAAACGGAACAGAAGGCTTGAGATTTGTAGGTCAGGACTCTATAGATTGCAATTTCAGTGTGTGTATTTTAAAGGCAAAATCTGTTATGTCATTCAGCCTGTAATATAAAAACTCTGATGTTCAATAAGTTACATCTGCTAAGCAGTTAACCTCTTGGATTTTTGAACCGAAAGTATGATCAAAATAGAAGCACTGCATACGCTGTAACTTTCATACAGTTAGTCCCTCTTCGGAATTTGCATGTGTTTTAACCACCTGGGAGTTGTGATTATGTAGATTGTCCCAAATCCCTCTGTCCTCTCAAAAGATAATTTCTCCCACCTGAGCTCATCTAATAGCACCATAAGCTGGATGGCTAACTAACAACTCTCATCTCTTGGATTTTTTTCAGGTCTTGTAAAGCAAATCCCACGAAAATACTAAAGACGCATGTAATCAACTTCCTGCCAGATTTGCCAATACCATCCCTTGCGATGAGAAGACACATCCTTGTCTGCCTTCCTCTCATCATACTCCTCTCCCTCTCTCTGAACTCAATCTGCCAATCTGATCCCCAAACACAGGCACTTCTCCAATTCAAGTTCAGCTTAACTGACCCTCTGAACCATCTTCAGACATGGACAAACTCCACCTCACCGTGCCACTTCGTCGGCGTCCAGTGCGACGGCACGGTTATTACCGAGATATCGCTGTCGAGCAAGAACCTCTCCGGCAGAATCTCGCCGTCCATCTCCGCGCTCCACGGCCTGAATCGGCTTGAGCTCGACTCCAATTCATTGTCAGGAACCGTACCTCCTGCACTGATTAAGTGCACCCAGCTCCGGTTCCTGAACCTTTCCTGGAACTACCTGACCGGAGAGCTGCCGGATTTGTCGGCGCTGACGGTGCTAGAGACCCTAGACGTCTCCAACAATGGCTTCTCGGGGCGGTTCCCAGCGTGGGTAGGCGACCTGTCCGGCCTGACTTACCTCAGCGTCGGCATGAACAACTATGATCAAGAGGAGATGCCTCCGAGCATCGGAAATCTCAAGAACCTGACGTTCCTGTACCTGGCGAATTGCAGCCTGAGAGGGCAGATACCAGATTCCATCTTCGAGCTCGCCTCCCTGGAGACGCTGGATTTGTCCATGAACAATCTCGCCGGCGAGATCCCGAGGGCCATCGGCAACCTCAAGAAGCTGTGGAAGATCGAGCTGTACAAGAATAGCCTCACCGGCGAGCTCCCGCCGGAGCTCGGGGAGCTGACCTTGCTGCGGGAGTTCGACGTCTCCCGTAACCAGCTCAGCGGCGGAATCCCCGCGGCACTCGCCGAGCTCAAGAACTTCGCTGTGATCCAGCTCTACCGGAACAACCTGTCCGGGCCGATCCCGGCCGAGTGGGGCGAGCTGCGGTCCCTGACGAGCTTCTCCGTCTACGAGAACCGGTTCTCAGGCGAGTTCCCGGCGAACTTCGGCCGGTTCTCGCAGCTCAACAGCGTGGACATCTCCGAGAACGGCTTCTCCGGGCCGTTCCCGAGGTACCTCTGCCACGGCAACAATCTCCAGTTCCTTCTCGCCCTTCAGAACGGCTTCTACGGCGAGTTCCCGGAGGAGTACTCGGCGTGCAACAGCCTGCAAAGGTTCCGGATCAACAAGAACCGGTTCACCGGCAGCATCCCGGAGGGGCTGTGGGGCCTCCCCGCCGCGACGATCATCGACGTGTCCGACAATGGGTTCACCGGTATCGTATCGCCGCTGATCGGCACGGCGCAGAGTCTCAACCAGCTCTGGGTGGAGAACAACAGGCTCGGCGGGATGATTCCGCCGGAAATCGGCCGGCTCGGGCAGCTCCAGAAACTCTACCTGTCTAACAACTCGTTCTCCGGCACGATTCCGGCACAGATCGGGAGCTTGGCACAGCTGACAGCGCTGCACCTGGAAGACAACGCATTGGGCGGCGCATTGCCCGCCGAGATTGGCGGCTGCATCCGGCTCGTCGAGATCGACGTCTCCCGGAACGCGCTCACCGGCCCGATCCCCGTTTCGCTGTCGCTGCTGTCGTCGCTCAACTCGCTCAACATGTCGCGGAATTCCATCACCGGGATGATCCCGACGCAGCTTCAGGTGCTGAAGCTGAGTTCGGTGGACTTCTCGTCGAACAGGCTCACCGGGAACGTGCCGATGGGCCTACTCGTGATCGCCGGCGATGTGGCGTTCGCAGGGAACCCCGGCCTCTGCATCGGCGCGTGCAACGTGGACGACGGCCACAGGGACGTCCTCGCGAGGAGGTCAGTTGTGATCGTGCCGGTTCTTGCATCGGCGATGGTGCTGCTCGTGGTTGGCATACTGGTCGTGAGCTATAGAAGCTTCAAGGTCGAGGAGCGCAGGAGGAGGGACCTGGAGCGTGGCGACGGGTGCGAGCAGTGGAAGCTGGAGTCGTTCCACCCGCCGGAGCTGGACGCCGACGAGATATGCGGCGTCGGGGAGGAGAACCTCATCGGGTCGGGCAGCACGGGGCGCGTTTACAGACTACGGCTCAAGGACGGTGGCGGCACGGTGGCGGTGAAGCGGCTGTGGAAGGGCGACGCGGCGCGGGTGATGGCGGCGGAGATGGCCATCCTCGGCACGGTCCGGCACCGGAACATCCTCAAGCTCCACGCCTGCCTGTCGCGCGGCGAGCTCAACTTCATCGTCTACGAGTACATGCCGCGGGGGAACCTGTACCAGGCGCTCCGGCGGGAGGCGAAGGGCGGCGGCGGCCGCCCCGAGCTGGACTGGCCGCGCCGGTGCAAGGTCGCGCTCGGCGCCGCCAAGGGGCTCATGTACCTCCACCACGACTGCACGCCGGCGGTCATCCACCGCGACATCAAGTCCACCAACATACTACTCGACGACGACTACGAGGCCAAGATCGCCGACTTCGGCATCGCCAGGGTCGCCGCGGAGGACTCCGACGAGTTCAGCTGCTTTGCCGGAACCCACGGCTACCTCGCACCCGGTAAGTCGAGTCTTCTAAATCAGTTACCGCAGCGTGTTTAACCTTAATTGTCACCGAGCTGCGACTAACAAGTTCGACATGTCACGTTTCCACAGAGCTCGCATACTCTCTCAAGGTGACGGAGAAGACGGACGTGTACAGCTTCGGCGTCGTGCTGCTGGAGCTGGTGACCGGCCGGAGCCCGATCGACCGGCGGTACGGCGAGGGTAGGGACATCGTCTTCTGGCTGTCGAGCAAGCTCGCCTCGGAGAGCATGGACGACGTCCTCGACTCGCGCGTCGCGGCGTCGGCCAAGTGCAAGGAGGACATGTTCAAGGTGCTCAAGATCGCCGTGCTCTGCACCGCCAAGCTGCCGGCCGGGCGGCCGACGATGAGGGACGTGGTGAAGATGCTCACAGACGCCGGCGCGGGGCCGTGCAGCCCTCGCGGGCAGCCGCCGGTGAGGAGCTGCAGCAAGAGTTGCTGCTGACTTTTAGAGCAGGCCCTGCCTCATGCCAGCCGCTTACGTTACGTCTCTGTTTCTCCAGTCGAATTCTGATGTTATCTTTGTGGTGTATTAATTAGGATCGTAGGATCATGCATTTGCAGGTATTTTGTAAAGTATTTACGATCAAATACTTCTCTTTTTTCTTGCCCTACCTGTAAGGCCATGTGGCAATCCTTCTTCCCGAGAGTTGAAAAGGGACCTTTTACTGCACAGGCGAGTAGTAACCTGCCAGTCTGCCACGGATCATCATCCAAGGGTCCCTAGCCGACCATTTCCACCCCTGGACATCCTTCTAGACCGGGGAGCACAAGATTTTCTCCGACACTGGTGACCTCACTATTCCGAACCTTCACCGGCTGCCGCTTCTTTAATCTACTTGGTAATATCCTAGATTCCTTTTGATTCAGTCAGCGTCCGATTCGGATCATTAGATATGCTAATGTGTTGATTTTAGCTTTAGGGATCTCTAGCTGGTTGACATCCGGCATGTTCTTCATGAAGAGGATCTTCAGTTTTGGAAAGCACCCTTCAGAAAGAACCCAGGTGTCCGCACTATTCACTCTATTAAGGCTCAGATAGGTGAGGTTTGGGATATGCGACGCGAGTTGCAGTAGAGGATCTTCACGAAATTAGCAAAAGCTTATAGCTTAGAGCTAGGTACCTGAGATTTTTCCCATGCATGGTCCTGAAATATTGGGCACTGTAGTGTCCCTTCGGCCCAATTTGAAGTCTTGTGGAGCCTTGTGGAAGTCGGCTCAAGGGTTTTGAAGCAAAGTGTCTCGTATTTATCACTCGCAGAAAGCAGCCAACTTGAAAGAAGTGGCATGTTTGACAATGTAGCAAAAAGATCTGCGTAATCAGCAGCATTTATGTTGTCAATCCACACGTTGTGTAGTTGTGTCAGTTTTTTCAGCTGCTCGGCTGAGTCCTTACTGACTGCCACAGTCTCTAGCATCTGCAATTCTTCCAAATGGGACAGCTCTTTGGGTGGTTGAACTCCAATGAAGTATCGGAATTCAGACTGCTTCTCAGCAGCATATCTATCAGCCAAAAGGTGCCTTAGCTTCTTAACCTTTGCAATCCCTCATGGGAGCTTCTCTATTTTGGTTTGCTTGATGTCGAGAGTGTTGAGGTTAGCAAGCTTCTCGATAGACTCCGGTATTGACTTGATTCTGGTTTGCCTTAAGCCGATGTACCTTAGGTTAAACAAATTACCAATAGATGATGGCACTTCAGTGATTTCAGAATCTTGGAGCTCAAGAACAGTGAGGTAGCTGGAATCAGACAAAATTGAGGATAACATGCCGTTTGACGATGAAATTGTCGCAAGTGATCTCATGGTACGGAGATGAAGAAATGTAGCTCTAGATGCACTTTTGTCTTTCCATCCATAGGTTGACAGGCGGCGAACTTCCTTATCCATCAGCAACATTGTGGCAGAATCATTTGCTGAACCAAACCTCTCCTCTTTAGCAACAGAAAGAGCCAGGTCACGCACGATGTCATGCATCTTGCATGTACTCACCCTGCCAAGCTCGTCATATTCCACAACTTCCAGCATATTCTGGTGGATCAGTTCCATGAGGTTTCCTTGAGCGACATCCTCTGGTGTGTTCTTTTCTTTTCCAACTGCGAAGCCTTCTGCCACCCACAGCCGCACAGGGCTCTCCCTCTGCATGTGGTAATCTTCAGGGAACAGACTGCAATACAGAAAGCAGTTCCTAAGGTCTCCTGGTAAGTCATAGTAGCTTAGGTTCAGAATTGCCTAGGCATTATCATTTTTCCCAAGCTCACTCCGAAGCTGATAATATATTTGTTTCCACGCATGCTCTGTCAGTTGCTTTGAGGACATCATGTTGCCAATAGATACTATGGCTAGAGGCAGTCCCTGACACCTCTTAGCTATGGAAGTAGCCAGTTCCTGAAGAGTTCTTTTATGATACATTTTACTACTAGTGGAAGTGAGTTCTCAGGGGTACCGTAGAATTTTCTCGTTTGGGATTAATTTGTTTGTAAGGGTAGTTTTGTCTTTAGTTCTGCTGGGTTGGTCGATCCTTGATTCATTCAATTGACCCAATCGCCGGGTACCATCGTATCTTCTCGTCGACGCGGACGAGACTGCCACTCGTGCACCGCTGCCATTGCAGCGCCATTTGTACAGCTCCCTGTGCTCCGCCTCTCTCAACTCGACCGATCTGCTCGTCCGCCTCTCTCTTGGCTCCCTCAACTTCATCGGCGCTTGCCCTCGCACCCGCACTTTCCCGGTCGATCTAGGCCACCGCCACGGTCACCATCGCTGTCCCCATCCCTATTGGTCGATCCCGCTGCTCTCGCCGTCCCATAACAGAGCGGTATGAAGGTGCCCCTTAGTTCAGGTTGTGACTTAGTTGCTGAATTGAGACTCTGAATTTCACAGCCTCACATACACTAGCTGTTTGTTGTGGCGCCTACATTGCTAGTCCATTGTTTGTTGTTTGAAGCGCGTATTAGCTTTCTTCATCTGTTCAGATATGATGCTTGAATTGTAGTTAGATGTTTTTCTGTAGGGCTAGGTTGCGTTGAAGCGTGATAAGAATGGTTCTTGATAATCAATTCGCCGGTATTTTTCATAACACAAGAACATATCATTGCCACCATCTACTTGATGGTGGTCTGAGGTGCCTGTGGCGTTCTTTCTAGCAGAGAAACAAGATGCAAGTTGAAAGTAAGAAGCCCATTCTCAGTTTCTTCCGTTCTTCTCTATATATGAGCAAACATTAATGGGGTAGCTGAATATCTGTATAGATCAAGAAATATAGTGGTTGTTGTTCTTGCATTGCAGCACAAATGCTAATAAGGAAGTGCTAGTTTAGATTTATATTTTACTAAGATATATAAATAGAGCCTTTCTCCAGTCCTTGGAAATCACAGCAGCCGTCCATTCGAGCTTCATCCGATGGCTAAGAATAAATGGTACTGTCGGCGTAGAGACGCCTCTAGCGGTGGTCCGGAGGGACCCCCTTTGAGTTCGGCCCAGGGGAGTATTGAGTTTCTTACGAGCCTTGGTGTGGATTAGAGTTTAGCGAATAAACCCGGTGGCTAAGAATGAAATGACGCAAGGATTTTCCCAGGTTCAGGCCGCCCCGGAAGGCGTAATACCCTACGTCCTGCTTGTTTTTTGTATATATGGGTGTATATGGCAAGTACGATGAGTTACAGAGGTACGCACTGTTCTTCTTCTAGCTCTGGCCCGGAGGAAGAACGGTGCTTCTTCGATAAGGAGTAAACTTAGAGAGATCTAACCTAGGAAAAATGAGCCAACCCTTTGCATGGACCAGGCTCTCCACTTATATACTCGGGGGAATACCACATAGGTCGGCAAAGGAGAACATGAGCTGTACTTGTGCTGTAGACGACGTGGGCGCTACTGGAAGCGCCCACACCTTCATTTAATGCCCACTTGAGACTTTCGGCCGGGCCGTCGCCTCGCGGTGTGTCGGAGCAGGGGCTCTGACACCTTTGCCTTCGGCGGGCCCCGCGGACGGAGACTTACGGGGTTCCTTCTGACTGGGTTGGTAAGTCGTCCCCTCACGGGCCCCGTGGGTCAGCCTCTCATGCCGCGCAATTGGTCGCGCGGCGGCGTCCCCCATGGGGTGAAAAGGTTGACAGCGACAGGGCGTGCGGGGCGGCGCGCTTGGTCGGTCAAAGAATCGATCAGCCCGGGCCCACCCCTCAGAGAGAGGGAGAGGGATAGCTAACAGAGCTTATCACCTGCACCAGTGGGACCCGGTCTGATCGTCATCATGCCCTCACAGGGCTTTGGGTTCCCCGTTGGAATGACAGGCATTAAATGCCTCCGCCAGGGCGGAGGCTTGCTGGAGAAGCTTGGCGCTGGACGACGTGCATGGACGAGGGCCCCACCAGAGGACACGTCATCCCCCGGGCACTCGGCCCCGAGCGACCTCCTTCGCTAGGAGGGGCGCCAGTTGTCTTCTACGCGCCCCTGAGCAACCCCGAGCGCTCGGGGAGCACCCGCTGGGGGGCCGCTCGGGGCGTCTTGAAGGGGGAGCCCGAGGGAGAGTGCTCGGGGGGGCGGACCCCGAGCGCTCCCCTGGGCCCCACATCCGCCAAGATGCCGAGCGCTCGGGAGGGGACCCCGAGCGCGCCCTTCGCCTTCTGGGACGCCGAGCGCTCGGGGACGGACCCCGAGTGCTCGCTCAGCGCATGGGCCGTGGATTCCCGGAGGCCCACGATTCCTTCTGGTTTGCGGATGCAGCCTCTGGAGGAGACCCCTGATTCCTTGGGATTGGCCACGGGCTCCGTACGACGATCCGGGTGGGGCCCAAGGCC